>JARHVA010003689.1:627500-780000 GCA_037957365.1 Torreya grandis
TACATCTCAAGAACAAATCATATAATTATTCCAAGTTTGCCTAAATAAGTACAAACATTAGGAATAGAACAAGGAATGGGCATGTTAACAATAGCACTAATTTTGGTTGGGTCAACATCGATGCCACATAGAGAGACTAAGAATCCTAACAATTTTTTTGATGTGATTCCAAAAGCACATTTGAAAGGATTAAGTCTAACTTTACATTTAAGGAGATGATCAAAGATGATAGAAAGATCAAAAAGATGGTTCTTGTGATGTTTAGATTTATCAATTAGATCATCCACATAAGTTTCAATAAGTTTGTGGATGAGATCATGAAAGATGTGAGTCATAGCATGTTGGTAGGTAGCTCTAGAATTTTTAAGTCTAAAGGGCATTTTGATGTAACAATAGGTGCTCCATTTCATGGTGAAAGTAGTCTTATGTTGGTCTTTAGGAGTGATATGAATATGATTGTATCCCAAGAAGCCATCCATAAGAGATAACATTTCATAACCAACCATGGAATTGATGATGGCATATATTAAAGACAAGGGGAATTTTTCCTTAGGACAATCAAGATTAAGGTTACAAAAATCAATACAAATGTATATGACCATAGTGACCCTTCGAATGAGAATAATGTTAGAAACCCATTCAAAATAATCTACTAGTTTAATATATTTAGCATCTATTAGTTTAATGATTTCTTTATGACATGGATTAGTAACTTCAGGTGGGAATTTGTGTTGATTTTGATGCACTAGATTTGCATCAGGATAAGTGATGATGTTATAAACCATAATACTTGGGTTAATGTCAGGTAGTATTAGTAGGACCAAGTGAATGCCTCTTGATATTTATCAAAGAATAAGCTAAAGTTGTCATGCTTAGATGGTGAGATTTTTTGAGAAATTATGATTGGTCAAAGAGAAGATGGGTACCATATTTGATATGGGTTATTTCTTTGATAAACATGGAATTTCCATCTTGAAAATGGTAAGGTGCATTAGGCAAGGCTGAAATTGGATTTGTTTTAGGATCAATGCTAGCGAGAAAGTTGTTGAAGCAAGGAGTTTTATTCTTAAAATTTCCAAGTTTATGATGTTTTTGAGGAAGTTAAAGTTCCCAGGCATGAAGTAACTCAAGAATAACTTCATCACTAGGCAAGGTAGGAAGAGGACCATAATATTCAACATCTACTTCAAGGTTTAGAATTTGATTACCATGGTGATCATATTTAGAATGAATATGATGGACATCAGTTGCCTTGGCATCTCGTGTAATTTCAAAAGTAGATGAAGAGGATGGATTCAAAGAGATGGGAGTGTTGATAGATTCAATGATGGGAGAAGAATATAAATAAATGATAGGATCCATAGGAGGTAGAGAAGATGTAGGAATGTATAGGTTTGAAAGGTGTAAATTATTCTACCACCCAAGGAGTATCAATAAGTAGAGAATTGATAGGAGGTACATGACCCTTAGGATCTAATTCATGATGTGTAGATATGGTATGTAAATTCCAATTAAAGGAATGAATTTGGGCTAAAATATTTTGATAGTGCTGGAAATCCAAGTCTCAAGAGAGAACTTGGGCCATGATATAGTTATCATTATATGTTGGAGAGATCATACATTCTTGAGAATCAGGGGGAGTTTCAGAAGGTGAAATCCCAATATTGCTAAATATACAAGGGGACATGGTGAGAGGATCTTAGAATAATTTAGCTACTCTAAATTCATTACAAGTGAAGGCATCTTCAGGTAAAGATGGTTCATGAGTATTGCATGAAGGGGTAAAATTGGTAATCTCATCTGTGATAGGAACAGTACAATCTTGGGGTAAGAGAAGAGGAAGCCAATCTGTAATATATGGGGGTAACTTATTAGAATTTCAAGTGTGCTAAAACTCATTGGGCTCGTCATCATCAGAATCAATAAGATTGACTTGAAGATTAGGATTTAGGTTGATGAACTTAGGTAAAGAAACATTATTGATTTTAGAAATTGCAATAATTCGATATTGAGGCTTAGGATTGGGAAGTTGGATGCTCCATGGGTTGGGGTCAGCTTCATGTTTGTAACATTTTCTATTATGTAAGAATTTAATACACTGACTACTAGAAAATGTGATGGCCCTCATCTGATGAGTCCATAGATGACCAAGAAGAATGTTATAAGATAAAGGAAGATCAAGGACCATAAGCTTGGTTCTAATAGTCTTAGGTCCAATGTTCAACGAAAGACAAATGTAGCCAAGAGGCTTTTCATTAGTCTTGTCAAAGCCATGTCAAGTAAGATGAGTTTGTTTAAGATGATCTTTTTTATAACCAAGTTGTTTAATGAGCCATAAGGATGTGAAATTAATACTAAAACATTTATCAACTATAACTTTTCAAATAAGGGTGGTGTTAATGGCTAAATTTATAAAGAGAGGTAGATCATCAGTGTGAAAATAAATTTCATCTTTGATCTTGTCTTCTTCAATAAATTCAATTGAAGCTTTGCAATAAGGACACATAGTCTCAATGGTATTAACATTAGTTGGTTGAGAATAAATAGAAGGTGGTTCTTCATCTATGGAAGATGGATATTTAATTTCTTCAAGTTATTACATAAGAAATTTATGATGATAAGGTGAAGTGTGAACCAACTCCATAATAGGAATATTAAAAGGCATAGAGTTGAGTTCTTCAAGAAAATTACAATGTGATTTAGAAGAACCAACATGATGTTTAGAATGTAAATTAGATTTATGAGGTATAAATGTGGTGTGAGGATTGAAAGGAGGAAGTTGTTCCTTAGGAGCTTCTGAATCATCATGAGTGGTAGTGGTATCTTTAAGTAATTTGTCTTCTAAAGATGGTTTCTTAGCTTGATAACATGATCTTTGTGAGTTGATTTATGATGATAATTAAACTTAACATCATTAAAATATTGAGAGTTGTTATAATATAGGCCATAATTGGCATCAATGGAGCAAACATCCATGACATTTGATTGATTATTATTTGAAGAAGATTTTGGATTATTAGAAGTAGAGGCTTTGAAGTTTTGTCATTTTTGAGATGTGTCAGCATACTCTTAATGATGAAGTTTGATCATAACCTCATGGTTGAATGAGTCACCAAGCATATAAAAAATGAAACACTTAATGAGCCCACTACAAGATTCATGAGATTTTATAATATTAACATGGAACCAAAAAAATAGATTTGGATCATACCACTTAGGAGGAGCATTGGGATAAATGAAAGGTTTTGAGGGTGGTAAATTTTTTTGCATTTGTTGAACCAAAAGAGGTGCATGAGATAGTAAAGGAACATCATATTTAGAAACTCTAGGTTTGTTTTGGGAAATATTACTAGTGATATCATTAGATGTTTGAAAAGATCCTTTAAGAAGTTTATGATTGGGTTTGAATTGCTTTATAAGAAAATATTGATGCTTAGCTTGGTCAAGATCTTAATTAAGAGTTTGAGGAGTAAAGGTTTGAACCTTATATTGAAGAGTGGGTGTAAGGGCGGTAATAAAGAGTTTGAATAAATTATCGGTAGTCATATTTTGATCAGCTGTATGAGATAAAGATTTCCATATTTTAATGAAGTCATGAGCCGATTCATTAGGAGATTGTTTAAAATTTATTAAGTGACTAAGATAATTTTTAGGAAGATCATTATGTTGAAAATATTTAACTAAAGGAGTGACCAAATCTTCAAATTTCCAAATAGAATGTTGAGGAAGTTGATTATACCATTCTAATACATCACCAGTGAAAGTTTTGACTAATAGTTTAGTTGTGGAAAATGTATTAGTTTGGATCCAATCTTTGTAAAGGTTACCAAAGGCTTTAAGGAATGAAGCAAGGTCTTTAGTCCCATCATATTTGATAGTTGGAGTTATGTTACCAATATTAATGGATATAATGAAGGGAGCTAAAGTATCATTTTGAATGGTTTGAAGCATCTTGTTATTCATTATGGGTTGAGGAATAAAATTACCTGAGGCATCCCTAAGAGGTGGAAGAATATAATTAGGATTAGCTTGAGGATGAATAGTTTGAGGTTGATTACTTACATTGATTAAATATTATTGAAGTTGCATCATTTGGTTGGTATTAGAGTTTTGCATGATGTTCATCTATTGAATGACTTGAGATAAGATTTAGGTTATATCAAGAGGTGAGTTAGTGTTGGTTGGATCACTCCCCAAATTAGTGTTAGGGGGAGGATTATTAGAAGGAGGGTTATTAATGGGATTGTTAAAGAGATTTGTATCAATCACTCCTATATTGGTTTGGAGATTTTGAGAAGTGTCTTGATAACTATGAAAAGGATTGGATCCATTAACTTCATCTTGATGTGTTATTTGCACCATGTTATAGTTCATAGATGGAGAAGAAGAAGTGCCCCAAGAGTGATGGTTCTCTTGGGAGGAAAAGAGAGCAAGGAATGAACATCCCATATAGTATCTAAATGGATTTAGGTTGTCCAAAAATATTTTGATAGGATATCTCATTCTAACTGAAGAGAGATGAACAAGATGCAAAACTAGAGAAATAGGAAATTAGATTGAAAAATAAGAAAAGTAGGAAACATAACTAGGTCAATTAGATCAACCTAGTATAGGAAACATGGCTTGTAGAATGTACTAGGTCAACCAGGTCGATCTAGTTTAGTACATAGAATCCAAAAAAAGTATAGGGTCAACCACATTGACCTAGTATAGTGAATAGGGAAGAGGAAAATATTGATAACAAGCTTGGAAATGAAAGAAGATAATTTGAAGCTAATCTAAGAAAGTAAGTGCAAAAAGAAAACACATAATTAATTAAATTTATGGCCAATTCAATTGATGCATCCAAAGAAATTTTTTACACTAACGCTAGATAATGCAAGATTTTTAACACACAATTGATCAAAGAGCAATAAAAAAGCTTTGAAAGTAAAGCTAACTACTTGGTCAACCTAGAATGTTTGATTAGATTATTAAGCATTATTTTAATTGTAAAGGGAGATTGGCTATAAGCAACATACTAGATAGAAATCTATGGATAATTTTAGGTAAGTTTAGGTTGAAAGGGACTATAGTGGTAATTATATAGGCTTGGTATTGGGGCATACCCCCTCACTCTACACACCTCAATAATAAGGGTAACATGTGCTAATCCAAAATATACAATTAACCATGCTTTATACTTAACCAAAGCATCAAGTCAGCTCCCCCCTTGGTAATAAAATCCAAGTAGGTTGGCTTGGGTAGTCAAATGTTTAAATGCTTGTTGATGTTTGTGTGGTTTGAATATATGTGTAAAAGAATATAAATAACAAAACTAAGTGATTAATAGAAAATATCCTAATTAGACTATGTGAGCTATTCTAAGCATGCAAACAACTAAAAAGAAATATGTGATTAACATCTATGGTTAATTACAAATTTAAAACAAGGTATAGTTGAGAAAATATATGGACAATCATAAAATAGGGTTGATAGGGTTTAATGTGTACTATGGAAGTGATGTTTGAAAATGAACTAGGTCAGTCAGGTTGACCTAGTTATTTTAGAAAATGTAGAACATATAATTAGGTCCATAGGGTCAACCTAGTTGATTGTGTGGAGGCTATTTTGAATAATATAAAATTGAAAGGAAATGTAAAAAAGGAAAGATATAGAGAAATAGAAACTGACCTTGGTGGATCCAAGATGAAAATGAATAAGATTTTTGATCAAGAACCTTGGAGAAAAATATAAAAAACCTACAAATTAGGTCAAGTTGGTCGACCAAACAATACAAGAACTTGTTGAAAAAGTGCTAAAAATGCAATAGGTCAACTTGGTCAATCTAGTAGGCTGGAATGGAATTCTAAAAACCTAAAAAACTTGCACTTAGTTGAGTTGGTTGATGCACTCAGAGAGATTGAATATCAATGGGTTCTTGCGAGATGTAAAGCATCAATAATTGATAAAAGTTAAAAATATTATTTATACAAGATGATCCAAAGGTGCATGATCATTGATAGGAAAGTGGGTCCCATATAGATCAATGATCAACATTCAATCATTTTGATGATCTAATGGCATGAGATAAACTGATTGGAAAGTGGGCCTAATGAGATTTACAACTAGTGTTCACTCATACATCTTGATCTAATGATGAAAATGAAATCCAACATGTCAAAGGATCTTCATGAAAAAAAATCAATGGACCACATTCATTCATACCAAAGAGATCAATGGTACATAGGAGGTCAAAAAGTCAAGATATAATGATAGGGATCTATGAAGCCAATGGGAATAAAGATAGGTTGGAGCATTTTGATTGTCTTGAGCAATTTTCAATGAACAAAGTTAAACCAAAGGGTAATTTTTTGACCAAAGCAAATAGGTATTGTAGGGTCATCCCACCATTAGAGATTAATTAAATTCCATTAAAGTGACATATTTATGCATTTAGTTTAAAGGACATAGAAGGACAACCATTAAAGCTTAATATGGACCTCTGGCTCGAGGCTTTGTGTCATGTAGGGTTCATTTTATGACTATGTTCACCATTTTAAAAAAAAAGATCCATGAACATGGTTAACTCTAGATTCTTAAAAAGATAGAATGGGTCTATTTGGACCTAATATAATAAATAAAGTAGGATATATAGTCTATAGGTCTGCATTGATATAATTACTATAGGAAAACCAATAGTCTAAGATTGGTTTTCTATCTATAGTGGACTTATGAACATGGGGATGAGTTTGAGCATGATCTAGTTTGAACAAGAGCTATAATTTCAAAGGATACCATGAAGGCATACACTTAGACCCTAATGGATTCATTATCAGAACCAGATACATGAAAATAACCCTTCTCTCCACTATTTCATGCCTCAATAAACTAATGAAGAGAAATTAGCACCAGGTAAAAACTCTAATAGATTGATCTGATGGTTTTAATTGCATTGATGCTAGAAACAATCTTGGAACAACTTGATCTTGATGTTGTAACTATTAGGGAACATCAATGAGGTAATAATGTAACTATGTAATAGACTGAAGTGACCTAGATCAAATAGGAAGCTTGAATGAGCATAAATGCGGAGATAATTGTCACTATGGTTCAAATGGAGTTGAGCTCATTGATCCCTATTTTAGAAACAAAATCTCTCTCTAGTGTCCCTTTATTTTATAAATATATCCTTGAAGTTATTATTAAACATCTATCAGGCTGGTATGACTAGATTCTACCAGAAATTATATTCAGCACCTCTTGGAATAATGAATAGAGCATTTTACCATTGTTTACTAATATGTGCTTAGTGTTTTTTAGTTTTTTGATATGAAAAATTGGTTATCATCTTCCCTTTGTGGGTCCAAGTTCAACCTAAGTTCTAATAAAATTTTCTTTTAGTTTATCTAACATGTCTTAATGTTGATGTCTTAGGTATAGAGTGTATTTTTGACTATAAGTGCTTTCAATCAAGACTTAACCTCATTTACCTCCAATGTAATTCCATAAAATTAACCTATAGGTGAAGCATTATTGCTTGGAAACCATTGTAAACACTTCATTAATTTTATTCATAGTCTATTAGTATGCTAATGAGTTCATTTTGAACATTTGGTATATCACCACATGTTAGAATAGGTTCAATTTTATGTAATCTATTGAATGTTTTCACCCCAGCTTGTATAGGTATTATAAATAGAGGTCTAAATTATTATATCTGAGGAACTAGCCTCATTAAAAACCCTATACATCTGGTTTAGATATAGGCATCCCACAACCTAGATCATTCTCATGTTAGTCTAGGTGTGGGTCAAACTTGAGTAATTTAAGCTCTATTGGGTGTTATTTTGATAACTAACAGTAGCCTTGGATTTTTGGTTACCTTATTTACTCTAAATTTTGACTTGGTCATTTAGTATAATATAACACTTGTTACCCCAACTTGCCAAATTTCCAAGTATGTCATGTCCTCATAGCACCAATTATCTTGTCTTTCTTGAGTTTTTTTATTTTTTATCTTTAGTTTTATATTATCAGGTTTGTTGAAAGTAGTCTTTATTTCACAATCAAAACTACAAACACAACAAACAACCATCCAACAATAAAGGTAAGTCAAGGTATGCATACATTTAATTTTCAATTATTTTCCTTTCCATCATCTACTTTTAGTTATTTTATACTTTAAAATATTGCAACATTTACTTTTAGCCTCAATGTTGTGTGTTACTATGTTATTTATCAAAGCACCATCCCTTATTTTACCTTAGTGATAAATGATGAGC
This sequence comes from Torreya grandis, assembly GCA_037957365.1. Taxonomy (NCBI): domain Eukaryota; kingdom Viridiplantae; phylum Streptophyta; class Pinopsida; order Cupressales; family Taxaceae; genus Torreya; species Torreya grandis. The sequence continues at coordinate 635,765 of JARHVA010003689.1, forward strand.
TTAGAGTGGAGGATATGTATACACATAATATTTTCAACTTTATCAATTATTTATGCTTTATATCTTAAAGGAACTTACCAAGACTCAATCTCTCTGAGTGCATGCCCAAAGGGGTGCACCTGAAAAGGGGTGGGCAAACCATTGGTGTTTCATAGGATTGTTGTCCCTTATTACTACTTATTACCAATCTAATCAGCTCCTAAACTCATTCCCCTAAGATATTACTCCTATTTTTCATACTCCTCTAATCATTTCCCACTTTCCATCCCTTTTTTCCTCACCTTAAGCCCCTTTTGATTATCTACAATACTAGGTTGAATGGGTCAACCTTGTACTATTTTGGGTAAAATTCATTTAGGGTCTAGGTTAGCTCTTAGCTGACCTAGCCTATGACTTAGTGAAATTTTTTCCATAACTTTACTAGGTCAACAGGGTTGACCCTATCGGTCAAAACATTTAGAATGGCTTAGGTTTAAATCTACCTATATATAAAAGATAATTTCATTATTATTTACAAATGATCAATAGTTATTATTCACTTGCACTTCTTTAAAATATGTTCTTCCACCATTACATTTGAGGAGTCTTAGCTTAGGGCTTCAAATTATATAATCTAGTATTGTGGAGAAGTCTTGGATGCTTTGGATTTTCTTAGTGATGCTTACAAAAAAAACCTCTTGCAAATCCCCTTTGGCTAAGGGATATATTGAGTCTTAATGAGTTCATCTTTTAGGTAGGTATTCTCTAAATTTTCTCCTCTCTTTAGTAGATAAAAGTAGCATAAGTGTTGGCTTCGAATAGTATTACTCTTCTTCTTCAAGCATTAGGATATTACTCATACATAGCTTAATTTATATTCTCATATGCATGTTTGTTTATTTGTGAACCCCCATATTGTGCTACAAGCTTTGGTGAGAACTAGATTAGATTTGTTTGCTTTACTTGTTATTAATTTAGTGAATAAAAAACCATAGCACTTAGTTAGGGTTATTATATGATTGTGTTTAACTAGGGGATTTGGAAACCTCCCTAGTGTGGTTTATTATGATAAGATATCACCTAATTGGGTCTAGTGGATCCCCATATTGGTCATGTTCCTAATTATCTAATGTATCCCTAATTGGAAGTGTAAGTATGATTTATCTTCTCCAAGTTATGATTGATTTATAGACATGATGCATATTTTATTACATACATGGCCCATGTGGTTTTCTATAAAATATGTGGCCACTAGTTTAAAAACCATATCTAAGACATCTTTGAGTATTTATATCCATTGGTCTACCAAGTGATCAATGAGGCCCCAATGTCTGGATATCATATATAATTTAGGACTTTATCATTGCCATCAGGGACTACTAGCTCTATAAAGAGGACACTATGATCTAAATTATAAGTTTCCTCAAGTAGCCCCTATTTTTATCATATTTCATCCTATATTATCTGATAGAGTAGTAGATCACCTACCATATAGTGGAGGGCATATATGGATTTTGTATAGGCTACCAACAAAAGGTGTGCCCATTACTCTTGATCACCATCATGCACCATGTGTACAAGGCCTTCCCTCCAATATATAATATGGTGTCCAAGTGAGACTCATTTAACCTAGAAAGAGATGAGCTCTAATATTGGGACCTTAATGGTATTATTATAGCTCCCTTGGTATGGTAGTCAACCCACCTTAATATCAACTATAGTCATCAAATAGAGGATGAAGATGAGATATATTTGGATTCTATAGATGACTAAGAGGTATTGTACTAAATCACAATGAAGAAGAAGATTAAAGGGAAGAAGGTTTAGGTAATCCCATCTTCCCCCCTCCATCTCCTCCTTGATCTATAGAGGACCCAACATAGACTCCTCTTACTATCTCTAAGAGGATTTTTTAGGGCATTCCACCACCTCCTATTTTTTTTACCCTAGCTCTACCTACACCTTTTCTAATGGATATTGATCCTTAAACCAAAAATAAACCTCCACCTCCTATATAAAATTAAGTATTTTGGTTGTAATAGATTCAGACTCATGTTACTCAGTAACAGGTAGCCTAAGTACAACTAACTTAGCCACCAAAACCTCAACCCTAGGTAGTATATACCTTGATATTTAATGTGAATGATAGTCTAAGGGTGAGTCTAGAATAAGGATCTCAATAGTATTAGGCATAGGTTTCCCCTCTCACACTTCTCATTTCTTCTATCTCCCCTCCACCACTCACTCCTACCACTTTCCAAATCCTAGTCTTGGTACCCACTAGTTCCACTCCACTCCCACAAGCCCCCCAATTGGTGCCTCCCCTTTTCCCCATTTCATCAACTTCATCATTTTCCCAAGTACCTTTGGATTTAGTCTTCTATAGTTTCCTTTCCTATTCATTCCCCTCCACCCCATCCATTTCACAACTTGGAACCCTCTTAGTGCCTTCTTTAGGTGTGCCTTTAGTCTAGGTACTTTTGGGTGCATCTTTATCAATGAGTATGGATAAAACCATCTAGAAAATACCACCAATATTAATGACCATCCTAGTGCCCCCTCCATTCATCTTTGTGCCTCTATTATCAAATTTTATGTCTTCCACCATCAACCCTCATGGTTCTTGTTATTCTGACCACTCCTTCCACTACAACATACAAAACCAACCTGAGTAAGAGGCTAAATAAAAAGAAAAAGGAAACTCACACTTTAGATTTAGTTACAAGTCCTTCCAATCTAATATAACCTCCTCCATAAACCTTAATAGTTATTTTTTACCTATCCAAAACACCTAGACACATTGATACCCATCCCCCTCTTTCAATTACCAAGGGTGCCATGGGATTTGTCTTCGACCAACTCATATCTTCTATGTTGTTTAATGACCCTTTCCTAGGGCTAATTCCCCTTCAAGTGAACATGAATTATGATTATTGGTTAACATATATATTCCCATGGACCTCCCCATTTTTTATTCCTATTTTTTCTCCCATACTCCCTCCACCTCCACTAATTTCCTTGTTCACTCCCTCCACTCCCTCCATTTCCCCTCCACATCATCCTGTGCCCTTCACCATCATCTCTACCACACCTCCTATAACTCTCATAACTTAGGAAATGGTCCCAAGGTTGTAGGTGCTAGAGATGACTACTTAGGGTGACCCAGATGTACATTGGAGATCTAACCAAACTTTAAGGAACATGAAGAGGACATTGATGTAGAAGTTACTCCAAGAGGAAAACCTGATGGTTTAATGGACCCAACGGGATATTTCTCCCTCACTAAAGTGAGGACTTAAACTAGGGAAGAAAGGATGGATGAAGAACCACTCTTCATTCTTTAGGAAACTCATGAGATGTCTAATAAGTTCCTCAAGGAAATGCAAAGCTAGGTTTAGACCTTGAAAGCCTAGGTGAAGAGCTCTTTTCCAATTAGACTCATTGGGTAAGTCAAGTATGCCCTCGTACTACTTTTCCTAGTTCTCAAAAAGGTAGTGGAGATTATTGATGATAACAATGTGTTTATCCAGAGGACTTAGGCTTATTTGGAAAGGATTATAGAGATAGACAAACAATGTATGAAGCTACATGTGGTGATTAACATAGGCCTATTCTTGGATTTGAAACTAATGCCAACCTAAGACTTGGGTTGTATTAAAACTATGCCAAGGATATGAAGGATACTATGGAGGAGTGGTTGGTCTTGGGAAGAGGGCAAGAAGAAGATATTGACCTACTTCAAGGAGGTTAATATATTTGTTCTATTCCACTCGAATGGCACCCTATTAGACCAAGGAGAATTTAGAGTCCACATGAGTCAATAAAACTAGGTCATGTAGGATAAGGTCACCAAATCAAACTAGGAAGGGGATTAGGTAGTGATGGATCTATCAATGGAATCCAAGATGAGAATCAACTAGGTCTCAGAGGTCTAGTTGTTAATGGAAGCACCCTTCTAAGTCTATCAAAGGTTAGCAACTCAATTTTACATGATATTCAAGGAGCCTCTACTGAACCTTTCCAAGTTGGATAAATAATTTAACCTTGTGGTAGATGCTTTGAAGGTTAGGGATGCTAGATCAAAGGTGTTGGGAACTAGACCCTCATAATTACCTTTTCATGTCAATTAAGTGGTCCCCCACAAATATTTTATGGGTTTAAAAGTATTTGTGTGTTTTGAATTTTGAATTACTATTTTAAATGTTATGAGTGGACATCATGGCTTAGGATGGGAATCTCACACTATTTATAGGTGAACCCCATCATCATCTATATAAGGTAAATTTGTATTGCTATATAGGGTTGATAATTATTTTCTTGAAAATGCTATCAAATTATAGCTCAAATTTTACCTACTTCTTACTTCATCTCTTTAGACTATAAAATTGGTCAAGATCAATTGTTGTAATAGTACTTTCTATTTTAAATAATACAATTCTTATTTTATGCAAAGGGTTTGTTTTGTGTCTTAATTATATTTCATCTCCATTTTTGAATGCTTGTCAATACTATACTAATTGGATTAATACTCTACTATTATATGTGTGATATAGTTATAATGTTCTTAGCTGTTATAATCAATGTGTGAATTCAATTGTTTCCTTTCTGTAATACTATTAGTTTTTATGTTGATATACAAATTACCATATGGTGTTTATGTGTAATTTAATATAAAATATTAGTAATCATATTTAATAAGGGCTCATATTTGAGGCATGCTCCCTATTTCCTTAGACTCTTCCCATTATGTATTCTTTTAGGTAGAATTTTAGTGAAATTTAGTCTACAATGGTATAATTGTGGCAAGGTCACTTGGTTCAATGGTTAATGCATTTAGTTCATTCCAAAATTCAAGGCTCCCTTTTCTACCTTACTCTCCTTCCCCTTTTATGTTTATTTTATAAGATTGAATTACCCTTTCCCATTGCATTTAGAAATATAAAAGCATAATACTCAAACTCCCATAATAATCTTTGATAATTAGACTTATGTGTATAAACTTCATATTGAACTTTGGGTGGTAATTGTACATCTCTTGGAGACTATTCATGTATAATATATTTGTGAATTTAAATACCTAGAGTCATACCCTAGGTTGATCGTATATCATTCCTAAAATAGAGGATGAAAGTTTGTAGTTTTCCCCATCTTCCCCTTTAGGGAATACCTAATCTCATGGGTATTTCATGAAATAGGATAATTAGAGATAATAATAGCTAGCACTAGAAAGAGGGCCATTAGAATACTTCACACTTGTCATTTATTTCATTTTGTGATTGTGTATATATTATATTTATTGATAATAACATACTAACCATTGGTTTGTTATGAATAATCTTGGAGACTAGTTTGCCTATTACCAGGGCTAGGTCTTATTGAGGCCAATTGATAGTTTCCCCCTTGATTTTCCATAGAAAACCTATGATTAACTAGCCTAGATATACCATTTTTCCAATCATTTTGTCCCCTCAACCTCTCCTAAATTTGCATCCTAAGATGGCCTAGTTATTTATCTCTACCATTAGTGTCCCAGGAGTTGTCCATGATTTACCTAGGAACCCTAAGAGATATCTTCCCCACTTCACTCTAAGCATAAGATAGACTGTGGAAGAACACATAACATCCTATGAAACTACCATGAGACTTATAAATGTATAACATAAATATGTGGTGTGCAATATTTTCCCCTTTATGCTAATAGACTTAGCATATGATTGGTTCTTCAATCTTCTTAAAGACTCTATCTTGAGTTGGGACCATTTCAACACTAATTTCCTCACCCAATTTAGACAAGTGATAAACCCCAACATCATGTATCAAAAATTTAATTATATCAAAAAGGATACTAATTAGTTCATTAGGAACTTTAATGCTAGGTTTTAGAAGATGTGTAGTCGGTCACTATGCTTTATCAACCTAACCCTTAGGTTAGCACTTGAAATGTATAAGAATGCACTAAACCCTTGGACAACCATGTTCCTAAGGAGGGATACATACATAAAATTTCTATCCTTAGATTATGTATGGGAAATCAAACTATATAGGCAACTACAATCTCAAGGTCACATGATCCCCACTCCCAATTTACCACCATAGATGCATAAATTAAACTTCTTTCTCAATGTTAATTAGAATGACCAAATGCTTTAGTCATTCCCTATAATACATCAACTCCTATTGAGTCATCCCATTTCAAACTAACAACTAGGTTTCTTTAATCTAGGGGGACATGAACTTACCCCTTAGACTCAACATCAAGTCATGTTGGTCATGGCTAAAAATACATAAACCACACCTTAGGAGTCCACCAAGAATGAGTTAGATGCCATTTATTAGATGGTATAAAAAATTAAAAACTTCCTTGGGTTATAGAGGATGGTGAGTATATTTAATGCATAAATTTATAACAAAAAAATCACATATCAAATACCAAATAATAACTATAACCATCCTCACAACCCTCATAACCCTCACCTAATAGGATTTTGAAAATCAATATCTTCAAGATAACCTTATTTAACTGGTGTCGAGTGCATAACATGACAACACATGGGAAACTAGACCACATAGAGTTTGGTTCTACTTTTGAGATCTTACATAAGTAAATGGAAGAATATGAGGTGGTCCCAAATCATCCTGAATTATCTAACTCGAGAAAGTCCCCTAGTACTTTTATGGTGTTAGAGACCATGGATTTCCCTAGAGAGGAAGAAAATGAGCCAAAGAAGGGTATTATCAAGGTGGAATAATTTTAGGAATTCTATAAGAGTAACTACACCCTTATGAATAAGTAGTAATAATAACCCCTTACTACCTTCACCCTTTAATAATGGTGCAATCCCACCAGACTAAAATTCTAGGAGTGATCCTCCACCTCCAAAACCTCAAGAACCTAAGACACCTATGAAAACTCCAATAGTCCAAATTAAAGGAAGTTATAACATATTTGAGGATATGAAAAATATCAAGGCCAACATTACCCTTCATAAGCTTACTCAAATAACCAAGTAATGGGATATCCTATTGAAATCCTTTACTCAAATGCTGACCCTATAGACCCAAACAAAACCAAAAGTAACACACACCAATATGCTCATTTACAAAAATAATATGGAGGTGCACCCTTTCCTCTTAACCATCTACATAATTGCTTATTATATTCATAAGCCTCATCCAAAGTGATGCTAGTAGGCATATGTGAAAATATCAGGTTGGTACCCATAAAGTAAGATAAGGTAGAGGTCCACCTAAATAATTTAGAAGTAAAAATGATAGGTGAGATACTTAATTTCTACATCTATTTGGAGTCTGGGCCTATGATTCAAAACTTCATAGACATTCAAGTAGTGGATATCCTCTAAGCTTATGGTATACTCCTTGATAGGGATTGATCTAAATCCTTGAATGGGTATATGGCCATAGATTTCTCCCATATGTGGTTTTCATAAAGAGGAGTATCCAAACAAACATGGGGAGATAGAGAACCTCATATGAAACACATTATAACTAAGTATAATTACATCAATGAGAAGGTGAACCTAGTTTCCTTAGACCTAGGCATATACATGCTAAGTACAAATCCACTCAAAGACCAAACTAGTCATGCCTCATGTCTACTTGGCATATGGTCTCTTTATATTGATAGAGCTCATTCGAAATAAAGTAGTGGGGATGGTGTTCTCCTTATAGATCCCCTAGGGAGAAAACATTTATTGTCATATAGGTTTCAATTTCCCTACATAAATAACCTGCCTAAGTATGAAGTTCTAATCCTAGGATTGTAATTTGCATTAAAATACAAGGCAAAAAAAAAAAAGAGTACTTATCAACTCTAAACTTTTGGTTAACTAAATTAAGACTAATGCAAACTATCATACCTCAAGAGTTATAATCATAGGGTTTAGGACCTAATCAATATGTTTAATGTATTTAACATCATCCCTATTCCCTAGAAAGAAAACCAAGTAGCTAACTCACTAGCATATATAGTAGTAAACCTAACTCCCTTAAATGACATTAAATTAAAAGAGTTCTCTATGGAACTTGTCCCATGTCCCTCTATCTTGAACAACATGAAAAACTTCTAGATCTTTGAGGATGACTAGTAAATCATCTAATTCTTCAACAATAAGGAAACATTTGAGGCCCAAGTTATAGATGAGAAAGATAGAGACAACCCTAGGAATGAGTTGGACAAAGATGGGTTCCTGAATATTGAAGGAAATTGGATCTCAAAGGGAATGATCTCATTAGATAGAGAATTTGATGCATTATACCCCACTTTATAAGTAAAAAGACCTAATTTCAAAGATCAAAAGTGATGACTTGTTGACCTTGGTCCTATGGAAAATCCCTAGATGGTTAATATGGGTCCTGACTAAATAGACCATGAATTAGAGTAGTTATGAAGGTTAATATTGAGATATAAAGATGTGATTTCCTAGGCCTATGAGGACCTTAAGGTCTTATACCTAAGATTAATCGCTCACACTATCCCTCTAAAACCTAAACAAAAACCCTTTAGGAAAAGATAGAGAGGCTGATAAACTTGATCTTAGAGCCCTTAATATATAAGGAAATTCATAAACTATTTTTGGAAGGAATAACTTTTCCATTTTCCCACTCCACCTAGGTGGCTAACCTGGTCCCTGTGTATAATAAAAATGGAGAAATTTTCTTGTGTGTGTACTTATGAAACTTAAACTAAGACTTAGATAAAGACAATTGCCCTTTACCCTCCCTTGAAAAAGTGATACAAATGGTTAGTGGATCTCAAATTATGTCCTTTTTAGATGGATTCTCTGGATACTATTTCTATCTATTTTTTTGTTTTTGGTTTTTCTTAGCTTTGAAAAGAAAGAAACTAGTTAATGGGTTTGTAGAAGAATACCTAGTTTTTGTGTGTGAAATGAAGTCCAAAATTTGTGATAAATCTTATTTATCTAGGGAATAATACCTAAAAATAAAAAAACTCTTAAACACACTTGTTTTTTAGACAAGTAGATGGATGGATTGCCTAGTGTGAACTAGATCCTATAAGCGAAAGTTTTCTAGGAGGCTATCAATCCACCTAATTTAGACACTTAAGATTATAAATAAAAATGACATAACTTACATTAAATAATATAAAACTAAAACTAAAAACAATAAATAAAATCAAATAACTAAAATTAAAACAAATAAGTTAAATGATTTTCTAAAACCATGACTAAATAAAAGCAACTAATGCTGAAAATTTAGTCAAAAGCAAGGTTATGGTTTTGGTTTGGTAATTTGATAAGGGTCAAAAGGATAGTTTAGTTTTGGGTGGTGGATGGAAAAATTAGTAAATTGGAAAATGGTTAAATTATGGTAATAATTCAAAGGAAATATGGTAATAAGCCAAAGAGATAAGTGGTTAAGAGGGTAACAAGGTGAAGGGGATAAATGGTTAAGAGGATAATAACGCAAAGGGGTAAAAAAGATTGAGATGAAGATGAAAAATAAAGTAAAGGGATAAAGGGACAAAGGAAAATGGTAAAGGGAATCAAATATATTAAGAGTAAAAGAGAAGAGAATGCCAAAGGGAAATAAATAAATTGAAATGAAAGAATAAAAAACAAATATTACCTCAAGAAGTGTCTTGAATATGTTGATGAAGTTGATGTTGTTGTTGATGATTTGTGATGATTTCTAAAGAGTTTCCTTGCTTCATGATATTATTATCTAAGGTTAGTGGCCTCCTCCAAAAGTATACAAATTTCAAGATGAATTCCTTAATCAAAAATCAACTTAACCCATAGGTAAAGGGGGAGGGTTTATGTTGGGAAACATGACATAGGAGAGGAATAGTGAAATATGGAACCATTTTCCAAGTGGAATCATAAGTGGTCATGAAAGACAAGGGGGTGATATTCCCACTTAGATAATAGGTATCCTTCTTGGTTTATTTGTCTCCCACCTTACTAAAGACTCCAAAATGGAATGAGGATCATGCACATGGACCCAAATGAGTCCAAAGAACTTTTCATCACCTTTTTCTATTTTATGATAAGTACTTAAGGATGTGACACAAAAAATGTGGCACAATTTTACAAGTGGGATCATAGGTGGTCATGAAATACAAGGGGGTGAGATTCCTACTTAGCTAATAGGTATCCCACTTGGTTGGTTTGTCTCCCACCTTACTCAAGAGTCAAAAATGGAGTGGGGATCATGTACATGGACCCAAATGAGTTTAAATGAATTTTCATCACCTTTTTATATTTTATTCCAAGTAATTAAGGAGGTGACCCACATACTTTGGTACCATTTTCATGCATGAAGACAAAGGATGATGTTGAATGATGCCCCCCTCATGGAGAAATTTGCCATACTTTAAAATGGAGACCCTTGTGATGCTTAATGATGTCATTAGGCATCTTGGATGAGGGTCACATGTGGGGTATGATGTCCCACTTGAATCCACCTCAATTTCAATCCATTTCACTTGCCATATCACTTACCATATCACTGTTAAGTCACCTACCATATCATCATGCCATGTCACCATGAATAGTGATAGTGGGTCCCACAATGAATAGTGATATTGAATATTGACTTAGAATAGGTTAAGAGGGGTTGGGTTAAGGGTCAAAAAGGGTTAGGTGGGACCTAGGGTGGGCCCAAAGCATTCAAACATCTATAATTACAAGTGTGCAATTTTCTATTATTTACATTTGTCCCCTTTTTGTTATGTAGCTTTAAATTAACAAGATACAAATCAAAAATGGATCACTTGGTCAAAGGTTAGGATGCCCCAAATATAGGGGAGGTGTTCCCCCTCAAACTATGAGTTGATGAGGAAAATTAGAATTGGTACATGTTTGATAAGTAGTTGGTGAAAAAAAAAGTTGGGCATTTGAAATGCAAATGAATACATAAAATGTGACTAAGTGTGATAGCCAAGATCACACACAAATGAAAGTTTCCAATATTGGTAAAATAAGGGTCAAAGTCGAAGAGACAAGTGACCAATGTACCATGTGATTGTAACTATGGTTTGGCACACTTGTTATTATTTTAGACAGGGTCAGTGTTTTTATAGGTATCTGAATTCAAATGTGCTCTTTTGAAAAACATAGATGGTTTGGTCATGTACTAGGTGGTCAAAATTCAAATATTCAACATGGAAATATTGATTGGTGTCGTCAAAATGACCAAGGTAATGTTGTCACAAAAATATGCAATATTTTAGGTCAAAATGGCTAATGTAGAGGTAGAGAAAGGTGAATGGGTGGGGATGGGTTGATATGGGGTGGATGAGCTGACTCCAAATGCACTAGGCTAAATGGACATTGCCTAAAAAGTTCTATGGATAAAATATCCAAAATAACTTTAGGTCCAATGTAGTTCTCTAGTGGAGTTTAGATGGGTTGCCCTAATGTGATATACTACATGGTTAGGTTTGGGTTAATAGTTTGGTAATGGTGAGGTGTCATGGTGTAGATTGGTGAATAGTCACCATAATAATCCCACATGCATTAGGAGGAGAAAACATGGATGGACAAGGTAGGATAAATAAGTGGGTAACAAAAGGCTAAGCACCACAAATATCCTACAATGAAGCTAAGCTAAAGAAGAAATGCCTTCATGAGGAGGTTATGCCTTCTAAAATTATGTGAGGGTATAATTATAGTGATGGCATCTAATGTTATGAGCTGAGTTCTAGGAGATGGGTGTCTATTAGGATCTACATAGTCTTGTTGGTGAAAGTTCATCATTTTTATGAGCTAAGTTTTAAGGGTAGTAGTAAAGTGATGACATGTAAAGAATTTTCTTGACAGCTAAGTAGATTCTACAAGGTAGAAAATTAGTAACATGTTGAGTGATTGAAGATGGATTGTGCCTTACTCAAGAGTTGCATAGCTAGTATGGGAAAAAGGTGTCCATGTCTACATCCTCTATCCAATTACCTCTAAACCAATGACTTTGGGTTCTACTTAGATGAGGCACTACTAACATGGATCTACATTGTCTAAGATATTGGTTATATAGATAGATAATATGGTCATTTACCTATGATGGGATTCATTAGGTGGCACCAAAGAAAAGAGTTTCATATTCAAAAATCATAAGTTTGGGATATGGAACCATGGGATTATAGTGACAAGTATTTAAAAGTTGTCATCACTAGTAATAGTGGTAGTTTTGAAGGTATGACCATTGCAATGGCCCATGGTTAGAAGCCAATTTACGTCAATTAGGGCAAAGATGAAAATGATTCAAATGACCACTAGGCCCATAATGACCATAGATGATAAAGAAAACAAAGAATTCAGATGTGGATTATATAAGGGAAAAAAAAACATCATGACAGTGCATAATGACTTTATCAAGATGACCAGTTGGATCAAGGGTTGTGTCCTCACAAAAAGGTAAGTAGACATGATCATTCCAAGTGGGAAGACTATTCAAGGGAATCAATGACATCATATGACCCTTCCCATTTATATAATGGATAATCATGTCAGTGAGGAAGAATGGTCAGGTATTTTATTTAAATAATCATGCTAAGGATGAAGGTCTATTGTGAAGTTATTTGGTTTTGTAGGTTACAAATAGTGCATAAAAATACACAAGGTTGAAGATGGAAAATAGTGGGACTAATGGTAGAGATAATCAACAACCCCCATAACCTAAAATAATCAATATGGTGAATGTGTGTATCTATAAAATACTACAACATGTAATGGAAATAATGGAAGTAATGTTAAACCAATAATAAGAGGAAAGGCACCCATGGCTTGAGCTTGAGTCTGAATTCTTATCTCCTTAGTAGTAAAGAAGGAAAGAATTTCACTACACAAGATGTAGGGATAGAAAACATGACCATTGGCTTATCTATGGAGGGAACCCTCACTGTCTAAGGGGATGTGCATTGAGGAAATGAGAGGTGGCACCTATGCAATTAAAATAACTAGAGTAGAGGGGTATAATAACTATGATGGTTGAGCAAGGTGAAAGACCCAGAGTAGAATATGATTCTCACCCTATGGGGATGAATGTGGAAAAGGATAAAAAAGTACATCCTTTAGTGGCTACTGATATAGGAAATGTTATGGATGTTAGTTTAGGGAAAAATCAAGTAGAAGGATGGCTAAACACAAATCTAGAGTCACCAAATAATTAGCCTAATGCTTAGGTAGGAAAATAATGTATGTAGATGCCTTAAGTGAGGTGTGTATAGTTTGATAACTTTGTATGTGTTGTGTGACTCCTCGCACCCTAAATAAAATATTGTACAATTTGATATAAACATGTAAAAAATGTGTTGGATGTCATTATTTGAATGTTATTATGCTTAGGGTTATGTGGATACTCATGAATGTTATGGTTATGGTTATGATTGTTGTAATCTTACTTAAGGTAAAGTAGATGAGGTAAGGCAATGAAAAACACTAAAATTAAAAATATAATCAAGAGATAAATGTCATAATGAAAATATCAACCAAGAACATTAGGATAAGAAGAGGGTATGATGTTTATTCTTTGACAAGGATGAAAAATAGACCCAAAGTGGGATTAGCTTAATGAACAAAATCCCTATGAATACATCACATGAGTATGCTTTGAATATTAAAAAAAGGTGTGTTGATCACACTCTATCAAGTACACTTAAAATGTGTAGAGGGTTTAAAGGGGGAAGAGGTGATGGATAGGGAAAAGGGAGTAGTTGGAGAGGTAAAAAAGGAGGACCCATGCATAATAGACAAAGACATTGAAGGAAATAATGGATGCCCTAAAGTGGAAAACTTGACAATATTTCATGCATTAAAATAAGAGAGCAGAGGACATGAGGAAGCAAAAATGTATATGCATGTATAAGTGATATGAATAGTGACCACACTCTAATGAGTGAGAAGTTGGAGTACCAATGAGAGAAACTAAAGGAGGTACAACAAGGGATGAGGTGAAGGCAGAATAGGAGATGGATGAAGAGATAGGTAGAGAAGACAATGAGGTCATAGATAAATATGAATATGGAGAAGGATGGAAGGAATCAAGCATGGATATGGAGGAGGGAAAAAAGAAGGTTAGGAAGAATAAGGAATGTCATCAAGGGAGATGAGATAAATGAAATGAAATAGAGAAAAGAGAATAAAAATAAAATGTAAAAGATGGGGGTTTGAGAAATTTACTAAAAAATGATAGATTAGAGAATTGAAAAAGATGGGGAGAGAAGTATAACAATCATGAAGGGTAAGGGGAGGATGAGAAATATAGTAGGTTGTGATAGAATTGAAAAGAGGTCTAAAAAAGACCAAAGAGAAAATAGTTTGGTGATGAGAATGAAAAATAAGGAAACACATGGAAGAAAAGGAAATAGGAGGAAAAAGGAGTGAAATGAGGACACAAAAAGGATGACAAGAGAGTGATGAAGCAGGTGATGTTGACCAAGTAAGCATGGATGATGATAGTCAAGGAGAGGAATAATGAATCAAATCAGATGGTGGTGTGGGAGATGAGAATGGGATGGAAAATGGGAAAGAGGTTAAGAAAAATGAGGGGAAGTAAAGGATGGGTGGATAAAAATCTGAAAAGATAAGGTATTTTGCAATCAGCTTTTTAGAAGAGATTAACAAGCTAAATGGGTGATTAGAAGAGATTTACAAGCTAAAAAAGTAGTGAGGTGGTGAAAAAATAGGGGAACACAATGAGATGAAAATAAGGGATGATAAGAAGAAGAATGAAGTAGGGATATAAAGAACAAACACTCACATAGATGCAAATGATAATTGAGTACAGAGATGGAAAGAGGAAAAGGGGAATGCAAAGTGCAAAAGGTGAGAATAGATCTAAAGAAAATGGAAATTATGGAAGGCTTCTCAAAGGATAAAGACCCAGTTAGAATCTAGTTTTGGAGGAATAAATGGAAAATGTGGGAAGAATGGAAAATTGACAGAGAGTGGTAGCACAAGTAAGAAAAAAAGGGATGATAGAAGAAAAAAATAAAATAAAAAGCATGTCAAATTGAAAAGATGAGAAAGAGGGAAAAAATTGAGAATTGGAATGAAGGTGGTTTAGAAGTAGTGGAATAACAATAAGAAGGTGGTAGAAAAGAAGAGAAGGAGGTAAAAGTGTCCATCAATGTGCAAGGGAACATGATGATGTGGAATTGGTGGGGAAAAGAGAGTGATGAAGAGGGTATGACAAATTGCCAAGGCTAAGGGGAAATGATGAGGATGGTGAAAGAAGACAAAAGAGATAGAGGGAAAGGTTTATAATAAGTGGAGAGAGAGATAAAAAATGGAAAAAATGGGTGGGGAAGTGAGTCACAAAGCATACACACGAAAAGGTGACTAAGAGGCCAATGAAGTGGGGTAAATGGTGGATTTATGGGAGATAATAGAGGTGAAAGAGGAAGGCTATCAACCCTTGTGTTAAAAGAGATTGACAAGATGGAAAAGTGGTTAAAATAGATTGACAAGATGTAGGGAGATGATGAAGAGATAGATAGAGAAGTGGAGGAAGAGATTTTAGGGGAGAAGGTAAAATAAAATAAGGGATGTGGTTGAGATGAACTTAGTAATTAAGCACTACCTACATAGGCCAAAAATACCTCAATCCAATGTATTTATCTTTAAAATGAGGAAAAACATAGAGGAAGTATTAGATGATGTTAAAATACAAGGATGCTAGGAAAAATACAAAGTTTCCTTGATATAGGATGCCCTAAGCAAGAGGGGATTGTTAGCAATGGAAATTAATGAGAAGAAAAAGGGGATGTTAATTAGTTATTAGTGGTTGAGTTTCCTTTAGAAGTCAAGTATCACCTACATAGTCCATGGACATCAAATCAGTGTAGTTTAAAAAGGGTTTGAGAGTAATGGGTTGCTTCAATTTGATGGAACACATGGTCTAGTTTTGTTAAAGGTTTGTGGAGAAATGGTGTGCACTGAAGATGGGTTGAGGTTGCAGAGAAAGGTATCTTCAAAAGGTGAATTTATTAATCTTAAATAGGGATTTGACGTTAATGTTCTTATGATGTTATTCATGGTTAGGGTTATGATGATTTGATGGATGATAGTGGTGACACATAATTAGGTTAGATAACCATAATGGATTAAAAATTGTGAGACATGGGTCTAATAAAATACATGACTCAATGATGAGAGAATAATAAATGAGGTATAATACATGTTTGTTGACAAGGAAAAAATAAAACAAAACCTGAAGTTAGATTGGCTTAAGGAACATAAGCCTTTAGAATGCTTCACATTATCATGCATTGATTAAAAAAACAAGTTTCTTGATCATAGTGTGTTAAGTAAGCTCTAAATCCCTTGATTTATAGATAGTATATAGGGAAGATGGGTAATAGGTGGTATGAAGGATAATGGGTGATGTGTATGGTAACAATATGTCAGTTAGTTTTCCCTTTATATAGGTGACCTAAGAATAGTAATAAACAAGTCCATGCCATATGCTAGATATAGACTGATCAATGTGGGAACTATACATGTGAAATCCAATTGTGGCTTCCAACTTATTATACTACTTGAGAGCCGATTGTGGCTTTATATTTTGTTGTGGTAGTGGGTCTTTTGTTTTATTGTTGTATATGGGAAGATGATATATGCAAGAAGCTTCCAAGAAATTACTCTTCTTTTGACAAAGGTAACTTAGCCATCCTTTAAAGGAGTGGTCTAAGTTTATTGGATTTGTTTAATGTTATTGATAGTTATCCTTCAAGGGAGTAGTCTACCTTATATTTGGAAATTTTTATTTTGTTTTTGGGTAGTTGTCCTTCAAGGGAGCAGTTTGCAATGCTTAGATATTAACCCAAGTAATCTTTTGGTATCCAAATTGTTTTTGTATGTGATGTTTTTAGACATGGACAAGTCTAATTAGGTTAAGATGTTTACCATTATGAGGGAAAAAATTTAACACAAGAAGGTTAATGATATGTGAAGAGGTGTGGTTTTGAGAGATAATGACCATGTGATTCCATCTTATTAGAGATGAAAAGTATCCATGTAAGCCATGTTATAGGTAGAGCCATGGAACCCATATTTAGGAGTAGGATATGACTATGATGGTTAATCACATGGTTCTATGTTGTAATCAATTGTCCTCAAAAGGAGAGGAGGAAGATGGGTGAAGGTTAAAATCTTGTAATCAAGGGATGAGCTTAATTTAGACAAAAGGAGTGAGCTTGATCCTTCTTTAACAAAAAAAGGGTGTAGATGCAAAGCATTGAGAGGCTCATGTTATAGTTTACCTTTGAGAGAGGATAAATTATAATCTCTTGATCCATACTTATGGGTAATGATGTAGGGTCCAAGCCAATTAAAAGCAAACTTGCCTCATTTACTTTTCTCCATGTTGGTCACATGTTGGTTTTCCTTTAAGATGAGGTATCTAATATTGAAATCTCATTTTTTGAGGTTCTCATTATAAGTGCATTTGATATGCTCTTGATAGATATGGAGGTGGGTGAGGGATGTTAAATGATGCTCATCAAGTAGTTTAAGTTGAGCTAAATTATAATAATGATAATCTTCTTTAGAAATAAGATCTTGCAAATATATGTGAAGAGGGGGAATTTGGACTTCACAAGGGAAGATTGCCTTTGCTTTGAAGACTAAAGAGAAAGGGGTAACACCCATAGTGGTTAGAATGCTAGTGTGATAGGCCCATAAAGCGAATGGGATGTACAGGTGCCAATCTTGACCTAAAGCACTAACAACTTTGGTTAGCATTTTTTAAGGATTTTGTTAGATGCTTCTACTTGTTCATTTTATTGTGGACAATAAGGCAAGGAAAATATTAACTTGATGCCAAATGCATCACATAGACCTTGGACTTGTTATTTTTTAAATATTTTCTATTATTGATGATGATCTTATGAGGAACATCAAAGAAGGAGATGATATGATGGTTGATAAAGTCAACTATCTTCTTCACTTTGGTTGAGATAGGAGGAATAAATTCCACCCACTTGGTGAAATTTTTAGTGGTTATGATGATGGAGCTATGCCACTATGAAGAATGGGGGTTGATGATGGAGCTATGCCCCATTATGAGAAAGGCCAAAATTCCTTAGATACCTGGAGGCCATTATCTAGTGCATGATGTAAATTAGCAAGCTATTGACATTTAACACACTTTTTTACATAATCACAACATTCTTGGTTGAGGGTGGACCAATAGTAGCCAAGGCAAAGGATACATTTAGTGACTACTATACCTCTAAAGTGTTCCCCATAGATCCCATCATGCATTTCCCTAATGGAATGGGAAGCTTCATGGTTATATAGACAATGAAGAAGGAGACTGTTGAAACCACATTTGTAAAGGATCCCCCTAGTATGGTGTAATGAGAGTACTATGAACAAAGGTTCTTTGGGCATTCTTAGAGAGGTTGGGAAGAATGATGCCTAGGTTGAGGTAGTTAAAATTTTGGTCATACCAAATGTAAGATGGGGATTCCTCCACACTAAAAATGGTAAGGAAGTCAGATTGGTTATAAGAGGGTGTCGTAAAATGATGAACGGTGACAAATATTTTAGAATTATAAGGTTGAGAAGGGATTTGGGAAGAAAGGTAAGCCATTATATCGATGAGTTTGTTGGTATATCATGGAATAGATTGGACCAGGGAACATTCAAATGATGTTAAGAGTTTGTCAACTAAAAGTTTGTATTTTTTTAAGACATCATTATTACATTGATAGGAGCCATTGACCTAGTTGACCATGAGATGGAAATCACCAAAGACATTGATTGTCTTAATTCCCAAGGCTAGAGTGGTTTGGAGACATGACTAGGGATTCATACTCAACCATATTATTGGTGAATTTAAAATAATTTTTGAAGGATAGAGGAAGGGGTTTACCATCAAAGGGGATAAGGATGATACCAGATCTCCCACCATGTTGACACTTTGACCCATTGAAGAACATAGTCATTTGGTAGGTTATGTCTTCTTGGGAAAGAGTAGTGATGGATTCATATAGAAATTAAAGAGGAGGAGGTTGGTGATATATTAAAGGTGATTCATCCAATTGGTTGGAAATGAATTGATATTTAATTAAATTTTACTAAAATAACTCAAGATCAAACTTTGATAAGAGCATAAGCCACTTGGACATACACTAGTTTTGGTTTGGCTTGGAATGCATGTATTTGAGTGGGTCAGTGTTGGTTATGACATAGGTTCTATGGTCAAGAAAGTAGTGGAAGAGTTTAGTGATAATGAAAGTCAAGGCTAAGCAAATTTTATTTGTATGGGTATACCAAGTCTCATATTCTACAAGCATGTGGCTAATATAATATACGATTTGCTCTATGTGTTTTTCATCTTAGTGAGCTAACATTGCCCTTAGGGAATGGTCAGTGGTAGAGATATATAGGTAAAAGGGTTAGTCATCCTTATGAGGGGTGAGGATAGGTGGTGACAAAAGGAAATATTTGAATTAACCAAAGGCTTTTTAACAATCACTATTCAATTTGAAAGAGACCGTTTCACTCAAATTTTGTTATTAATTTGAAGAAGGTAGTAAAACTAGAATTATGGGTTGTGGTAGAAATACCTAATAAAAGTGCATGCATTGAATTGAAAAATTGTGATGAGATAATCTTTGGCTAGGGAGGAAAACCTATAGATAAGAAATCATTGAAGAAAATTTATTTGTTAGACAAATAGTTATGTGGATTCCTAACACCAACTAGATCTTGAAAGCATAGATTTCCTTAGGGGTTGTCAATCCATTGTGTTTAAATAATCAAGTTGATAAATAGGAAATGAGGTACTTGTATTAATAATCATAAGGTATTGAAATTGTATACAAGAAAAATTGTTAGAAAAATAGACTAGAAATGATCTAATTAGTGATATACTAATTAATACTAGTGCTAACAGGTCAGGGTATGGCTCAAAAAATTAGAAAGGGGCCTGTAAGTGGCTAGAGACATAGAAAAGTATATTTACATAGGTTTAAGAGAGTCAAATTATTTTTCTATTTTTTAACCTACCATAGGTGACCATCGATGGTTAGGGTGACTATCAGTGGTTAGGTCTAACCATCAACAATTGACTATCTAAATTTTGGGATTGTCAATAGTTGATGATGAGACTCAAAAAAGGAATTCTAGGAGTTTGGTGCTAGGTCTGATAATTGTAAAAGGGATGAAAATAGATAAATGATAGTAATAAAATAATTGACTAACCAAAAATGGGTTGATTCATTGATAGATTTTGTTGATTCATAGGTGGAATCTAGTTTGACTTTGACAGAATGACAGTGCCTAGAAACTTAATCTGAGAGGCAATGATAGATTAGCTCTCCCAAATAGATTGTTGATGATGTTTGATAATGTTGGATGACCTATAATAAGAAACTCTAAGTAATTGATTTCTTGATAATAATTGCAGATAGATTGATCTCTTACTACTCTCCTCTTCTTATAGGGAAGGGCCAGTGCTAAAGTAAAAGTCTAAAAGGAGCTTCTAATTGTAAATTGATCATGCAAGGTCTTGTGAGAGGATTTATACAACTTATATGTAGAAAAGGTAAGTGGGTGTTTACATGTAAAATCCTAGATGGTTGGGCTCAACCATCGATAGTTATCTTGACCATTAATGGTTAGGTGACCATCGATGGTTATCAAAACCATCAACAGTCAAGGCCATCAGTAAAAAATAACCAAAAGGGTGATTTTAAGGTTGATTAGTTAAATAAAAGTGGGTTTTGGTTTGTTCATAAGATCTAAAGATTTTTTTGGGGTTCAACAGTTAAAATCCAAATGTGTGGGATTCTAGTGTCTACATTTTGCCTTTTTTGTTATGTGGCTTAAATAGACAAGCTATAAAACAAAAATGAAATCTAGGTGAAGTCAAGGCTATGTCAAGTTTAGGAAGAGGTGTTCCCCCTCAAAGTAGGAAGTGATGAGGTAAAATAGAGTTAGGTCAAGGTTTGATAAATGGGTAGGTGTGGTGATAAGGGTGGTCATTTATAATGCAAAGTCAGTGTTCAAAATATGATGAAGTACGAGAGTCAAAATCATGCAAAGGATGAATGTTGTTAATGGTTAAAAATCTATTAAAGATAAGTGACCAATGTAAAATGCAACTACTATTGGCATGGTAGTGGGAAATACTTGTTAGTCTTTAAATTAGGTTTAGTATGTCTATGGGAAAACATTAATAGGTTGAGTGTTGTGGGTATTTGAGGGAAGAAGTGTTATTGAGAAGAAAAAATGATCAAGTTAATGCACTAGGTGGTGTAAAATGTGCGTAGGTAACATGACAAAGTCAGTCAGTGCATTCAAAAGAACCAAAGCAAAAGGATCGCAAATCATTAGAAAAAATTAAGGAAAAAGAAATGATCAATGTTGAGGTGGACGTGGGCAAATGGGTGGTGGTGGGTGGTTATGGTCGAGCTGACTCTTTATACACTAGGTAAGTAGATGCTACCTACATATATGAGGGGATGCAAGACCCCACCTCATCTTCAAGCCAAATGTAATTCTTATCAGAAAATGGGTATATTTGTATGGGTAAGGTAGGTGTTGAAAATAGGTAGGTAGGGAATATGATATGAATTAATGTCCCATGGTAGGGTAGGTGTAAATTTGGATCTGACCATTGATGGTTATGATCGATTATCGATGGTTACACTGATCATTGATAGTCAGGGTGAAAACCCTAAAATTTGAAATGTATAAAAAGTTAAAGCAAAAAGTCATTGTTACTTTTTACATTTTACTTTCAAAAGTTATGCTAAAGTGGTTGGTGACTGTGTTGTTTTGTATCAAGGGTTAATTGGGTGTATTCTAGGGTGGGAAGTTATGATTGGTTGAATCAGTGCTTTGGTGATTGACCAAGATGGATGGTCGATGAGGGCATGGCCAAATGGAGGGATGTGGGCTCTGTCTATATCATAGGTCATGGAATGAGGCAGGGAACTTGTGTCTTTATGATAGTATGGTAGATTTATGTATTATGAAATCATAATTTAGTAAGAGGATTTGTTGAAATTATAGGTTAAACTATTAGGGTTTGGACCTATGAATGCCCTAGTTTGAAAATGTGGTAAAATGTGGAAAATTTGGGAATTAGGGGTTAGGGAAATAATAGGTATGATGTAGTTTCATAGTGTATATTAGTGTATTTGTAAAAATGAGACTATAGGGATGGATTTGGCTATGGGTAGGGCACAAAAGGCCATGCCCTAATAGTATGTAGGGACCATCAATGGTCACCCTGACCATCAACGGTCAATGGTTCAAGGAAAAAGGTGCCTAGGGGACTATTGATGATTTGGAGAACCATCAATAGTTGGTGCCAAAGAGAAAGGTGTTCTTATCCTAGCTATAAATTAGTGACCTATTTTGGTTTTGTTTTGTTTATAAATGTGTTGAGATGATATAATCAATAGATAATGTATATAGGCATATGTTTTTAACATGTTCAATAGAATGTAGGACCAAGAGTAGATTGACCTAAGGGATCACATTCTCATACTCTTCACATAGGTATGAGATGAAATTAGTGATGAGGAGTGGAGACACATGGAGGTTGTAGGCTTAGGTTTAATATAACATTATCAACACATGGTCTAAGATCTAGGGATGCTGATAGCATTGATTGAGAGATGGGACCCAGTGACCAACATGTTTTGGTTGTCGATAGGTGAGATAATGATATTGCTAGAAGATGTTGTGAGGATCACTCAATTACACATCCATGGGGATCTAATATACCATATAGAGAGAGAAGAGTATGACTATTAGATGGACTACATTTACGATGATGATCAATAAAAGGTAGATTTCCATGCAGGTGGCTTTAGGTATGGCCCTATGTATCAACTTACTCTTGATGATAGGTGCTTAGTCACAATGATGATTATGGCTCTGATGATATTTGTGTTACTAGATTCAATTGGTGGGTAATTTCCCTATATGTTGCTCAGTGTGTTATTTAAGATGCTCCTAGGGAGGACTTTATTCAGCTAAGCATAGGTGTTATTAGTGTAGTTATACAAGGAGCTATGGGCTTTTAGGGTACACTAGGGCTATGAGATTAACATCAGCTTAGTGTTACATTTCAAGGCATATGAGCATATCAAGGTACTAAGACCCTTGGGTGTACCTGATGACACTTATGTGCCAAAGAATTATGTGGCTAGATTTATGCGATGGAGGAGGTCATCCACCTATACACGAGTAGGAGGTAGGATGAGGGATATGGATTGGTTCTAAGATGCTCTCAAGGGTTTGGTGCTTAAGGATGTGATATGGTGGCCATATGTTGGATAGCCATAGTAGATAGGGCTAAGGTATCAGATCATAGGGATATAGAGCTGGCATTAGATATGCAAATGGTAGGAGATGGAGATAGAGAGGATCCCTTTTGACAATGTATAGAGATAGTTTAAACTTGTATACGAGATTCTTACTGACATGGTATAGTATTAGTGAGAGGAGGGAGAGTTTCTACTACTTGAGTTATACCCTATAGATATAGTTCAAGATTTTAAAGAGTTACCAATGAGAGCTCATATTGATGATGCAAGGATTGTTGATAGGTACACTACTTGGTATCAAGTTTGATATACTACAATATAGTTTGGTTGGGGAGATGGGGGGAAGTAGGCCATGCATGTGTATCCAACATAGGCACAAGCATAAGGTGGCCCTCAAGTGATATCTATTTTAGTAGTGGCCCAAGCACATGTTACCTTACTATAGGGATAGGTGGAAAAATTATAGGGCTAAGTGGCCACTTTATAGGGGTAGGTGATCACTATGATAGGAGAAAGGGATTAGGCATGGGCATATGTGGCTACTTTATGGGCATAAGTAGTGACACTATAGGGTTAGATTGGTGCTCTTTAAGGGTAGATTAACATAGGAAGAGTAGGTGTTACTTTAGTAGGGTTGATAGATATACTACCATAGGCATAATACTCAAACATGATGTAGGAGTTGCACTATTATGAGGAGATGGTACTGTAGCAGTTACCCCATGCTATGAGATATCTTAAGTATAGGGCTAGCCTAGATAGTGGAGTAATAACATCTACTCTTGGTTAGTGGGCATCCATAGTTGGTCATACAAGGGTCTCAGAGGGGCCACCAATAGGTAAGGTCCTGATGGTGCTAGTGGTAATGGTCTGAGTGCCCTAAGGGTATGGTATGATATTTATATATGATTTTGACTCAAGCATATGTGATGATGTAGCAAGATGCATACATTTTGAGAGAGAGATGACACATTGTGACATGTATTTTTTTTGATGATTCAATATATATGATGGATGCTTAATATATGTGACAGTTGCTTATGGATTATGCTTATGACTTATGACTTTGGTTTATGCTTATGATTTCATTCTTATGGTTTATGATTATGACTTATGACTTTGGTTTATGCTTATGATTTTGATCTTAGTAGCTTAGGCATGGGATGTTCTGATTATGCTTATGGTTATGATAGGATACATGTGATGGCTTTATCTATGGTTATATGTGTAAAATGGGAAATGGTATATGCCCTGATGTTTAATTTAGCTATTTGGTTTATGCTTATGATTATGTAATGACATGTTTATGATTTATGATGTGATGGATGCTCCTATTTTTCTATGACATATTGGCATTGTGTTTGACTCATTGATAGATAGATGACATTATTTGTTGGTAGAATGTATGATATTCATGCTTTTGATGTGATATTTATTATTCATGCCCATAGTGATAGGATTTTATAAACCAATAAAAAGATAAGAAAAGGAACATGATTCCTATTTATTAGTAAAGACCCACATGAAACCCAAAATTAGATTAGCTTAGTGAAAATAATCTTTCAGATGCTTCACATCAGCATGTGTAATTTGATAGATAGGGATCCTGATATCATTATGTCAAGTAAGCTCATAGTCATATGCATATGATATGTGGAGGGAGAATGGGTGAAACTATAGCCATTAGCGAGATTAGTATGCCCCCCGCTTTTTTTAATAGGTGTCTAAAGAGGTAGTATAAACAAGTCTATGTATATATGTAAAGCATAGACTGATCGATGTGGGAAGTCTACTAAGGAGATATGGTTATGGATTTTCCAAGAATATTGTGGTTATGAAATTTGATTTCATATTTAAAAATTCTTTTGCTCTTACTTTTACTTTTTACATTTTCTATTTACTTGAAGGTTGGGGAAGCTGATCGATGTGGGAAGCTTCTAGGAAATTGCTAATTTTTCCAAATGGGCTACTCAGCCATCCTTCAAGGTAGTGGTATGAGTTTATGTGCCTTGTATAGTTTTTTTTTATAGTTTTACTTCAAGGGATTAGTCCACCTTATGTTTGGCAATTTTAGTTGGCTTTTGACAACTATCCTTTAAGGGAGCAATCTATGAATGCTAAGAATGACCCATGATTTGTTTTGCTATTTGATAGTGATTTTGTCTTGATTTGATTTTTCTTGACATAGAATTTCTCATACATGCTCAATGGATTACCATTGTGAAGGTAAAAACTAGGTTGACATGAAGATTTAACAACTAAAAGAGAGGTATAGGTGACAATGACCATAGGAACCAATCTCAAAGAGATGGGAATGACTATGAGAATCATGCCATGGATAAATCTATGATATCCATAGTTCAATATTAGGCTATAATTGTGATGGATAATCACATGACTTAGGCTTAGTTAATTTCCCCTAAAAAGAGGGAAATGAATGTGGTTTGCAAGGGATGAGCTTAAGTTAGATAAATGATGATTTTTATCTCTATCTAACAATAAAAGGGATGCAAATGTGAAGTATTGAGAGGCTCAATTTTTGGTTTGCCTTTGAGAGAGGACAAATGATAAGCTCTTGATCCATACTTATGGGTTATGATGTAGGGTCCAAGCCAAGTGAAAGAAAATTTACCTTGCTTACTCTTCTCCATAGTTGTGACATGTTGATTTTACTTTAGGACAAGATCACCAACATTAAATTCATATGATTTGAGTTACTTTTCGTAGGCAGACATGAAGATGGGTGAGAGCAGCTAAATAACATTCATCCAGTAGTTCAAGTTGTGATAATCATTCTTGATGATAGTCATCTTTAGAGATGAGGTCTTGTAGAGATATGTAAAGAGACAGGATTTGGACCTCAAGAGGGAGTACAACCTCCACTCCAAAGACTAGTGAGAAAGGAATAACACCCATAGGAGTGTGAATGATGATTCAGTAAGCCCATAAAGTGAAGGGAATATGCAAGTGATAATCTCATCCTAATGTATTAACCATTTTGGTGAGCATATTTTTAAGGGTTTTATTGGAGGCCTCAGCTTGTCCATTTGCTTGTGGATGATAAGGTGATGAGAAACTAAGTTTGATGCCAAAAGAGTCATAAAGAGATTGTACCTACTTATTTTTTAAATATTTTATGTTATCAATGTTAATTTTATGGGGAACACCAAAGCGATAAATGATATGGTGATTGATGAAATGAATGATTTTATCAAATTTAGTTGAGATGAGTCGGGCCACTTCTACCCATTTAGTAAAGTATTAAATAGTGGTGATGATGGATTGATGCTTCTATGAATAATGGGGATGAATTTCCCTAATGAGGTTTAAGCCCTATTGTGAGAAAGGCCAAAAGTCCCTAGATACTTGAAGACTATTGCTGGGTGCATGATGAAGGTTAGCATGTTACTAACATTTGACATAATTTTTACATAATCAAAATAGTCTTGGTTGAGAGAAGGCCAATAATAGCTGAGGTGATGGATACACTTAGTGACGACACAACCACTAAAGTTCCCTCCACAAACTCCCTCATGCATTTCTTTGATAACATGAGAGGCTTCATGACTTTGTAGGCAACAAAATAGAAGGCCATCAAAGCCACACTTGTAAAGGATGCCCTTGAGTATGGTGTAATTGGTAGTGCCTTGAATAAATTATCTATGAGCATTTATAAAGAGATTTGGGGGAATGGTGGCACTGTTGAGATAGTCAAAAGTTTGCTAGTACCAATGGTTAGCTAGGATATCCATCATGTTAAAGATGGTAGGAAAACTAGATTTGATGAAGGATGGCTTGGTGAGGTGGTCGATAATAATGGAAAATTTAGAATCTAAAGTGTGAATGGGATTTAGGAAGCAAGGGAAGCCATTATATTGATAAACTTGTTCATGGATCGAGGGGTAGTTTGAATTATATAGTGTTTAAATGACATTAGTAAGACATCAGCTAGGTGTTTGTATTACTGTAAAACATCATTTTTACATATCTATGAACCATTGATTTGGTTAAACATAAGTTGGGAATCACCAAAGATATTGATTGTTTTAACTCCCAAGGCCAAGGTAGTTTGGAGACCTATCACTAGGGCTTCATATTCAACCATGTTATTGGTACATTCAAAGTCAATCTTGAAAGATAGAGGTAATGGCTCACCATCAAAGGGAATTAGGATAATTCCTATCCTTCCACCACATTGGAATTTAGATCTATCAAATAACATGGTAAATTGGTAGGTAAAATCTACTTGAGAGATGGTGGTGATATTCTCATCAGGGAATTCTAAAGGAGGAGGTTGGGTATCAGATAGAGGGGCATCAGCTAGTTGATAGTCTATCACCTATCCTTTTATTGATTTTTATTAAAAAAACTCAAGATAAAATTTGGCCAAGAGCATAAGCCACTTATCCATTTGTTGGTTTTGATAAGGTTGAGAGTGCATATACTTGAGTGGATTAGTATTGGTAATGATGAAATTTTTGTGGTTAAGGAGGTAATGATGAAGCTTGGTAGCCATAAAGACTATTACTAGACAAAGTTTTTGGGATGGGTATACTAAGTTTCATATTCAATAAGTGTTTAGTTGATGTAATATATAGCTTTCTATTTACGTTGGCTATCTTGATGTGCAAGAATTACTCCTAGGGAGTAGTCAGTAGCTGAAATATACAAGTATAAATGTTCATCCTCTCATGGAGGAATAAGAACTAGTGGGGAAAGGAGATAGTATTTATGTGAATTAAAAGCCTTTAGACAATCCTGCCCCAACCTAAAAGAGGTTTCCTTTTTAAGGAGGTGATGAAAAGGTTGGTAGTGATCAGATAGTTGAGAAATGAAATGCCAAATAGATTAGAGTTTTCCTTGAAGGCTACAGAGTTGTTTAAGGTAAATAGGGGAGGCATTTCTAAGATTTATTTAACTTTTGTTAGATAAAATTTGATTCCATGAAGAGAGATGATAAAACCCAAGAGTTTACCTGATAATACCCCAAAGATACACTTTTTCAAGTTTAGGCAAACATGGTAGTGGATAAGGCACTAAAATATGATTTTAAAAACTACCAACTGATCCTTTCAAAGTTTTGATTTGCTAAGAAGTTCATCCACATAGTCTTCCATAATTCTATTGATAAGGTCATGAAAGATGTAGTTCATTTCTCATTGGTAGGTTTCACCAGCATTCTTCAAACCAAAGTGGATAACCTTATAGCAAAAATTCCCCTAAGGGGTGATAAAAGCTAGTTTGTATTGATCTTCAAGGGTAATCAAGATTTGGTTATAGCCTGAGAATCCATCCATGAGTGAAAGCATTTCATGATCGACTATAAGATCAATAAGTTGGTCAATGCTAGGTATAAAAAAGTCATCTTTTGGGAAAATGAGGTTAAGATCTCAAATGTCAACACAAATGTGAAGTTCCCCAATGACCTTGGTAATTGGGATGATATTGGAAACCCATTAGGGATAATTAATAGGTTAGATAAAATTGACAAAGAGGAGCCATTGGAGTTCCTCCTTTACAAGGAGAGCTATGCGAGGGTACATTCATCAAAACTTGTATTGAATGGGCTTAACATCATGATGAGTGATAATTTTATGGGTGGATATCAGGGTCAATCCCATGTATATCAGTGTATGACCAAGCAAATGTGATACTATGATCATGAAGAAAAGTAGAAAAGTCCTATTATTTGATGGAATCTAAGGATTGCCCAACTTTGATGATACATGGGTTATTATCAATACCCAAATTGATGTCTATTATGGATTTGTTTAGAATAGTGGAAGCATCAAGAAGGAGAGATTTGTGGATGGAGTGATCCTCCACACTGAGGTAGGCGAGGACAAAATGATCATCTTGACATTAGATAGTGTAGATGATAGGGGAGTCTTTTATGATAAGCTCAAGTTGTGTAAGAGGGAGAGTTATGGTAGCCCCAGCCTTTTCATAGGTCAAGGGTCTAAGGATAATCATTGAGATGAAAAAATGTTATGTGGGATGATATCATCATCCTCACTTGGAGGTGGAGGTAAACAAGATGGGGAGAAACTGCTTCTCCTTCAATGGTAGGGGGAGATTGCATGGTTTTCTTATTTGGAAAGATAAAGTCGAGACCATGCTTATTATGTGGTTTTCAAGTTTCAATTGAGGTGAAATCATGGGGTACATGCTTATATTTGGCCAAACTAAACCCCTTCTAGGCACACCTATGAAGGTATATCTTAGCAAAGGAGGGTTTTTATAAATAAGAAAAGCTAGTGGTATAGGGGTGAGGATAGAAGGTGCTAATGGTGATTTTCAAAGGTTTGTCAATTCTTACATAGATGAAATGGGTTTGATAAGAGGGGGATCCTAGGGATATGATTTCTCCCAAATTGGGATTGTACCCTAGTTGGTTGGTAATCTATTCATAGTCATGAGGGGTAGGGAAAGCATCAAGATCTAAGAGGTGATATTAACCTAAAGAAAGATGTTGTAAGGTTGATTATATGAATTTGGTTATTTATATTTTCTTGGAGGAGATAGACGTGCTGGTAGATACCTCATGAGAAGAGGAAGGAATGGTTTTATGAATAGGTGATGGAAGTAGATCCAGTTTGGATAAAGATTTGGTAGAGGGTGGTAAAAGAATGTCATTAGGTCAATACATTAGATTGCATGCCATAAAAGGGCTTGGGTCATCTTGTATAGTAATCACTTGGCCCTCATGTTCAAATTTTTCACAATGATGTAGGGTAGAGGGGACATAAGCCATGGCTAAAATCCAAGGTCATCCAAGTAGGATATTATATTGAAATTCCCCCTTGACCACATAGAAAATTTTAGGGAGCATAAGCAGTCCTAAAGAAATGTAGAGGATAATAG
The DNA here is from genome assembly GCA_037957365.1 of Torreya grandis. Classification (NCBI taxonomy): domain Eukaryota; kingdom Viridiplantae; phylum Streptophyta; class Pinopsida; order Cupressales; family Taxaceae; genus Torreya; species Torreya grandis. Next base: position 665,880 of record JARHVA010003689.1, read on the forward strand.
TTCCTAAGGTAGTGGCCATGGTGTCATTTAAAGATCAAAGCACAATAGAGGTATCAAACACAATGCTGGTAGGGAGCTTATGTTAGTTATAGGTATGGTATGAGATGATATTGATATTGGCCCTACCATCGATAATTACTCATTTAATGTAAGTTTGGTCATGTAGGCAATAATAAAGAGTAGGCAATAATAAAGAGAGGAGGATCAGGGTCCTTAGGATGGGTAGAAGGTATCTATGAGTCTTTAAAGGTAACAAGAGTAGAGAGTTGTAGAGTGCCAATAAAGGCCTCAATAGGTTAGGTATTACCAAGCCAAACTTCAATGGCTTATAAGGCCTCAATTAGTGCTTGGTGATGATGAGGTGAGGTGGAAATAAGTTTATATAAACTCATCTTGGTAAGGGTTTGGTAAAACTACTTAAGGACCACTTTCTTAATTGATTTAAAAGGGTTTGATTCGATGGTACCCAAAATAGTGATTTTAGGTTAGGGTAATGGTAAAAAGGTATGGGTCTAGCCAAGTTAAGAGGTGAAAGATGGGTATGTCCAAGGAATAGATGCTTTAGCTTTTCCCTTATCCTTTTGTTGTGCTCATGTAATAAAATTAATAGTGTGGGAAGGGGGGATGGTAGATGATTAGTTTATTTACTCATCAATCTTAGGTGAGAGTGAGGAGGTAGGTGAGAGTTGGGCTATGGTTGGTTGCTAAAATAACAAAATGGTATCCATGAGTGAAAAAGTTAATGGACAATACTTTGGAGAGCCTTGTAGTTCTCTGTGTCATGTCTTGAGGTCTGATGATAGGAGCATACTTGATTATCATCAAACTAGGCTGGTTTGGGGTGAGAGGGGTCAAAAGGTCTGATGGGTAGAAGGCTTAAGGTAGGGTTTTGTAATAAACTATGCAAAATGGTTGAATAGGATTTGGCATAAGGTGATGACATAATCAAAGAGAGAGGTTTTACAAAATTAGGATTCCTTGTGGAGGGAGTAGGTTTTGGGTTAGTCTTGGTAGTTAGTATCAAGTGAGGTTGGTGGGTAGATGCTCTACTGGAGATAGATGGTCAAGGGGTATAAGGTATAGAAGATGAGGTTTTGGTCATAGATGGGAGGGTAGAAGCAATCATGTTATCTAGGAAATAGGGTTTTATAGAGGTATTGGTGGATGTTATTATGGGAAAAGGGGTAGGTTTTCTATATGAAGAATAGGTAACTAGGATGGTAGAGGGATGGGGTCCCAAAATAGAGGGTAACTAGGAAGGGATTTGTCTAGACCTAGTGTGTGGTTTGGTCTTGGGTAATTTTGTGCTCATGGCTACTTTTTTTGGTGATTTCTTGGTCAAGGTAGATGGATAAATATCTAGTTTTAAAGGTGGGTGTCTAATACTAGGCATAGAAAGGATTCCTAAGGTCAGGGTAGATTTGGTGAGGAAGGTATGGGATGATTTGGGTAGAGGTGGGTGAAATGGCCCTATCATGGATTATTTGAAAGAGGAAGGTGATGGATCTATAATGAGTACATATATGCTAGGATATTTTATTTGGTGGGGGAGACCTAGATGATGCCAAGAGGTGGATCTATCCATGTTAGGCTAAGAGAGAAAGTCTAGTTTTTGAAATAATTGATAAAAAAAGGTTTATATACTAGTTTCATACCTTGGGAAATTGGTTTAAATGAAATTCCAATAGGAGGAAGAGAAGAAAGAGGGGTAACCTCATCCTTATCTTCATCTAAAGGGGAGATGGTTAGTGGAGGAAGGTTGATGCTTCTTCTCTAGACACATCCATAGGAGGGATGATTGGTTGGCTAGTTGGAGGCAATGTAGTTATGATTGGTCTATCAAGTAAATTAGTTGACAAAGGTTTTGAAGATGTCATGATCTTCATGAATGATTCCATGGTAAATTGTGGCTTCTCAATGTTGATTTTTGACTTTGGGGAAGGTGGTTATTTTTCCTCACTCAAAGGAGTAGGTGGAATTGTTGGAGAGGTAGTTGGTTCATTCATAATTAGATTATCAAGAACTATATTAACCGTATGGGTGTCTTGGAAGTGTTCTACTTAGTTTTTTTCTTATTATGATGGAGGGTGATTGGGAAAAGGTTTCCTAAAGATATCAAGAGCCTGGTTCTAAGGTGCATTGGGATTGTTAAAGATAGGTTCCCCCTTATCAATAAGGGATTGGATAATTTTTTTAAAGGTATTACACCTACTAACATCATGCCCAACTACATGTTTGAAGGAACAAAGATCATTCTCATTGTACCAATTTAGAGGAGGATGAGAAGAATCAATTTGTTGTGGGGGTTTAATTGGTGGAAGTGTATGAGATTGGCTTTCAATAGTTTGTCCAAAATCAAGGCATAAGATTCTCCCAATGGGGTAAACTACTTTAGGTTGTTTTGGTTTGTGTTTCACATGTTTTGGTTTGGAAGATTAGAAGAGTTTTGTTGACTAATATTTGGTGGAGGAGAAGTTTTAAGGACAACTATATTCACAGTTTCCTTGCCCTTGGTTTCCATATTGGTTTGGTTACCAGGTTTAGAAGATTAAGTCTCATTGGTCTTGAAGGTGGAATTTTTATTATGTAACTTCAATTTACCTTCATCTATGACTCTATTTTCTAGTTTGTGTGCCATGGTAAAGGATTCATCAAAATTTATAAAAATTTGGACACATAGGGTGGAGGAGATGTACTTTACACAAGCATGAGCAAAGAGTTCAATTAGTTCTAGTTGAGGTAAAGAGAAAGATAGTTAATTGATAAGACTTCTCCAATGAGCTATGAAATCAGCTAGAGACTCATCTCTGAATTGTTAGATGACATAAAGATCAATAATTGAGACCTTCTTGGATAATTTGATGGAGAAATAGTCTAAAAATATTTGAGCCATTTGGTTGAAAGAAAATATGGAATGTTTGGTAATGGTACTACATCAGTCCAATGTTGGACCAAAAAGTGACATAGGAAATGTGTATAAAAGAAGAGCATCATCGTAAGCAATCATGTAATAAGAATGCCTAAATGCTCTCAAATTTTGCTAGGGATCTTCTTTATTATTAAATTTAGTAAATGTGGGAAGTTCCCATTGGGTCAGATATGGTCTGATAGGGACTAAAGGATGAATTGGTTCTTTATATATTTGATCATAGGATAAGAGATTACAGGGTCTAGAAATGGATGACTCTAGGTTTGTCATCTTGTCCATGATCATTTTCATCAGATCTATTTGTGGTGGTGGACTTGGAGGATTATAGGTCAAAAATTGTGGCTGAGAGGGGATAATATATTGATAATTCATTAATGGTTGGGAGATTACCCCATACTGATAGGTAGGTATAGACGGGTGGGTTGAAAGTATATAAAGATAGGTAACTGTCAGTGTTTGACTAATGTAAGAATGTCCTTATGGGTTAAAGACATATATAATATTAGGTGTGGTTGGAAATTGCTAAGAGGTTATAATAGGTTAGGTGGAAGATACATAAGGGTAAGTGATAATTGGTGGTTGGGTAACATAGAGATGCCCTTATAGGTTGGGGACATAACTTGGGTTGGATATGGATGGTAATTGCTGAGAGGTTAGTATAGGTTGGGTAGAATTCATGGTTATGTTAGCAATAGAGGGTGAGGTAGTGAATTTGGTACTAGTAGGAGGTGTAATAGTAGGCATGGTCGTTACCAAATTCTGAAGAGGGATAGTGATTAATGAATCAAGGTTGGTAAAAGGAGGGTTTGACCTATCAATGGTAGGCATTCCCAAGATAGAGGAGTCAATGGTAGGGGTAGAAGGTGTAAGGGAAATAATTGGTTGGATGGGTTGATTTTCTCCCATGGTGTTAAAGGGGTTGGTAGATATAGACATTTGGGTAACTAAAGGTTGGGTAGTAATAGTAGCTACTAAAGGATCCAACATTAAGTAGGATGGCATGCCATAAACATGCTCTATAGGTGGGGTTAAGATAGGGGTTATATGATGAAAAGTATTAAGATAATGTTGTAAGGTGATTGGGTTGTTATCTAAAAGGGAAGAAAAGTTGGAATTCCAATGAGGAATAATCTCAGGGATATGGGAAGGTTTAGAATAGTGAGATTGACTCTCTATGTTTGATTGATAGTCATCCATAGAAGAGGAGGTAGAAGAAAATGGGTAGCCTATAGATGGGTCTTGACTTGCTAATTCTCTTCATTATTGTCGGGTAAGTACCATGTAAGACTATAAGAGAAGTACAATTAGATAATTTTAGAATTCAACATAGAGAAAGAAAAAGGAAAAAAACCCAATGAAAATTCAACACAAACTAAGGTAATTAAAATATTGTGATTCATTAATTATCTCATCATTTGGCTTATGCCTTAATGTGAATAATGTGTAGTAGATTGGTTTGTAGATCATGTACTCGATAAGCAGTCTAAAGATGGTTTTGGGTTAGTTTTGGTACTCAAAAATAAATATGTATTGGAATCAATACATGGCTTAATATTAAGGCCTACCCCCTCACTTCACAGTCCTAGAATGATAAGGGTGTCAGTTGCTTAGCCAATATATATTGATATCTAGAGTTTATATTCAACCAAAGAGCTGAGTTGGTATTCCCTTTGGTGATGAAATCCAAGTAGGATCGCCAAGTAGGCTAAGGTGATCCATTGAGTGGTGAAATCCTAGTTGGCCCTTGTCTCAAGTATGTTATGATGTTTTCTTGATTTTGTGATTTGTCTATGTAGCATAAGTGGGCTATGCTTAATCTTGATGTTGTTTAATTAAACTAGTTAAGATTATAAGAGACAAGCAATTAATGTATACCATAAGTTTTAAACCCAAATGAAATTTTTAGATTTCAATTATGAGCACATAGATAGAGATAGATGGATATAGATGTAGATAAAGAGAGAACCCTAGTAAAGACCAGAGTCCCACTAGGTGTGCCAAAATATTTCAATCAAATTTTGCTATTATTTCAAAAAACTTAATAAAACTAGAAATACAAGTTGTGTTATAAATACTTGATAAAAGTGCACATGTTGAATCATAATATTATGATGAACTCCTCTTTAACTAGGGAGGAAAACCTGTAGATAAGAAAGTACTAAAGCAAATGTATTTATTAGATATATAATTAGGTGGATTTATTAACACTAGCTAGATCCTAGAAGTGTGGGCTTCCTTAAGGGTTTGTCAATCCACCATGTTTAAAAAATCAAGTTGATAAAATAGAAATGAGGTACTTGCATCAATAGTCATATGGTATTAAAATTAAGTACAAGAAAAATTGTTATAAAAGTAGAATATAAATGATCTAATTAGTGATAGACTAATTAATACTAGTGCTAATGGGTTAGGGTATGGCTCAAAAAATTAGAAAGGGGCCTATGAGTGGTTAGAGACATAAAAAAGTAGATTTAGTTAGGTGTAATAGAGTCAAATTAGCTTTCTAGTTTTTAAACTACCATAGGTGACTATTGACGGTTAGGGTGATTGTCAGTGGTTAGGTCTGACCATCGATGATTAACTATCTAAATTCTAGGCTTGTCAACAATTGATGATGGGACTTAAAAAATGAATTTTAGGAGTTTGGTACTAGGTATTCTAATTTCAAAAGGGATGAAAATAGATAAATGATAGTAATCAAATACTTGACTCACCTGAAATGGGTTCTTTGATTGATATATGTTATTGATTCGTAGGTGGAATTTGGTTTGATTTTAGTAGAATGATGGTGCCTAGAAACTTAATTTGAGAGGCAATGGTAGATTATCTCTCCCAAATAGAATGTTGATGATGTTTGATAATTCTAGATGACCTACGATAAGAAACTCTAAGTACCTAAGATCTTGATAATAGTTAAAGATGGATTGATCTCTTTTTGCTCTCTTCTTCTTATAGGGAAGGGCCAAGGTTGAAGTAGAAGTCTAAGAGATGATTCTAATTATAAATTTCTCATACAAGGTATTATGAGAGGTTCACATAACTTATATTTAGAAAAGGTAAGTGGGTGTTTGTTGGTGTTTACATGCTTATTTACATGTAAAATCCTAGATGGTTGGGCTCGACCATCGATGATTATCTAAACCATTGATGATCAAGGCCATCAGTTAGAAATAGCCAAAAAGGTGATTTTAAGGTTGATTAGTTAAACAACAGTGGGTTTTAATTTGTTTAGAGGATCTAAGGATTTGTTTTGGGGTTCGACAGTCAAAATCCAAATATACGAGATTTTGGTGATGGAAAGGTTGGAGCCAATCTATAAGCTAGGAAACAAAATGATGAATGGATTTAAGCTTTCCCTATAGGTTATGAATTTGATTAAGGTTAGTATGAAGAGGCATCTCCAAGATTTCTTTGACCTTGGTAGGTTCTAATTTAATTTCTTGAAGAGAGATGATAGAGTTAAGAAGTTTTCTTGAAAGGACCCCAAAAACACATTTATTAGGCATTCAAAGATATTGCTGAGAACTTTCAAATGATCTTTGAGAGATTTGTATTTTCCCAAGAGATCATTTACATATTCATTTATGATGGTGTGGATGAGGTCATGGAAGATGTAGGTCATGGCTCACTAGTAGGTTGCATCAACGTTCTTTAACTTGAAAGGTCTAACTCTGTAGAAAAAAGTTCCCTAAGGGGTGGTAAATGCAATTTTATGTTGATCTTAAAGAGCTATCAGGATCTGATTGTAACCCAAAAACCCATCTTTAAGAGATAACATCTCATGACTAATTGTAAGATCAATAATCTATTCAATACTAGGTAGAGAAACGTCATTCGTAGGGCAGGTGAAGTTAAGGTCATACAAGTCCACAAAAATGCATAAAACCCTAGTGGATTTAGTGATAGGTATGATATTTGAGACCCATTAGGGGTATTAAATGGGTTGAATGAAGTTTACAAATAAGAGACACTAAATATCTTCTTTTATGAGAAGGGCTATGTGAGGATGCATACATTAAAGTTTCTATTTAACAAGCTTGGCAACACAATGAATGACTATGTTATGGGTAGAAATAGTGGGGTCAATCTTAGGCATATCATTATAAGCCAAGAAAATGCTATGCTATGATCTTGGAGGAAAGAGAAGTCTTGAAGTTCTTTAGCATTCAATGATTGACCCAATTTGACAATGCAAGAGTTGTCTAGAGTACCCAAGTTGATATCCATGGTGGATTCATTCAACATGGTCAAGGTTTCAAGAGGAAGGGATTTATGGATTGAAGAATCTAGGGCACCAAGGTAGGTGAGAATATAATAATCATCTTGATATTGGATTGTGTTGATGGTAAGATAATTATTTTTTACCATTTTGAGATGAATGAGAAGAAGAGTTTTAGTTTGTCCATCCTTTTGATAGGTCAGAGGGCCCAAACTAATAGTATTGACTAATAAAAACTAGGAAGAATTATGTCAAAATCCTCATACTTTGAAGGAGGTTGGGTTGGTGAGGGGATGTCTTCCTCAATGGTGTCAATAGGTTTGGTTGAATTGGTGGGTTATTCAGGTGGTACAAACCCAAGGCTAAATGACTCATGATTTTTTTGGGTTTTGATTAAAGGTAACTCATGACGTCCTTATTCATATTGGCCTATGAAAAATCCCTTCCAAGCACACCTATGAAGGTATAATTTAGTGAATGTTAGTTTGTCAATGTAGGAAAAGTTAGAGGTGAATGGTCAGATGGAAGAGGTAGTGGTAGGATCAAGAAGTGGCTGATCAAGTCCCCCATAGATGAATTTTGTTTGATGGTTGGACCAAAAGGGATGATGGTTATAATGTTAGGGTCATAGGAAGGGTCATGTTTGAGGTTCCTATATTATTGAGGAGTAGGGAAAACATCTAATGTTAGAAGGTGATACTCCCCTAATAAGAATCATTGGAATATAGATCCCAAAAGATCCTCTATGGGGATTTATGAAGAAGAAATGGATGAGCTAGTTGATGTTTCATCGATGGTTAGAGGTTGGGGTGTAACTATTAAAGGTTTATTGGATGGGTGTATGAGGACATCATTAGGGTGATAAGTCATGTTACATGTTGAGAAAGGATTTGGGTCTGCTTAGATATTGATGACCTGGCCCTCATGCTCAAACTTAATGCATAAATGGAGGGTAAAGGGAAGATATTCCATGGAGAGAATCTAAGGTCATCCCAATAAGATGTTATATTATAATTCTCCTTCCACAAGATATAAAATTTTAGAGAGTATGTGGGGTCCTACATGGATATGAAGGATAATGGTTCCCAAGGTAGTGACATTATGTCATTAAAGGATTGGAGGATTGATATGGATTCTGACATGATATTGTCTGGTAAGTTGAGTTGGTTATAAGCATAATAAGATATGATGTTAATGTTAGCTCCCCCATCAATAATCACCTTTTTGACATGGGTTTGGTTGATGTAAGTGACAATAAAGAGTGGGGTATTTGGGTCCTGAAGGTGGACAAAAGGTATTTATAAATTCTTAAATGTGATAAGGTTGGAATTTTAAAGGGAACCAACAAAGGTGGATAGAGGTTTAGAGTTATTGGGTTGGACCTCAAAGGATTTCAAGGCATATATGAGTGCTTGGTGATGATGGGGAGAATTAGAAATCAACTCATAAAAGCTCATTTTTGTTGGGGTCTAGTGAAGCTACTTAAGGATAGATTTATGGATAGATATCACAGATGGGTTGGATTGTGAAGGGTTAGATTGGGGGGCACCTAAGATAGACACCTTGGGTTTTCTTGAAGATGGAGATGGTTGGGTGTGGTTTTATTGGGAGTTTTAAGAGGAGTAAATCTAAGGAATGGACAACTTAGCCTTCCCTTTATCCTTCTATTGTGATTTAGTGACCATATTGATAGTATGGATAGAAAGAACAGGTGAGGTAATAGAGTGGTTAGATTCATCTTCATTCTTAGGTGAGAGTGGAAGAGTGGGTAAGTGTTGGGTAGGTATGGTTATTGTTTAGGTTGGTATTGGTTACATAAGAGGTCATCTATTAATATATCATCCTCATAATAAAGATAGTGGATGAGAGTTTAGAGAGATTTAAAATTCTCCATATCACAACTGGGTGTCCTATGGTAGAAACAAGTCAAATTTTTATTGAACCATGATGGCTTGGGACATGAAGGGTCAAAGGGTTTGATGGGTTGTAAGCTTATGGAATAGGTGTGTAATAATAATTAGAGAATGGTTAGGTAAGACTCGATTAAAGGTGGTAAAGGTTTAGTGGTTTTTTTTTTGGGTGTTGAGGTAGAAGGTTGTTTGGAAGTAAGTTTGGTGCTAGGTGTCATAAGTAAGGTGGCATGCTTGGTTGATGATTTTAGTTTAGGTAAGATGGTTGAAGAGCTATAGGCATAGGATGGCAAGGTAGGTAACTTAGGTATTACAAGTGTAGTAAAAAAAAGTACATTAGAAAGCAAGTGTGAAGGTGTAACCACCAGAGGTGATGGGGTTTTGGTAAAAATAATATTCTACATGCTTAAGGTAGAGGGATGAGGACCCAAAATAGAAGGAAAGGTTGAGGGAGGTAAATTTTGAGGTTTTGGGCCTTTGGGTGGTTTAACCTCTTTGGTTGCTTTGGTTTTTGGTTTTGAAGGGGGTTTGGTTACTAAGGTCTTGGTTGGCTTAGGTGGTTGAGGGTTGGTTAGTTTGGTGGAGTTTTTAGTTAGTTGGGTAGAGTTTTTGATTGGTTGGTTATTATAAGTGATAGTTTGGTCTACCAAAGAAGGGGTTGGAGGTTTTGGTTTGGTAACATAAGGGAGACCTAATTGTTAGCAAAAGGTAGCTCAATCCCTATTAGGGTTGGGGACAAATCCCAACTTTTGACCTAGCTTTGAGAAAGGTTTGATTCATTGAATGATTGATGTAAAGGATAATCCACTATGTGGAGACATAGGGATGGTAACCTTGTCCTCTTCCTCAATCAAAGGATGCAATATTTGGATAGATGGATCTTCTGTAGGAGGAGTATATTGGGGCATTTCCTTCTTAGGAATGATTTATATGAGAATGGAGAGTTGCATGGTAATTGGTGAGGAAAGTAAGATGGATGTGTGGTCTAGTGTCTCCGTCAAAGGGGAAATTGGTAACTCTAATACCTTAATGAATGAGGAAGGAGGGAGAGGTACCTCCTTGGTTTGGGTTTTCAAAATGGTAGAAGGTAACTATGATACTTTAATAAGAAGAGAGGGATTGGTAGATTGGTGAGAAGATTCTTTATTAGTGGGTGTGTCAATAACCATGTTAATTATATCAGTATTAGGAGATCACTCGACATTATTACTCTCATTTTTTATAGGAGCATGGTTTGGAAAAGGTTACTTAAATATGTCAAGGGTTTGTTTGGGTGGTGTATTGGGGTTGTCTAATGTAAGCTCCCCCTTGTAAATGAGGGATTGGATAAGGTATTTGAAGGTATTTCACCTATTGATATCATGTCTTATGACTCGATGAAAGTCAAAATGGTCATTCTCATTATACCAACCTGGCATGGGGTGAGAAACATAAAATTATTGGGGTGGTTTAATTGGTGGAATTTGGATGATATGAGCTTTTAATAACTTTTCCAAAATAGAAGCATAGGGTTCCCTGAGTGGAGTTAATTACTTTTGGTTACTCCAATTTTGGTTCCTTGGGTTTTGGTTTGAAGAATTGGAGGAGTTGAAGATTTGGTCCCTCAGGTTTTGTTGGTTGGTAGATGGGGAGGTGTGGATTTGAGGAAAATAGCATTTTTGGTTCCTTTATTCTTCATGTTGGTATTGGGCTGGTTGCTTGACTTGGATGAAGAAGCCTCATTGGTTTTATAGGTTGAGTTCTTGTTTTTGAGTTTAAGCTTTCCTTCATCAATGGCTCAATTTTCTAGTTTATGAGCCATGGAAAAAGATTCATCAAAGTTCCAAAAGCTTTGGACATGTAATGTGGATGAGATATGTTTGGAACATGCCTGCGTAAAGAGCTCTAAAAGTTTAAGTTGAGTTAAGAAAAATGAAAGTTGATTAATTAGGCTCCTCTAACGAGCCACAAAATTGGTAATAGATCCATCCTAAATTTTTTGGATGGACTAGAGGTTGGTAATAGAGACATTTTTGGATATATTGATCAAAAAGTGATCCAAGAAGTTTTGGGCTAGTTGGGTGAAGGAGAAGATGGAATGCTTGGGTAAGGCACTATACCAATCTAATGTTGAGCCAACTAGATACATTGGGAAAGCATGGAAAAGAAGGGAATCATTGTAGGTGATGAGATAAAAAGCATGCCTAAATGCCCTAAGGTGTTTTTGGGGATATTTATTGCTTTAAAATTTAGAGAACTTGGGAAGTTCCCATTGGGGAGGATATGGATTAATGGGTATGTATGGATGGGATCATTACAAATTTGGTCATAGGATAGGATATTATGAACACCCAAGATGGATGAATCTAAGGTGATCATCTTTTCCATGATAATCTTCATGAAGTATATTTGGGGTTGAGCACCCAGAAGGTTGTAAGATGCATATTATGGTGGTGGTGGTTGAGAAACAAGTTGATAGTGGGTAAAAGGTTGAGAGGTTACCACATATTGGTATGTGGATGCCAATGGTTTGGTAGAAGATACATATTCGTATGTGGATGCCAATGGTTAGGTATAGGTAGGTGGTTGGGTAGTGGGCATATTCCCTCGTGAGTTATGGGGATAACTAAAGGCTACTTGTTGGGTAGGAGTGGTAGTTGGGTTGGTGGCCGATGGAAGGGTGGTGACCCTTGTACTAATCAATGGTAACATATAGGGTATGGACACTTCAAGACTTTGAAGTGGAGTATTGTTTGATAGATTGGAGGTAATTAAAGGAAGATGGTTAACTATAGAGGTAGGCACTCCTATTGTAGAGGAGTGGTTGGTAAGAGGTATAAGAGAGGTGGTAGTTTGGTTGGTTGGTTTTGAATGGTAGTTTCAAGGGGGTTATTGGCTGATAATAAGGCTTGGGTAATTAAAGGTTGAGTAGTACCTATGGTAGTGGAGGTACTCCCCATGAGGTGAAGAGGCATACTATAAGGTGGATCTATAGGTGGGGTCAAAACTAGGATTTGGTAAGACATGGTTCTAAGGCAATGTTGTAAGATTGCATGATTTTTATTTAAGAAAGTAATAAAATATGCATCTTCTGGGACTACCTGATTAGGACTTCCCAGAGAGTGAGGGGAGTCCATGGGTTCAAAAATGTGTTCCATAGATCTAGAGGTGGAAGAGGTTGGTTGATTTGGTGGTGATTTTTGTTCCTCAAGGTCCCTTTGTTGTTGGCGAGTAAGAACCATACAATAAAATAGGAAAGGAATGATATATTCTCACACCTCAAAACAAAGAGTAATCAAAGAAGATTCAAGGAAAATAATGTATTCACTAAGAGTGCATTAAGTCCTAGGATTATTTTTTATCTCTCTTTTGGCTTATGCCTTAGAAACATGTGAAGAAGAAATTGGCTTGAATAGGTGCTAGAAAGGTAGTCTATATTTAGTTTTGGGTTGCATTTAGATGCTAAAAAAGAAGCCTATATTAGATCGAGTACATGGATTAGTAATTTTGGCTTTCTCCCCTCACATCATAACCTCGTGGCCAGTGTGGATGCTTATCCAATATACTGATTAACAAAACTTATACTCAGCCAGAGAATTGAGTTGGTTATCCCCTCAGTGATTAAATCCAAGCAAGATAACTGAGAAAGGGTAAGTTGATTTGCTAGGTGATGAAATCCTAGTCAGGCCTTGTCTCAAGTGTGTTTGATGTGTTGATTGTGCAATTGGTTTTGTTTGTGTAATATTTGTGATTATATGATTAATTTTCTTTGCTTTAATTAATCTAGGTAAAATAAGTCAATCAAACAAATAATGTATGCAGTTAGCTTTAACCCAAAAAGAAATTTTTGATTTCTTTTCAATGAAAACAAAAAAAACTAAAATGCACCTAAATGAAACATTAAAATTCAATCCTAATCATAAGATAAGTGTTATTTTTTTATTTTAAAAATGAAAGAAAAAAAAAGAATGACAATTCTCTTTTTTTTATTTTTCAATTTTTAGAAATAAAAAGAGACTAAAATTTGTGTTCTTGAAAGCAAGAAAAGAATGTTTAAATTTAAGAAATGAAATATGAAAATAAATAAAATTTTAATAATACAACTAAATTTCCTAAAAAATATATTAACCCAATAAAACTCGAGGGTCCTATTAGGTGTTCCAAAATGTTTCTATCTATTTTTTTTGTTTTTGGCTTTTCTTAGTTTTGAAAAGAAAGAAACTAGTTAACAGGTTTGTATAAGAATAACTAGTTTTCATGCACTCATTGAAGTCCAGACTTTGTGAGAAATTATTTGGCTAGGTAAGAATACCTGAAAATAAGAAAATACTTAAACACACTTGTTTATTAAACAATTAGATGGGTGGATTGCCTAGCATGAGTTAGATCTTAGAAGCGAAAGCTTTCTAAGAGGTAGTCAATCCACCTAATTTAGACACTTAAGATTATAAATAAAAAATAAAAAACTTGAATTAAATAAAAATAAATAAAACTAAAAATATCAAATAATATCAAATAACTAAAATTAAAACAAATAAGTTAAATACTTTGCTAAAACAATGACTAAATAAAAGAAACTAATGCTGAAAATTTAGTCAAAAAGAAGGTTGTGGTTTTGGTTTGGTGATTTGATAAGGGTACAAAGGATAGTTTGGTTGGGGGTGGTAGATGGGTAAATTGGTAAAAGGGTAAATGATGGTAATAATGTGAAGGGAATATGGTAAGAAACCAAAGAGATAAGCGGTTGAGAAGGTAACAAGGTGAAGGGGATAAATGGTTAAGAGGATAATAAGGAAAAGGGGTAAAAAGGATTGAGGTGAAGATGAAAAAGAGGGTAAAGGGACAAATGGAAAAAGTAAAATGGTAAAGAGATTCAAAGAGATTAAGATACAAGAGAAGAGAAGGCAAAAGGGAAAGAAAGAAATTGAAATGAAATAATAAAACAAATATTACCTCCAGAAGTGGCTTGAAGATGTTGATGAAGTTGATGTTGTTGATGCTTTGTGATGATATCAACAGAGTTTCATTGCTTCATATTATTATTCTCTAAGATGAGTGGCCTCCTCAAAAATTAGACAACATACAATATGAATTCCTTAACCAAAAATCAACTTAACCCATGGGTAAAGGGGGAGGGTCATATTTATAGCATTTTATGTTGGGAAACATGACAAAGGAGAGGAATAGTGAAATATGGCACCATTTTCCAAGTGGTATCATAAGTGGTCATTAAATACAATGGGGTGATATTCCTACTTGGATAATAGGTATCCCATTTGGTTGGTTTGTCTCCCACCTTGCTAAAGAGTCTAAAATGGAGTGGGGATCATGCACATGGACCCAAATGAGTCCAAAAGAATTTTCATCACCTTTTTCTATTTTATGATAAGTACTTAAGGAGGTTCCCAAAAAAATGTGGAATAATTTTTCAAGTGGGCTCATAAGTGGTAATGAAATACAAGGGGGTGAGATTCCCACTTAGCTAATAATTATCCCACTTGGTTGGTTTGTCTCCTACCTTGCTAAAGAGCCCAAAATAGAGTGGGGATCATGCACATAGACCCAAATAAGTAAAAAAGACTTCTGATAAAAAAAAATTATATGCTAAGTACTTAATAAGGTTCCCCACATACTTTGGTACCACTTTCATGCATGAAGATAAAGGATGATGTTGAATGATGGCCCCCTCATGGAAACATTTTCCATACTTCAAAATGGGGACCCTTGTGATGCTTAATGATGTCATTAGGCATATTGGATGAGGGTACCAAGTGGGGTATGATGTCCCACTTCAATCCACCTCACTTTCAAGCCATGTCACTTTCCATATCACTTGACATATCACTCTTAAGTCACCCATCCTATCATATGCCATGTCACCATGAATTGTGAGAGTGGGTCCCATAATGAATAGTTATTTTGAATAGTGAAGTGAATATTTTATTATGGGTTGGGTTAAGGGTTAATAATGGTTATTTGGGCCCTAGGGTGGGCCCAAGTCATTCAGACATCTAGAATTGCAAGTGTGTAGTTTTCTAGTGTCTACAGATACAACTAGGTGTTGGTCAACCCTAAATATGTAAAAAATATAACTTTCAACACCAAGTGGGGAAATTTTTATTATAAATTAATTACCTTTAGGTTGATGAATGCTATTTCCATTTTAAAAATGGAAATGGGCTTTGATTTTGAAATAATGATAGGTAAAAGTATAATAATCTATATGGATGACCTAACTATGTTTTCAAGATATAAGTAAGATCACATGTGCCAGGTAGAAAGGGAATTCGAAAGATGTAGGAGGTATGTCATTTCCATAAACACAAATAATAGTGTGTTTGTTGTCACTAAAGGTAATATTATTGGTCACATTATCACAAAAGGTATCGTTATCAACCTCAAAAGGGTGGATATAATTTATAAACTACCTTTACCTAATATTAAGAAGGAAGTGAAATATTTATTTGGTAAAATCAACTTTGTACATAAATTTATTTTTGGATTTGTTGAAATAGTAAAACACTTGAATGTAATGTTGAAATAGGATGAAAAATTATAATGGCATAAGGAATAAAAGAAGGCTTTATAGGATATTAAAGATTCTATTATTCAATCCCCAATCCTCATCATCCAAGATTATATGAAAGATTTATATATCTATCCCTTTAATTTAGAGCACATCATTTCCACCTACCTCACCCAAATGTTAGAGGGAGAAGATCATTCCATTTATTTAGTGAGAACTAACCTTAAAAATTATAATCTTAGATATTATACCCTAGATAAGTATGCCTATAATTTAGTCAAGGTAGTGAAGCAATTCAGATATTGCATAATGTAGAATAGAGTACATGATATTGACCTAGACCTAACTATAAAATAGATGTTATGGTAGAATGAGTTGGGGCAAAGAAGAGGCTGATGGATGACAAAGTTACAAGAGAATGACTTGGAAATATATCCATCCAAACTAGTTAGAGGACAAGGCCTTACTTAGCTAATAATAGAGATAGACCTGAGTATTATAGTACACCACATAGAATAGAAGAGGGAACTATAATCAAAATAGTATGCCCTAGTTGTGTACTTTTTACTATATGTAATTACACCTCTGAGACTCAACCACACACAAAAGAGGGACATCTAGTTCAAGGCTGTGAAGTATATTTTGAATAAGGGAGTTATCTTTAGAAGGAACCATGAAGGAATATATCTTTGGTGTGTATTACAAGAAGAGGAAAAAGAAGTAATGGAAATTTTCCATGAAATATTGGGAGCCAACCGCCCTATAGTAAATGTCATGGCCCACAAAGTTATTTGTGTAGGCTACTATTGGTCCACATTATTCAAATATTCACACCCATGTCCACTTCTACCATTATTGTCAGACCTTTGCTAAATAAAAAACACATGAAATAATGCTACTACATGTCATTATGGAGTCTAAACCATTTTCACAATGGGTTATAGAATTTTTGGGGGTCATCAACCGTAATTGATCATCTAGCCATAAGTTTATTCTTATAGGTGTAGAATATTGCACTAGGTGGTTTAAGTCAATTGTAAATAAAAGAATCACCACTACTAAAGTCATCGAGTTCTTTGAAAATACCATAACCACATTCTTTAGGGTCCTCATCTCTTTGGTATGAGATAATGGTCTTGCCTTTAAATTTATAGAATTCATAGAATGGGCCTTTTATAATGGTATCATGCTAAAGTTGTCATCCAATCACTACCCACAACGGAAAGGATTGGCATAGTCCACTAATAAGAATTTGATTGACGCCATCAAGAAATCAGCTAGAGAAAATACCTAAGAATGGTGAACATTTCTAAATTTCATCTTATGTATAGACTACACTAGGTATACAAATCCCTCAGAATCTCTGATTTCCTTTTAATTTATGGATTGGATCCAATCATGTTGGTCACACTCCAATTGTTGACCTATAAATTTATATAATAATTCATGAAACTAAATGATAAGGTGAATTATATACTCCTTGACCTAATTTAGATAGAAAAATTTTGAGATAAATATCTATTAAGCTTTAGAAAACACCAAGATATGGTCAAAAGGTTGTTCAATAAGAGATAAAAAATCAAGACCTTCAAAATCTTTGACCTAGTCCTAATATGAAATAAGGCTTATGAGAAGAAAGGCCAGAATTTTAAATTTGATCCCCTATGGACTATCCTATACAAATATCCAAAATCCTAGGTCAGAATGCCTTTTATCTCAAAGATCTCAATGGCAAAAAGATACCACTTCTAGTAAATAGGCAGTTCTTGAAGAACTATTTCTCAGCTATCCCTTCTAGTGTAGTCTTTGAGTAATCTAAGCAAAGCTAGTAATGTATATATTAGATAGGTTTGTTTTCATTATGTGTTTGCTTTTTCTATTTTTTTATATTATGTTTTGTGTTTTTCCCCTTTAGATCCCTCCTTGTTTCATAATGTTCCTCTTATGCTTGGCCCTATTAGTAACTACTCCAAGTGATGACCAAATCCCAGAAGGAGTGTTAAAAGGTAGAAAGACCCAAGTTGAAACCTTTTATCTAAGCAAGTTAATGATGGTAATTAAATTTTTTTACATTTTAGATCTAAAGGCCAATGATTATAAAATAAATAGGTGGCTTTTATAATAGCCCACATCCTATTAAGGCCATCAAGCTGCACTTAATATAATGTCTCAAGAGAATACTAGATTATTGGAGCAAATCAAAGATTGGTTGGGTATTCAAACCTTACTCATCATATATTCACCCTTGGATTGGTACCAAACCCTCAATTTACTAGACTAATAAATGATAATATTTTTATAGGGAAGCTTAGAAAAGGATAATAAAAGCATGCAAAATCTAAATTATAAGTTTACCTCAAAAGGGCTATATAGGCAATCTCCATCGTAGGCTTTCTAGCCTAGTTGGTAATGGATAAAGGACATAAACAGGAACATGGGTATCTATATCAGGGCTATATATGCTCATATATCATTAAATAAATGATCCATCCATCCCACCCAATTCATTAATCCATCAATTCCCTAGATGAACCTTGATAACCAGTCCAACCTCTATTACTTGAATAAAATCCAAGTTTTAATGGAAAATGAAAATAATTTCTTACACACATTAGTGGCCACCTATAGGGTGAAATATTGTTATACCACTTACTATTAGGAGACTTTAGTGCCTCATATTTTTTTATGGGTAAATTTCCCTCTTATAATCTTTGATTTGTGCAAGGAGAGGAAATTAAACTAGTTGGGTTCTATGTGCATGTCATCACTTTCCCTATGAAAGTTGCCATTTTTTATGGCCAACATACCCCTTTTTCTTCAAAATGAGGGACCCATATAAAAATCCTAGGAACCAAAGATCTAGGGTCCTTTCTTTTATTCTTGTTAGTTTTGCCTAAGCTTAAATCCTTAGAATAAGATGTCACCTCGATTTCCCTAAGTAAAAACAAACCTTATTTATTATTATGACTAAGGTATACTTATTATTTTGTGAATTAGGGTGTTAACATTACAAATCCACTTCCAATGAAAGTTCCCATAATCTCATTCCTCTCCCAATGCAACAGACTGGTCACCCTTCATGGCAAATCAAAATTTTAATAAAAAGATGAGTAAGTATTAAATGTATTGCATGTCTTTTCATTTCTTACTTAACCCTATTTTAGATTCCAAATATTTACGAGCTAAACCTAATCAGAAGGTGAAGCATCACCAAGTGTTAGAGCAATAGTCCCTAGACCTGTTAGAGATGTTAGAGCTTGAGAGAGCCCAAGCTAATTAGAAGGTGCCACATTGCCAAGTGTTGGAGAGGCTAGTACCCAAACCTATCAGAGAGCTAGAGACCAAGAGATCCTAGCCTAATTAAAAGGTGACACATCACTAATCTATTAGAGTGTCTAGTTTCTAAACCTATCAAATATGTTATATCTTGGGAGAGCCCAACCTAATTAAAATGTGCCACATTTCTAAGTGTCAGAGCAACCAATCCCTATACATGTCATAGCCTAGGAGATCTTGACCTAATTAAAAGGTACCACATCACCAAGTGTTAGATCAACGAATCCTTAGACCTGTTAAAGATGTAAGAGCCTGAGAGGGCCTAACCTAATCATAAGGTGCCACATCATTAATTTATTAAAGTAGTTAATCCCCAAACTTATCAGATATGTCAGATCTTGGGAGATCCTATCCTAATTAGAAGGTACCACATCATTGATTTGTCAAAGTGGCCAAATATTAGATTTTTAAGAGATGTCAAATCCTAAGATATATTATCCTAATCAAAAGGTGCCAAATCACCAAATTTTTAGAGTGGTTAGTCCCTAGACCTATCATAGATGTCAGATCCTAAGAGAGCTTGGCCTAATTAGAATGTACCACATCTCCAAGATTCATATCAGCTAATCCCTAAACTTATTAGAAATGCCATAGCCTAAGAGAGCCCAAGCCAATCAAAAGGTGCCACATAACTAAAGTGTTATGTGGCCAATCTATATACCTATCAAAGATGTTAGATTATGATATGGGAAAATATAGACATAGACTTTGTTAACATGTTCCTACCATCCAAACACTTAAAATGTAAGTTTATGAATTGGTGGCTACCTAAGGTCTAAAAAAGGTTAAAATAAGGTATGAATGAGGCTAGAGAACCAATAAATAGGTGCCATGCATCTTTAAGTGACACCTCACCCTTCTTGAGAGTATTACATGGAGTAATAAATTGTGCCTAGGTAATAACCATTATCAAGAGGATTATTGAGTAGGTGACATGTGTCATAAAGTAGGAGTTAACTGATAAACCTCTAAGGGACCTAACTTAATGCCTACCATGCACTAGCCATTAACAAAATAAAAATTTGGGCATGATTGGACAACTTTAAAACATCTCAACACCATTTCTAAATTTTATTGGTAGTGAATGATCATGGGCTTTGAATTTGAATCTATATTTAGAATTAAAGAAAGGAAATCTAGCCACTAACTCAAATTTCAATTTTCATAAAGTGAGCCACTAAATTCCATTGGTATAAGGGTATATATGCATGCATTTATAAAATCATAAATAAAGACCACTAATAGTTACCACTACATACCTTCAATAACAATCCATATCTTGGATTTCCAATTTTCACAGAGCACCCCTATTTTTATTGCCTCTTACACTTAGACCCTTCCTATTGCCCCTCCATCCTTCTATAATGGTTGTATCCTCTTCAAACCCAAAGTATAAGTCTAAGTATCAAGACACCATATTCCCAGATAGATTGATGAATTTTAAGCACAATAATGATGTGTTCAAAATAATCAAGAAAGTAACCAGAGACTCAAGCTCTAATGATGACCAATAAGGAGAATTTGAGGATGTCCTTTGGTCCTATAACAAATATGGACTTCATAGATTTGCAACAAAGCCAAAGGCATTTATCTACACTAATGTGTTTAATAACCTCCTTATCACTAACATTCAAGTATAAGATGAAATCCATGACTAGGTGTTCTTACCCAACTCTCAACATGAAATTACTAATATCTCTGTTAATGCCTACAATGCATACTACTCCCTCTCAAATTACACCTTCTATTATGATGCAGTAGTGGTGAAGGTGTACATGGGTACCTACCAAATATATAAAATCCTACATGACTAGACCAAGAACCCAAAAGTTAAATGGTTGGAAAAGATGACATAAATTCATACATAGTTTGTACCTTCCATGAGGAAGTCTAGGTAGGCATGATTCTATTGAACCAATTGTTCAGGTCCCAAGATTGCTTGCACATAAATAAACTATGGTTACCCCTCCTCCATATGATCCTCACACACTCTAAAGTTTCAAATATGAGAGGACTAATCACCTTCAAGTTGGTCCATACCATCATATATTACCAAACTAGGGGAATTTCTATATGATGAGATGCCTTATGGATGTGGTCTATGGGATGCTCTCTTTCAAACCTTTGACTTTTCCTACATGGGTTCCTAGAGGCTCAGTGGTCTATGTGTTATTATACAAACTATATGGACACTAGTTCTAAAACCATATCTGGGATATCTATGATTAATTCTATTTGGTGGTCTACCAAGTGATAAATGATGCCCCATTTCCCTAAGTATCATAAGAAATATATGAATTTATCACCATCATCAAGGACTAATAACTCTAAAAAGAATATGTTATGATATGAATTTAAGGTGTCCTTAAGTTTCCCCTTAACTTATTATATTTCATCCTGATCATCTGGTAGAGTAGGAGATCACCTACTAGCTAGTGGAGGGCATCTTTGGATTTTGTATAGACCACTAGTAGAAATCATGCCCACCACTCTTGATCATGTTTACAAGGCCTTCCCCCCATCTTGAATATGGAGGCTAGGAATGACTCCTTATCCCTAGTAATATTTGAGCTACATCATTGGGACCCCAAAGGGATGATCAAATCTCACATGGTATGGTATTTAACCCACCTTAATATCAACTACATTCCTCAAGTAGAGGATGATGATGAGTTATATCTAGATGCCACAAATGACCATGAGGTATTGTCTTATATTATGATGATGAAGAATAAGAATAAATGGAAGAAGGTTTAGGTGATCCCATATGATCCCCCTCCATCTCTTGCTTGATTCATAGAGGACCCAATACTAACTCATCTTATTATCTCCAAGAGGATTTTATAGGGATTTATGCCACCTCCTTCTCCTCATACCCCAACTTCACCTCTACATCCTCTAATGGCTCATAATACTCATTCTTTGGCTCCATATATACCTCCTAAAACAAATCTAATAGTCCATTTGTGATAGATCCTGACTCATGTTCCTTAGTGGTAGACAACCTAGGTAAAACCAACTCAACCACCTACACCTCAATCTTGGGCCACATAGACCTCAAAGTTTGATGTGACCAATAGTCCTATGTCAATCCCATAATGAGGATACTAATAGGATATGACATAGGTTCCCCCTCTCACACCTATCATTTCATCCATCTCCCTTCCACCCCTAATTCCCACCACTTTTCAATTCCTAATCTTGATACCTACTAGTTCCACTACACTCCCACAAGCCACAAAGTGGTGCCTTCCCTTTTCCCCATTTCACACCCTTCATCATTTTACCAAATAACTTTGGCCTCAATCCTCTTTATCATCCTTTCCTCTTCATTCCCCTTTTCCTCATCCATTTTATAGCCCAAAACCCTCTTGGTACCTTCTTTGGGTGTCCCTTTTGTCCATGTACTGTTGAGTGCATCTTTATCAGTGAGTGTGGATATAACCATCAAGAGCATACTTATAGTGGTAGTAATTATATTTATTCCCCCTCCAATAATCCTATCACCTCCCTCAATAATTTCAAGTCCTCCACTATGAAGCCCCATGGTTCTTACTATTTTGGCTCATCTTTGCACTACATCATCTAGAGATGATGTTGATAATAGGCTAAAGAAGAAGTAAAAAGAAAATCATACTCTAGCTATAGCTTGAATTCCTTCCACTCCAATCCAACCTACTCCAATGGCTTCAAACATTCCTTCATCCCCAACTGCATCACCTCAGTAAATTACTCCTTAGCCCCCTCTTTCCATTACCAAGGGAACCATGAGATTTATATTTGACCAACCCATATCTTCCCTTATATTTAATTACCATTTCCCAAGGACAATTAACCCTCAAGTTAATATGACTCAAGATCAATGGCAGCCACAAATGTTCTCATAGGCCTCCCCTTTTTTCATCCTCCTTTTTCTCCCATACCCACTCTATCACTACTACTTTCCTCATTCAATCCCTTGACTTCTTCTATCTCCCCCCACCTCATCCTTTTCCATTCAACACCATTTCATCCAACCCTCCTAAACCTATGTAACTTGGGGAATAATCATAAGGTAATAGGCATCAAAGATGACTACCCAGGGTGACCCAGATGTACAATGGATCTTTGACCAAACTTTAGGGAGCATGAAGTAGACATTAATGTAGAGGTTCATCCAAGATGAGAACCCTATGGTTTGGTATACATGTTAATATTTTTTTCCCTCACTAAGGTGAAGAATTCCACTAGGGAAGAAAGGATTTTTGAGGACCAACTCTTTGTTCTCTTGGAAACTCATGATATGTCTAAAAATCTCCTCGAGGACATGAAAGAATAGATTAAAAACTTAGAAGCCCAAGTGAAGAGATATTTTCCCATTGGAATGATTAAGTAGGTCAAGGATTTCCTCTTACTACTCTTATTAGTTATCTAGAATGTAGTGGAGACTCTAGATGAGACCCATTTGCTTATTTATAGGACTCAAACTTACTTGGAGAGGATTGCAGAGATAAACAAAAATTATAGGAAGTTTTAGGTAGTGATTATCAAAGGAATGTTCTAAATTTGAAACTAATGCCAACCTCAAACTTGAGGTTATATAAAACATACACTGGGAACATAAGGGTTATTATGAAGGAGTGGTTGCCATGGCTCACACTAAAACTAGACCCTTGAAAGAGGGCAAGAATAAGAAATTAACCTACTTCAAGGAGGTTAATATCTCTATGTGATTCCACCTAGATGATTCCCTACTATACTAAGGATAATTTTGAGTCCACTTGAGTTAATTTAACAAGGTCATGTAGGAGAAGGTTTCCAAATTAATCTAAGAAGGGGCCTTGTTAGTGATGGATTTATCAATTCAATCCATAATGAACCTCAACTAGGTATCCATTGTCCATGTGTCAATGCAAACACCCTTCCAATTCTATCAGAGGTTGGTGACTCAAGTTGAGGTGTTATTCAGGGAGCCCTTGATGAACCTTGCCAATATGGATAAGGAATTTGATCTCATGGTGGTAATGTTGGAGGCTACGGATGTCAAATCAAAGAATTTGGGAGTCATACCTTCACACTTACCTCACATGTCAATTAAGTGGCCCCCTAAAGATATTTGGTGGGCTTGAAGGGATTTGTTCTTTTTGAATTTTGAATTAGGTTTGTAAATATTATTAGTGACCATTATGGCTGAAGATGAGAATATCCTTCTATTTGGAGGTAAACCCCATCCTCATCTATATAAGGCAAGGCCATATTGTAATATAGGGTTGATAAAAACTTATTTAAAAGTACTATCATATTATCGATAGGATTTCACCTACTTCTTCCTTCATCTCTTTAAACTATAAAATTTATGAAGATCTATTATTGTAACATCACTTACTTTTTTAATGAGTACAGTTCCTATTTTCTGTAAAGGGTTTGTTCCATATCTCAATTATTTTTCATCTCTATTTTAGAATGTTTGTAAATGCTAGACTAATTATATTAATACTCTAATGCTATATGTGTGTTATGGTTATGATGTGCTTAGCTATTATAGTCACTATGTGAGTTTTCTCATTTCCTTTTTTTAATACTATTAATTTGTGTGTTGATATATAAATTACCATATTTTATTAATGTGTAATTTACTATAAACTATTAGTACTCATATTTAGTAAGGGATCAAATTTGAGGCATGCTTCCTATTTCCTTATAATCTTCCCACTATGTGTTCTTATAGGTATAACTTTAGTGAAACTCAGTCTACAATGGTATAATTGTGGCAAGGTCACTTAGTTTGATGATACATGCATTGAGTTCATTCCAAACTTTGGGGCTCCATTTTTTCCCTTACTTTCCCTCCTCTTTTGTGATTTTTTATAATATTGAAATACCCTTTCCATTTGTGTTTAGAAATAGATAGGCATAATACTCTAACTCCCATCATAATCTTTAATAGTTATACCTATGTTAATGAACTTCATATTAAACTTTCGGTGGTAATATTACATCTATTAAAGATTATTCATGTATACTCTATTTGTGAATTCAAATACTCACAACCATTACCTGGGATGGTTCTAGATTAGTCATAAAGTAGAGGATGAAAGTTTGTAGGTGATTCCATATTCCCATTTAAAGAATAATCAATCTCATGGCTATTTCATTAATTGGGATAATTGGAGTGAACAACATCATTGTCAATCGATATACTAGGTCTGTACATGAAATATGGTGAAGCTATTTTCCTCATTTTCATTGTTTTTATCTCCCTTAGACTCTTTCATTATCTTTTATATGGATTTGTGCTAGGTATAAATTAGCTAAGGATTAGTTTCTTTAAGGATTTATCTATTGAAGAAGAATTGACTAGCTCCATTATAAATCAAATTCTTTCTTCTCTTTATATTTACCCTTCTCTCTTTTATTTTTCTTTAATAAAATTTTTTAGTTTAGAATCCATGTAATCTTATCTTAATTCATATCTTGATTGTTTTTTTCTTTATTCATTATGTTGTTGCATTGTTGAATATATCTATGGAATGAAAATCTAGTTAATAAACTACTTCTCATAATTGATTCATATGTTGATTATTTAAAGGCATACATTATACATTTAGAATGAATGTGATCTATCTAAAAAAATCTAAATAGGCCCTCTAAATTAGAATGGTCACAAAAATCCAACTATTTTTCCTATATACTAAGACTTAGAAACCAATACCTTATGAAAGGCATTTTTCTTATAATAAATCCCTCCTTTCTAGAGAGGTAGGAACTAAAAACCCTTGCCTATTATTGGCCATGTCAAAACACCTCTCAATAGATTATAATAAATAATGCCTCAAATTTATCTTCTTTAGAGTTGATCAAATTTTGCTATGGATATGTTATCTCATTGTCCCACTCTTTATATTATTACCCATATGGAAATGACCATGTTGAGTCAAGCAATAAAAATATGGTCACCATCATCCAAAAGTTGGTTGATGAAAATATAAGGAATTGGCATAATAATTTATATGATGTATTCTGGGTAGATCATATAAAACCAAAGAAATCCATAGGCATGTCCCCATTTTAGTTACTCTATAGGATCAATGGATAAATTACAATAACACTTGAATTTACTGCACTGTAGTTGGCCAAGGCTATTAAGAATCAAAACTTTGAGATTACCTTTGGACAAAAGAATTTTTTATTTGAACATGATTGAAGAATACAAGACATAATTTATTGATATAATTACTAATCAAGAATATATAGTCAAATTCATTTTTAAAAGAAAATAAATAGAAAGGATTTTTAGGTAGATCTTGTTATTTTATTGGATAATCATAGAGAATTGAAGGGAAGTCATGGAAAATTTGAATCCTTATGGATGGGCCCTTTCAAAATCAAATACTTTTGTGGAGACAACACCTTCTACCTAGCTAATCACGATGGCACACATTTATTATTACCCTAAAATGGTCAATATCTTAAGCATTAATTCAATTAAAAGTAGGTTATCCCCTACATGTAATTATGTATATAATAATTGTGGTTATGTTTCCATATCTTTATTTTTTTTGGCTTGTTTTATGTTGTGTCATTTTGTTTTGGGTTGTTCTCCTTGTTGGTTGGTTATTTTACCTCTAAAATCTATTAATTTGTCCTAATTCTATCCTTTTATTAAAAGTTAAATGACTCCATCCCCCCAATGTAAATTCACTTTTCTATGAAACTAGAGTTTGGAATTATACTCCCATCTCTTGCAGTTCAATGTCCCTAGTCAGAGCCAATTATTATACTAGTTTTTGAATAAAGGTAAAAATAACTAAAATGATAAGTATTTTAACTATAAATGGTCAAAATATTCAAAATTGGTCAAGTTAATTTTTGTCCAAATCAAACATCTTATTACTAAAAATTTTATTACCATAAAATTAATTTGGTCAAAATCAGGAAGAAATGAAAAAAATGGATAAGTATTTAGCCTTGTTAGAAGTGGTGCACCTCTCAAAAAAATCTCAAAATTTTGATCGTTGCCTAACAAGTCATCAAAACTTGACTTGTGTTCAAACACACATCATAACCTAACATATGCTCAATCACATGGTAGAATCTAACCCCTTTCAAATCAACTCCTCAAAATCTAACATGTGTTTAAACACACATCAGATCTTGATACCTCTACAAGCACACCCCTCAGATCTTAATTTTATTTGAAACCCTCTTAGACTCTAATGTCATTGCCAACACACCCCGTAAATTCTAACATAATTTCATGTACTTTGAAATTTTTTCCATTATTCCATAGGCTTTCTCTGCATGTGTGAAGGTTTCAAGTTTGGCTTTAAATCTCCTTGCTTCCTCCATTTTAAAATCATTATGATATACTCCTATTTGGAACCTTAACTTTGTGTGGTCATTTTAATTTATAGGTATCTTTTGATTGAGTTTATTCAACTAGATGAAAGCTAGGTTTTTTAGCCTACAATGATACAACATATTTTTTAGGCTATTTATTTGACAAGAAGGCCTATCAAGGGGATTTTTGTGCTCAATTATGATATTACAACTCTAATTAGCCTTGAAAAACCTAGTCTATAAAATGTATATTCATCTTATTACCAATAATTTGTTTAATAGACCATTAGACTTTGAGTCTTATTTTAGAATTCATCAGATATTGATCCTTTATTGGGCCTATCTTTAGATTCTATCATACATCTAAACATTTCATATACTTTGACAGTTGCTCAAACCTTCATCATATCTTGACCCTAATTGAAAGACTATTAGAACCCAAATCTTTATTCATAACACTATCAAACTTTGATACCTTGATTGACATATCATTATAACATAAATCTTGTTTATACATACAGTAAAATATAATCCATTGATGGAAATACCTTCAAACTCTAAAAATTATCTAGACATAGAGTAGATTCCATGTCCTACTTAAACATACCATGGCATCTACTCTTTACTTAAACACAATCAATTTTTCACCTTCATATATTTAGTTCATGTATCGATTTTCCTTATACAAATAGTTTATCTTAATCAAATGTCAAAATTTAGGAATCCAATCAAAGAGATCCCAAATAACATTCCTCCAAAAAAGGCTTCCTAATTAGAAGAAGACATGGACAAGAAATATTAGTTTCAAGGAGTTGTTCCACCCTCATACCTAGATTCAAATGCTGAGGAAATAATAGTTACTAATCTAGGTCACATCAACATGGAATATTTATAAAATAGAACCAGTGAGCTCCATAAGATATATTATGGTTAAAGAATCCACACTAGTGGACTATCTCAAATAACTACCTTCCAAATTTTAGTATAGTGCCCATAACTAGTCCTAACAATGGATAAACATTATGATGTAGAGAAGAGATAGGTCAAGAATACAAAAAGAGAATATATATTTTGCTTAGGACTAAAACATATAAATAATTTACTTTAGTTACATAATAGGCAAGCATTTGTTAATTTGTCTCCAACATCTACTTAGTAATTTTGGAATTCCAATACTAGTTCCTACTCCAAGTGGGTCAAAAAATAATTTTTGATGAAACCCAATCTTATAACAACAAGATTTCCTAATAATATTTCTAGGTTTATATTCATGAATGAATTAAATGATATGATCACACTCTTGCATAGAGTAGTGGGGAGCCTAATTGTAAGAAATTTTCAAACATGGATGTGTAGATACATATGAATCATTCATCAGAATAATTAGTACATCAATTGGGGCCAATAAATCTATGATTATATTCATAAAAAACTAATAGACATCAATATCACTTCTAAATTTTGCATGACCTCTTATATAATATATGTTATTGATAGGATAATATCTTATAGTGGATTGAATACAATAGGTAACATGTAAACTACAAAGATATATGATTTATATCCTTAACTCAAATTGAAGGAAAGTGTTAATCATTTTTGTTTAGTAAATGGTGCATTTTTGAAACATGGATAAAAATGTTTAAATTATAACCATACAATTTGAGGATATAAATATAAGCTTATATAAATATTTCTAGATGAGGAACCTAGTTCATATAGTCCCCAACTTTCACTTATATAATAATATATGGGTGTGATATTAATCTATACGTGATCCTAAGGTATGTAGATTAAAATGGGTCTTAATGGAACTAGTAAGGTGAGACATATAAACTCTTGTATATAAAGTACAAATTTGTAATAAATATTCCCATTTCTATTAATTAATACACTTGTGCCTCCTTTTCTAAATCAAAATTAATTGATGAACAAATAAACTGAGTTACCGTTCGATCATTCAAAAGTAGACCTTATTTTGATTTTAGAGGCCTAATTCAAATATTTTTAAATACTCTTATAAAAATGTGAACCACTTCAAAGACTTTTGAATTATTGTGACGATGAAAAATCCATGAGAATCTATGATTACTCATGATTCACTTTATAATAGGTCATTCTATTTGATATAGTAGAAATTAAGAAGAATATAGTAGATGATGAAGATGCATTGGACCCTATTTATGAAGAATAATGAATTTAATCAAAACCTCTTATGAAAATATATTAGCACAAAAAATAATATACTTCACTCATTAATAGGACCCAAGTTTTGATAAATATGAATTTTAAATGGTTGAAAATCAAAGGTATTAATGTTGATAAAGAAGGATTCCTTCCTTGCATGAAATAAATTAAAATGGGAAGTATTCATAAACAAAAACAAGTAGAAATATGAGCATATTAAATATCAAGAACCAATAAAGACTTAGAGAAAATTAAAGTAGGAACATAAGTTGAGGCCATTATAGAAATTATTCTAATACAAAAACCACTCAAGCTAAAAATAAGAAGGCTAGGTGAAAATTTTTCAAGTACTCCTAGAATTTCCATTTCAGAATAAATTCCTCTTAATAGTATTCTGTAGTCCCAAATATTTCTAACCAATACTACATAATAGTTCCTAGCTTCAGATAAATCCTTGCTATTTCCATCTTCTAGTCCCTCTCCACATGATACTTCAATACCTTTGCCTCTTTCTCAAAATGTTAAATTTCATCCTATATCTTATCGAAAAACTTAAACCAATACATTATAAAAACAAGAAGGTAAATTTTTACTAAAAAATTATCAATCCTTAAAAACCCCTCTTCCTCCCCCTAAGACTCAAAAGGAATCCAACACTACTCTTGTGCAATAATATCCTAGTACAGAAGTCCCTGATTAGTTGAATGAGATGGTCAAGAAAATAAATAAGATTGTACAAGCATAAGAGATTGATTTCAACATTTTGATAATTATTCCTCTTCATGTAGTAAATAATCCCAAAATAGTTTCTATAATAATCATAGATTAGAAAGGGGATAGATACGTAGAGGTAGCATTTCCTCTTATTAATAAAGATAAAGATAATGTCGATGATTTTGATTATAAAATCACAAAGGTACACTTTGGAAAAGATACAAGGGAAGGTGTGGAGGAAAATTTTCAATCTAAAAATATCACATTGTTCGAAAAAATAGAACAAGACAATGTGACTAAAGAAAAACTTAGAGAAAAAGGTTGAGAAACTAAAATCTGGTTCAAAAACTGATAAATCAAATTCAATCTTTGTATTCAATTTTTCATCAAATATTAGACATAGAAACACTAAATGTAGCAAAGGAAATTGGTCATATGGGAAAGGCCAGAAAAGAATTGTTCAATAAAATTATGTAACAAGGTGTCACTACCATTCATATAATGATGACCATGTGTTTTGAGATTTAGTTAGAATATGATCAAGAAACTGAAGTTCAAGACAAGTATGTTGAGGAGTTACATAAATGGAATGTATTGCTTCCCAAATTGTAATATTAATCCTATAATTGTCTATATTACCTCATTAAATAAGAGGTGATTCATAAAGAAGAATTTGTATAACTAACTAAATTTCTATGGGATGCTAAATTTGGGATTTGTATTATCAAGGAAAGTATTAAAAATTTTAATTACTCTAATTCAATATGAGGTGATGCTCTCTTCCAAATAATGGGAGGAGTATGGAAACTAAATTGCACACTCACTAATGATAATGGGAAAGTAGTTTCTAAGGAGACCATCATCATTCAATTCAAAAATAATATTAAGGAGATCCTAATTCCTAAATATACATTTAATTATGGGTCAATTTAGACATTGATAAAATATCAGAATAGCTTGGATAATATCAATGTAATGCTAAAGAGACTTAAAGTAACAACTCAAAAGATGAAAAACCTACATTGTTATGTAGAGATAACTTTCACATATTCATATGGTCCAGATGAAGACAAATTACTAAAAATCCTACAAAAGTTTGAAAGAATACTAGGGGAAGAAGTCACTACCATAGAAAGAGAAGATCCAAATCATCCTTAGTGAATAAGAACAACAATATTTCATCATAAAAATTTTACTAGTTTCTTACTTGAAACATTTTGAGTCATTCTTAGAATTTTTAATTACATATTTTGTAATAGTAATTTTCACATTGTATGTAATTCAAATATTATAGGTTTTTTTTGTAGGGTTTAAGTCATGCAAATTTTCCTATGCATTTTTTCATGTTGTGAAAATTTGGTATTTTAATTTTTAAAGTCATGCAAGAACACAAATGCATTTTTCCAAGTTGTGTAAATTTCCTAATTTGTTTTTGCAATTTTTTATGATGTTCAAATTTACTCTTAAACTTTTTCAGGCTCTTAAAAGGCAAAAAAGGTGGTTATGCACTATAACCACCTAGTTCAACATATAAATATATGTTTGGGGATCATTTTTAGGGGTTATTGATAGTTATAATTTTGAAACAAACTAGAGAAAGAGGATATTGTTTTTACAAGTCAACAATGATCAATCTATCAAATAAATTACAAACTTTGCATTCGATATTTCTTTATGGATAATGTATGTGTTTAAATCCATGTATATTTGATTATGTGATTTAAAAATGATGATAAAATTTTAATTAATTAGTCATAATGTATAAATTTAATTTTAGATTTCCTTTCCTGAACCTACATTTGTAATTTCATAACAAAGAAATCATGGTGGGGTGAATATAGTATTTTTGCTTGTTTTTACAAGTAAATACAAAATAATTGTCATATTTGTTTTAATAATAAAATTAGTTATTTTGGTGTATGCCACATATTTTTATGAATATGGAATATTTCCTACCGATTAAATGAGAAAGGTTTCCTTTTAGTAAAGCCACCCTTTTTATTGATTTTTCCAATAAGTATATGAGTTTGGCCAACTGGATTCATTTCTCCTTCATCTTTTTACACATATTTCTTTCCTCTAATATTTTTATCTCATATCTCCTTTCTATCACCTTTTCATACTTTATGGTTATAAGTAATACCTTAATAAAAACCATTTTTTGAATAGTTTTATTTTATGCATCCTTTTTTATTTTAAATAAAGGTATCTCTACCTTTCAATAGATGAGGGAATATATCCTATGAATATTGATAAAAAAAAATTCATTTGTCCTCTCGACAAATTTGCATACCATTAGGATCAATGTCAATCTATGAAGGGAAAATATGGATCTAGATCATCTAAGCCAAATACAAAATGGTGAAGAACATAATAATTACATGATGAATCACTAGATTCACATTTGCTTCACATCTCTACGATTCCTGATAACATGGAAGACATTGAACATTTTCTATATTAAGGGATCTTTCCTATACACTGTCTAGAAAGTGAAAAAATTAGTTGATTACTAAAGTCATTATGTTTAGCATAATTAATGGGTGTATATACAAAATGGGGAAATACAATGTAATATAGGCAGACATTTTATAATATAATACACTACAAAGAAGATAATCTAAATTGGTCTATGGTGTCTTAATCTATTTCAAGATTCACACCAAGTCATAAAACACTTTGATATCTACTAAAGGATAGGGAAACATAATCATAGAGATAAGATTCCATTAAATATTATGCTAATAGAGAATCCATTTGAGCCATGGGGAATCAGCTTTTTAGGGATAATAAATCCACCTAGTAAGTATAATAATGAAAGATACATCATCACTATGATAGACTACTTCATTAAATTGGTGTAAACTGATATGACTATTTCATTAAATTTTTAATCTATTTGATGTTTAAGGAGAAACAGAGATGAAGGGTAGGGATTAGAGATTAGAGAGAACCTAGATTGGTTGTGCACCATATCTAGATGATGTTGAGCACTCCTCTTTGGTTGGGGAGGACTACCTATGAATAAGAAAGTACAACCACCAAAAATATTTGTTAGTAGATATATGAGTGGGCTACCAAACTACGTGCTTATTCCTGGAAGTGCCAAACTTCCTTAGGGATGATAGTCCACTTTTTGAAACAAAATTGGTAATGGATAAAAAAATGAAAGAGAGATTAAGAGAGAGATATTCATACCATTATTACAGTCTAAGTGTATTAGAGAGTGACATAGTGTAGGTAATGTGAGTTATTGATATTTTTGGAGGTTAGTGGAAATACATAGTCACCGACATCGATAAGGATACCAATATAGGTAAGGAGATATGGCCAATGTTGGTTATATGACTAAAATCAATTATGTGACTGATGTCAGTAGGGGTAGTAGGTTCTCAAGGTGTTGTAAGAGACTTTTTTAGGCTGGGAGATGGATGTTGGTCAGGCTTATGAGGTTGGGAAGAGTCATAAGGGAGTGTGTAAGACTCAAGTGGGTCTAGATATAAGGTTGGTATGTTTAGAGTAGAGGAAAATAGGTGAAGGATTTTTAAAACTCCTCCATAGGTAGAGATAGGATGTTCATAAAATGATAAATAGTATAATATAAAGTAATTGTAAAAGGACTATTTAAAGGAATTACCAAAACATAGAGATATACTTAGCTGATGAAATAGATGAACTATGGGTGTCAGGTAGAGGGATCTGATGAGGCATGTTGAAGTAATAAGTGAGTAGAAAGACAAGCATGTGATGTCAAGTCAAAAGAATCCAAGCTTTGCTTAGTATATCAATTACTAATCTAGATTGATTTGTGTAGAGTAATGGTAAGCTTGGATGTAGAAAGTTGAATGCTAAAGCTTGTATGTGAATAATTGAGTTTTTCTAATTTTTACTAACCTCAACATTAATTTAGAATTTGGATTAAGTAACTAAAATTGGTGATCCCATCAACATCGTCCATGGGCTGACCAATGTTAGTGGCATGAGAATAGGTAAAAGGGCTATTTTTAGCCTATTTTCTATTCTTTCTCATGCCAAGTGTGGTATCCATTAGTAAATGATAGAAATTTAAGGTTAAAAAGGATGTAGTTAGTTAGGAATTTAGTTTTGGGGTGAGAACAAGTCATGGGTAGTTAGGATTAGGGGACTAAGTCTTGAGGTGACCCAGAGGGTAAGAATTAGTCTTAGGATGAGGTGGCCAGGTAAGGTGTCAAGTAGTTTTTAATTAAATTAATTAAATATTTTAAATTAATTAATTGTGTGAGGGGTAAAAGCATGGGTTAGGAAGGTTAATTATTAAAAATTGATCAAAGGGGGGGTTTGACATAGGGAGTTATGCACCATGTGTAATGTAATTTTGGTGTCTACATTTTTCCCTTTTTACCTTGTAATTGTACTGACAAGTTATAAGACAAAAATAAGAGTTGGATGCTCTAGGTATTGGATGAGGTATCTCCCCTCAAAATGTGAACTGATGGAAAAGAAACTAGAATCAGGTACCAATTTGATAAGG
Source organism: Torreya grandis (assembly GCA_037957365.1). Lineage (NCBI taxonomy): Eukaryota > Viridiplantae > Streptophyta > Pinopsida > Cupressales > Taxaceae > Torreya > Torreya grandis. The sequence continues at coordinate 700,509 of JARHVA010003689.1, forward strand.
AGTGAATTGGGTGGGTGGATGTTGAGTGAAAACATAGTATCACTACTTATACATATACTACTATGAGTTATAGTTGATAAAATCAAGAACACAAAAAAATGAGGAGGACTCAAATAGAAATAACTAAATCATAACTTATAAGTGATAGCTAATAAGGTTAAAATGATCAAAGTTATAACTCTAACGGTCCATGTGTTCCAAGTATCTAAGGTAGAAAGTGCCCCTGATAAACAAAAAAGGTTACAGGTGATAGGACTAGCTTGGTCATGATTCAAAACACTTGATATGCATGCATGTGTACAATAGCCAACTATAGTGAGGTAGCATAAGTGGTTAAGACAAGCAATGCAAGTTTAGTTTAAAAGCGTCAATGGTTAATGACATATTCATGATCTCTAATCAAAGTCATTGTGGGTGGATATTTAAGTGATCTCCAAGGTTAGTTGTCATAATTAGGGAGATATATGTGATCTCCAAGTTGGTTGTCATGGTCAAGGAAATATACATGATCTCCAAGGTGCCCCAAATTAATAGTGTAGTCCAAAGGGTTATGGTTGAGGTTGAAAACTCTAATTTAATGGTGATGACATTGGTTATGTCATTGATGTCAATAAGAAGTATTACTGATGTCAGTGGCTTAGGTTAAGGATGTTGACATCCGTGGGAGATAAAACCTAACAAAAAGGGGTTTGGTGGCCCACCAAAACTCATTTACAATATTTTATTAGAGAGAAAAAGAGCTCTGAGTGCTAGTGAGATGGTAGAACTAGGAGGGGACATAGCTAGAGGTGTGCCACTACAAGGGCTAGTTATTCTGACCCAGAGGAGATGGAGAGATGAGGTAATATCCTATATAAGTTGAATTTGAATTTAAGTTTGTGAATTTGTTATTTTAGGCTAAATTTAAAATTTGGGGGGGAAGAATGTTATTAGAGGGGTAAAAAATGGGGTGGGCTAGGTTTAGGAAAATTTAGGAGGGATTTAGAGGGATAAAAGGCCAATTTTGGATCCCCAATTGAGTTAGTCAACTATCCTAATGGTCGAGATAGCCTCAAAAGACCTTGTGTCAACTAAGTGTTGTCTACATAGCCTAGTTAAGGGCCTCAAGCTAATATAGTTCTCCCAATGCAAGGGAAAAAGATCTAAGGTATGGTTAAAAATTTATTAAAGTTAATGGTTAAGAAAAGGTAGGTTGAATTAGGTCATAGGACCTAAGGCTTAAAAGATAGGCTGTAGGGTTGAGGGTTTGAGATATAATTCATAGGGCCTAGAGTTATGATAGGTAGTTAGGCCTAGGGTGGAGAGATAATAAGTGAGGCTTGGGTGGAGATATAGGTAGTGAGGTCTAGGTTTTAGGTGGGAGAATAGGTTAGATAGTTAGGTGGGTATATAGCTGAGCTAACCTCAAAAGATACCATGTTGACTAAGTGCTACCTACATAGCCTAGTTGAGGACCTTAAGACAATGTAGTTATACCATAGATAAGGGAAGAAAAGGGTGGTGGGTTATACTGGAAAGTATGTGACTTGAGGTTTGTGTGTATGGATGCAGGCTAGGTAGGAGTTAACATTCTGAGATCAACTACCTACGCTACTAACATGGATAAGGAGGGATGTCACCCTAGATGAGTGGAAGCACATGGAAACTATAGGATTAGGAGGAGTGTGATGATATTATAAATTTGCATGGGATGTTAGTTTGATGATAGCATTGATAGAGAGGTGAGATCACACCACCAACACCTTCCATTTTCCAACTAGAGAGTTGATAGTGACACATGAGGATGTGTATATGATTTTACAATTTCCAATATATGGTGAGGAGATATTTTCATGTTTGAGAGAGGATCATGATATTCACATGGTTACATTATTTGGAGAGCATGTTAGCAAGGTGATGTATCACTTGGTGAGATTTACATACGAGTCATTATACATTACTGATGAAGAATAACATCGGTTGAACATCTTGATGATGTTAAAGATTACAGTATATACACTATTAGATGTAAATGGTGGGAGATTTTCTATTTCATTGATAGGTGTTCTGGCATAGATGGTTGAGTAGTGCATCGTATTTTCATGGGGACTAGCTTTTTTGGCATGGTTATACAAAGAATTGTGGGGGTTAAGGCTATAATGATGGAATAATTTATGTGTTAGGAATTTACTCCATTGTTGGTCATATGAGCACATCATGGTGATATGACCATTGGGGTTACCAACCATGATTATAACTAGTTTTAGGGTCAATTTTAGATGATGGAGAGATGATATGGCCTAGACATGAATAGATGGCATAGTGAAAGATATTAATCATTATAGGTGCATGATAGAGGGATTGATTCCCATAGATATTGTTTGGAGGCCCTAATTGACAAACATTTAGAGGATAGGTAGAACAACTTATCGATTTATAGATCACATTATGGGTTAGAGGGAGATGAGCTGGAGAGCTAGTGATGATACCCATGGCATGAGTTAGGAGATAATTTGGCTTGTTATAAGATGTACATCTTGCCTTTCCTTAATAGAGGAGGGATGATATAGAGGCACCCCTACCCTTACCCCATGATACAGATGGGCCAAATTTTAAAGAGATGCTAGTATGCCCAAGTGTAGTAGATCCTAGATGTATAGTGGCTTATCTTGCATGGTGGACATGCTTGCATCTCATAGTTTAGGTTAGGAGGCCACCACCAGATTTATAGGGAGTGATGAGAGAGAGATGTAGATATATAAGCCCAAGATGTAATGCTATAGGCATAGGATGTAGTATTATAGGCCTAATATGTGGTAGTGTAGGCCTAAGATGTAACTCAGACATAGGTATTGGTCTTACAGGGATAGAGGTTATAGGGCCAGGTCAAGGATTTATAGGGCCAAATAAGGGAATTATAGGGTCAAGTTACTACATTAATAGAAAAGAGGGATATTTTGATAGTGATAAGACAAGCTACTCCTCCTCTTCCACCATGGGGACCAGTATAGGGGCCTTTAGTAGGTGTGATGGGTCCACCACAAACTATATTTCTAGCGAGGTAAAACACTGCCCTTGATGAGATTGATTATTATGAGAAGGCCATCAGGGAGTTCCCACAAATTCAAAGTTATTCCAATTTTAGAGAGAAGGAGAGATAAGTGACATGTGCCATATCTTCTATCTCATGTAAATGCAGATAGGTAGAGAGTGGTGATGACACTGCTTCTTCACGACCATGAGTATAGCTTCAAGGATTCTGAGTGTCAAATTTTGTTATTGATATTATTATATATGTTGTATACACAGTAGCCTATGAGCCAAATATGAGAGATGTATATTTTGAGGGAGAGATGATACTGATATGATCTATTGATTTGCATTCATGTTTAGCGCATATATATATATACATATATACATATATATATATATATATATATATATATATATATATATATATATATATATATATATATATATATATATATATATATATATATATATGTACATCCACATCATTATAATAAGATTGACATCATCACCATCACATAAACACATCTCATACATACATACATACATACATACATACATACATACATATATATATATATATATATATATATATGTATGTATGTATGTATGTATGTATGTATGTATGAGATGTGTTTATGTGATGGTGATGGTGTCAATCTTATTATAATGATGTGGATGTTTATATTATGTTAATGTTGAGCATTCTAGTTGAGTTAGACTAGTATTTCTCATATATGTGATGGTATATGCATAGTTGATTTGTGAGCTTCATCTTAGCATTTTTCCATATTTTTGATGGTGTATGCTCAAAATGAATAGGTTGGTTATGTTATTTTATTTTAGAATTTTTCCATATTTGTAATGGTGTATGATTAAAATAAATGAAGTAGGCTTGATATTTTTTCTATTTATTGTTGTTTAGAGAAACTATTGTTACATGTTGGGTAGATTTCTCATAAACAATGGTTTGTTAGTTTTAGTATGGTTTGAAGTATCTTTGCTAAGATGGATATGTGTTAAACACATAACTCTTAAGAATCAAGAACAATTGGTAGAAAGGTGAGATGATGATTGAATCTTTTCATGATATTCGATCTCAAAAGAGAAATCAACATGTGATTAAGATGGGAATGAAAGAGGCACAATGATCACTTATTGGAAAATACCATAATCACAACATAAATAAGCTTAGGAATATGAGCCTCTTTCATGTTTTACATCATACTCTCCTTGTGTTAAGTGAGTTCAAAGTCCCTTGAAAGAGTATGAGGGGAAAAGGGTAAAATGAGTGAGAGTGTTTGGGTAGAGTAACCTTCTTAGTGGGGATAGTATGCCCCTTTTGTGGGTGATCTAAGAGCTACTATAGGCTAGTCCATGACTAAAAGTTTTTTTTTTTGGTGTAAGCTGATCAATACGAGAAGCCTACAATGGGATTTTTTTTTTGTTGAGGTCATATGAAGTTGATTAATATGATAATATTCTAAGCCATTATTTTCTCTTGATAACAAATCTTGGACTAGCCATCCTTCAAGGGAGTGGTCTAAGCTTTTATTTTTGAGTTTTAATAACTATCCTTCAAGGGAGCAGTCTATTTATAGCATCAAAGAGATGGTACATAGTTATCCTTAAAGGGAGAAGTCTATGTTGGGAATCATGGATTGAAAGATTATAATTTATCTATATATCCCATTTTTAAAAAAAAAATTATTCATGGATAAGACTATAGAGGCTTAGTAGTTTTCCACTTTGAGGACAAAACCATATCACTTTGTAGGTCAACTAATTGTCTAGGAGTAAGGTTTAAGAGGAAGGGCGATGAATGTAATAGGGTTGTTCAAGGGATGAGCTCAAGTTAAACACAAGGTGAAGCATCACTTGATTAAAAAAAGAATGGTCATAGGTGCAAAGCATTTAAAGGCTCAGGTTTTAGCTTTCCTTCAAGAGAAGATAAGTAATAAGTTTTTTGAGCCATAATTGTGAGTTATGATGTAGGGTCCAAGCCAATTAGGAGAAAACTTACCTCATTGGATTTTCTCCATGTTCATCACATGTTGATTTCCCTTAAGATGAGATCTCTGATATTGAAATCTCACTCTTTGAGGGTTTTTTTGTAAGCACATTTGATACATTATTGATAAATTTAGAGGTGGTTGAGGACTATGAGATGTCATTCATCAAGCAACTCGAGTTGAGCTAAATGTTCTTTGCAAAATTCATCATTAGTAAGTATGTCTTGTAGAGAGATATGAAGAGAAGGAATATGGACCTCAAGAGGCAAAATAGCCTCCATCCCATAGACCAAAGAAAAAGGCATAGCACTTGTAGGGGTTTGAATGATAGTATGATAAACCCATAAAGCAAAGGGAATATGCATTTGCCAATCCTTGCTAGTATCATTGACCACCTTCATGAATATTTTGGTCAATATTTTATTATAAGCTTCTACCTATCCATTTTCTTATGGATAATATGATGATGAAAAGCTTAATTTGATTCCAAAGGTGTCACAAAGATTTTGGACACTCTTGTTTTTAAAAGATTTTTCATTATCTATTATAATTTTATGGGGGATACCAAAATGATAGATGATGTAATGGTTGATAAAGTCAATAATTTTGTTAGTCTTAGTGGAGACAAGAGGAATGGCCTCGACCCACTTGGTGAAGTATTCAATAGAAGTAGTGATAAAATGGTGACAAAGAGGTGAATGAGGGTTAATCTCACTGATTAGATCCAAACCTCATTGGTATAAGGGCCATAATTCTTAGGTGACTTGTAATGCATGGCTTGGAATGTGAAGGAGGTTAGCATGTTGCTGAAATTTGACACTACCAAACATAATCACTACAATCTTGATGGAGTGTTGGCTAATAATAGATGAGTCAAAGGATACACTTGGCAACTACATTACCATTGAAATGTTCACCACAAATCCCATCATGGAATTCCTTAATGGAAAATGGTATCTCAATACTAGTGAGGCATCTAAGGAGGAGATTATCAAAACCTCACTTGTAGAGAAGTTCCCCTAACATAGTGTAATGAGCAGTACGTTTCATAAAGGCACATCTCCCATTATTAAAGAGATCAAAAGGGGTAATAGAAAAGGAAAGGTAATTTGTGAATTTATTGTACCATAAGTCATGTGGGTTGTGTGTTACATTTCTAATAAAAAGGATTTTAGTTGATACATAAGAGGGCAATGTTAAGTGATGCACAGTGACATAGATTTTTGAGGAAGAGGGTGAAGAGGGTATGTGTGAATAAAGTGAAGCCATTGTGTTAGTAAACTTGTTTATAGATCAAACAATAGTTTACAAGAGATAAGATTCAAATGATCCCAATAGTGTATCTACACGATGTTTATATCACTGTAGAATTTCATTTTTGCATAGGTAATAACCATTAATCTAATTAACCACTAGCTAGGAATCATCAAAAATGTTTATTGATTTAATACCCAAGAAAGTATATATTTGAAGCCCCAAAATCAAATCCTCATATTCATCCATACTATTAGTACATTCAAAATCTAGTTTAAATGATAAAGGCATAGGCTTTTCATCAAGAGGAATAAGAATGACCCCCACACCCCCACCGTGTTGACATTTAGACTCATCAAAGAACAAAATCATTTGATAAGAGATGTCATTGGTGGAGAGCATTATGATGGATTCATCAATAAATTTAAGGTTTTAAGGTTGGTTATTAGGTAAAGGGGTGGCAGCTAACTGGTCAGTGATCATTTGCCCCTTGATAGACTTTTTTTGAATAAAATCTAAGTAAAATTCAACAAGAAGCATGAGCCACCAAGATAAAAATTGGTTGTGACATGGCTTAGAATGCATGTATTTAAGGGGATCAATATGGGTGATGACCTAAGTTTTGTGATTTAAGAGGTAATGGTGGAGCTTGGAGGCTGTAAAGACTAATGTGAGGCAAAGCTTTTCAGTATGGGTATATCAAGTTTCATAATCAATAAGTGTGTGTACTATGTAGTAAACCACTTGTTATCAATGGTGATCATCTTGATGTGCAATCATAGCACCCAAAGAATGGTCTGTTACTGAGATGTAAAGGTAGAAAGTTTGGTTTTCCTTAAGTGGAATAGGAATTGATGGGGAAAGGAGATATCATTTAAGTGCATCAAATTCTTCTTGGTAATATGTATTCCAATGGAAGGATACATCTTGTTTGAGGAGATGGTGAAAAGTTTGGCAATAGTCAAACAACTAGGAGATAAAGCAATAGATTGATTGAAGATTACCTTGTAGGATATAGAGTTTATTTATATTAGTAGGTGGAGGTATCTCTAGTATTGCTTGAACCCACATAGGGTTGACCTCAATACCATGGAGAGAAATGATAAAGCCTAATAGCTTATCAGAAAGGACACCAAGGATGCATTTCTTTGGGTTTAGTCAAACATTATATTGGAGGAGATGAGTGAATATGATTTTGAGAATTGTCAAGTGATCTTGGTGAAGTTTAGACTTTTTGAGTAAGTCATCCACATAGTCTTCCATAATTCTGTGTAGGAGATCATGGAAGATGTAAGTCATGGCACATTGGTAGGTAGCACCATCATTATTTAGACCAAAGGGCATGACCTAATAATAGAAAGTCCCTCATGGGGTAATGAAAGTTATCTTATGTTGATCCTCAAGAGCAATCAGTATTTTATTATAACCTAAGAACCTATCCATAAGTGATAGCATCTCATGGTTAGCTATTAGATCAACAAGTTGGTCAATACTTGGCAAAGGGAATTCATCTTTTAGACAATCAAGGTTTAAGTCATAGTAATTAGTGCAGATGTGGATTCCTCTGATCACTTTTGTGATAGGAATAATATTAGAAACCCATTGTGGATAGTTGATGGGTTGAATAAAGTTAACAGAAAGGAGGCATTAGAGCTCTTCTTTGACAAGGAGAGCAATATAAGGGTACATTTTGTGAAGCTTTTTATTAATAGGTTTAGCATCTTAGTTGGTGATAATGTTATGGTTTATGATAGAGAGGTTGATACCAGGAATGTAATTATAAAACCAAGTGAAGGATTTGCTATGGCCATTAAGAAATGTGGCATAATGAGCTTGCTTAGAGGAATCCAAAGACTAGCTAATTTTAAGGACATGGGGGTTATTGTGAGAGGGTAAATTAATCTCAATGACTGATTCATTTAACATAACCTGCATTTTAGATGGGAGTAAGCATTAGATATAGGAATAATATATATCCATATATGTGAGAATAGAATCATCATCTTGACATTGGGCAGTGTTGATAGTGGGAGAGTCTTCATCAATCATTTTAGGATGAATGAGAGGAAGGGACCTTATTTCCTTACCCTAGTGATAGGTGAGAGGCCCTAAATGGATGGCATTTATTGAAAAAAAAATTGGAGCTATAGATACCTCTGATTTGGTAAGTGATGGTGGGGGAGAGGATGGAGAAAGAGAGACTGGCTCTTTGATAATTGGTACATGAGAAGTTTTGGTGAGTTTATTTGGTTCATCATAACCCACTCCATGCCTCTTTTAAACATTTTTAATGGTTTTATTGGTGGGATATTTAATGGGCATATGAACACCCTACTCATAATGACTTAAACCAAATCCTTTCCAGGCACACCTATAAATATAGGTGTGAGCAAAACTAGACTTTCTTAGGAAATAAAATTCATAGGCAAATGGTTGTGGTGAAGAGGATGGATTGTTGATATTGGGAGCCTAATCAATCCCCCCATATGTGAAAATAGTTCAAAGGTTTGGGGGTCCATAAGGGATGACCATCCCAATAAAGGGATCATAATTTGGGTGCATATGAAGCTATCCATACTCTTGTGGAGTATGGAACATGTCGAATGTCAAAAAATGATATTATTTGAGCAACAAATGCTTGAAAGTTTCCTCTATGGGATCTTTTTTAGGAATTTGTGTCATTGGTATCTGTGTAATCAAGGTAGTGGAGCTTGTGGAAGCTTTAGAAGTATCATGCAAATAAGATGATGTTTGTAATGGAATGATAACATCATTGGGACTATAAATCATGTTGAATGTTTTAAATAGAGGTGGGTTAGTGGGAATAACATGCACTTGTCCATTGTTCTCAAACTTGACACAATAGTGTAAATTTGAAGGCACATATGCCATAACACATATCTAAGGTTGTCTAAGTAGTATGCTATATTGGAAATATCCTTTTACAACATAAAATATCTCAACAATTGTGTAGGGACCCAATTGGATATGTAAGACAATAGTTCCCACTGTAGTAGCTATGGTATCATTAAAAGAGAAGAGCACTACATCAGTTTGAGAGATGCAATTATTAGGAAGAGCTAGTTTTTTGTAGGCATGGGTGGAGATAATATTAATACTAACTCCCCCATAGATCATGAATCATTTGACACAAGTCTAATCAATATATTTGGTGATAAAAGGGGTAGAATTCTAATCTTTAGGGTGTTGAAGTGGAATTTCTAAATCACTAAAGGAAATTAGAGAGATGGTGTTAAGAGAGCTAACCAAAGCTGTAATAGGTTGGGGATCATCAGGTTATACCTCAATCTCTTGTAAGGCACTAATAAAATCTTGATGGTGTTGGGGTGAGTTTTGGAATAACTCATATAAGGACATTTTCATAGGAGTTTGGTGAAGCTATTTCACTATCAAGTTTTGAATAAATTTTGAAGATGTTGGTTTTAGGATACCTAAAATGGAAATCTTGGGATTTAGAGGAGGAGTGTCTTTGGAGAAGGGATGAGCCTAAGGGAAATTTATTATTTTCTTACCTTTATCCTTTTGATTTTGTGACTATGTAGCCACATTAACTGTGTTGATTTGAAACATAAGTGAAGGAGGTGGTAAAGGAGGTACAACAACATCTTTGGGTTTGAATTCGGGTAGAACAATATGAGGCATTGTGGATGCCATAGGTGGAATAGTAGGAAGGTTAATGGGAGTATCAAAAAAGAGAGTGTCAACATCAAAGTGTTATTGAATGACTGTCATGAGAGATTTACAAATCTCAATATTATGTCCAAGTGAATGATGATATAGACACACTTGTGTATCATTGAACCAAGATGGCTTCAGTCTAAGAGGGATATAAGGCTTAATGGGAGGAAGAGTTATTATAAAATATTGAAATAACTGGCATAGGAAAAATATTTGAGATCTTGCAAGTGGGCTATCACTTGTTTTTGTAATAGGAGTAGACACCTTATTCAGTTTAGGAGTCATAGGGGTGATTTTTCACGACACCTTTTTAGGTGGAGATGGAGTCACATGTTTTTATGATACTTTGTTGGTGTTAGGTATCATGGTGTTAAATGTGAAAGGCCTACTAGGTGACATAGGAAGTAGTGGAAGTAACTTAGCCTTTTTTTTTTGCTTAGATTGGTGATACTCCAACTAAAGTAGAGGGGTATGGTCAAAAAATTGATGTCAAAGTTGAGGGTGGAAGAGGGAAGGATCGGTGAGATCTAATAAACTTAAAAATTTTATGTAGTTCAAGCCATGAACACCAACTTATGGTTGGAGAGTCAGATCTAATTTCACCTATGGATGAATTAGATTAGAGACCAAATTTATACCTAAAGACCTAATCTAATTTAATGTGGTAGACACCTACGAGGGTGAGGGCTCTAACATAGATGGATGAGATTTTGGTGAAGAAGCTCTAACTTTGTCAAAGACCTTGGGGTATAGGGTAGTTAGAGGTTTGGTATTAAAGGTTGATACTCATTGTGTAAGATAAGGAGTTTTAAGTGAGTCCCAAAATGCCACATGATCTAGCTTTGTGGAGTCAAGATATTCTAGACTTTTCACTAACCATGAGAAGGGTTTAAATGAAGTTGACATAGGTCTTAAAATTGCTTCTTTAGAAGGATATGGTGATTGAGAAAGAGGCAAAAATTTTGTCTCTACACCTTAGGCCAAAGATGAGAAAGAGTCGCAACAGGGTCTTCTTTAATAGAGATAGGAGAAGAGGCATGGTCTTTCATGGGTAGAGGAGAGGTAGGTGAAGAAGATTCATCAAGGGGGTAGAGCATAGGTATAATTGATCCCTCAACATGTGGGTAAGGAATAGGTAAAGTATGATCCTCCATAGGTAAAATAAGTGTTAAAATTGGTGGAATTAGAGTAGGCACAATAAGTCTCTCATTTAATGTAGGAGTAGATAACACTAGATCTTCTAGGTATAAAGGAAGAGTAGATGGGGTACTAATTTCTATCAGTGGAGGAGAGGTAGGTGAAGAGGGTTCCTCAAGAGGGTATAACACAAGAATGATTTTCCCCTCAACATATATTTAAAAAATAGGTAAGGCATGGTCCTCAAGTGGTAAGAGGATAAGTAACATTGGTTCAAAAGGAACTGGTAAAATAGGCTCCTCTTGTGGCAAAAGTAGTGTTAAAGGAGGATTTTCCTCATGTGGGAGTGGAATGGGTGAAGTAGGCTCTTCTACTAGAGGAGGAAGAATGGTAAAAATAAATAGGTGAGGATTAGGTACATTGGGTGCCTCTTGTTGTGGGAGAGGTTGGACTTGAAGTAAAGGAAATACCATATTAACTATATGGATATTATGATTGCATGAGTTAGTAGTCATGGTCTAAATAATATTTTGATTGGGTGAATGGTTAGGAAAAGGCTATTTAAAAACATCCATATTTTTATTAGTAGGTGCATTAGGGTTATCCAAGATGAGATCACCCCTATCAAGCATGTCTTGAAAAATGTTCTTAAATGTTTTATAGTTATTAGAATTATGGCCTTTGACTCGATGGTAGCCATAAAACTCATGCTTATTTTACTAAGTTAGAATAGGATGGGAGGGGTTAAATTGTATAGGAGGCTTGATTTGAGGAAGGGTTATAGCTCCTTATTGTAATAATTTTTTCCAAATGGAAGTATATGACTCCCTAATGGAGTATATTGTCTTTGTTTATACCATTATTGGAATTGCTTGGTTAGATTTTGGGAAGTTGAGGAATTAGGTTGGTTTGTGGTTGTGGAAGATGTTGATTTAATAACAACTTCATTGGTGGAGCCTTTAGATTTTTGGTTAGAAGGAGAAGTTTTATAAGAAGAGGAGTCATTCGATTTGGAATTGGTGTTCTTACTACATAACTTGATTCTATCTTCATCTATAGCCTAAATATTGAGTTTTCATACCATTGTAAAGGCTTCATCAAATGTGTAAAAAGTTTGTACTTGGAGTATGGATGAAATGTGCTTAGCACATGCCCTCGAGAAGAGATCAATAAGCTGAGGTTAGGGTAAAGAGAAGGAGATTTGATTGATTAAACCTCTTTAGTGAGCGACAAAATCTACGATAGACTCATCATCAAATTTTCTAATAGAATAAAGGTCTATGATAGAAACCTTTTTATAAATGTTAATAGAGAAATGGTCTAGGAATATTTGTGTGAGTTGAGTAAATGAGAAAAGGGAGTGCCGAGTTATAGAGCTATACCAATCTAGGGTAGTACTTGAAAGAGACATAGGGAAGGTATGAAGTAGTAATGCATTATCATGCCTTATTAAATAAAAAGCATGTCTAAATGCTCACAAATGTTGTTATGGGTCCTATTTACTCTATAAATGAGTAAATTTGGGGAGTTCTCATTGGCTTAGATAAGGGTGATTAGGCACAAAAGGATGGATGGGATCATTACATATCTGATCATAAGATAACACATTCTTTGAACCTGGCATAGATGTTCTAGATTAGACATCTTGTCCATCAACATCTTAGTGTGGTCTAGAGGGGGATTGGTTTGGGAGATACCCCCTAAGTTATGGGGAACTTGATAAGAAGTAGAGGGAGTGTATGACATAGCTTGTTATGGTTGTGTTGATGCAACACAGGGATAATGAGTCATAGGCTGGGGGGTAGAAATAAAAGGGGATTATCCCATTAGGTTAGATACTATCCTTTGGTTAGATGTTATTAGTGTAGGTTGGGTTGTTGGCATGGTTATAATAAGTGAATGGTGAGTCATAAATTGGTTCAAGATTAGATGGGATAGGTACCAACAAATTTTGAAATAGGGTTAGACTTGACTGAACTGTTTGTGGTTTTAAAGGTAGGGAAGTCACACTAGGGTTTAGGTGGGATTAGGTGGTTAGCGATGTTGAACTTTGGACATTATTTATGGTTTGGTTACTTTTTGAAGTGGTGGTTTGAGTAGACATGGGAAAAATAGTGGATATAGCTAAAATTGAAGTTGTATCCATAAGAGAAGTTGGCATACCATATAGTGGGTCACTTGAATAATTATGGGTTCAACTCATGGTAAGGTAATGTTGAAGGGCTACCACATTGTGATCAATAAATTTAGAAAAATCTTGATATCCTTCAAGCATAATATGAATTTGGTTAGGGCTGGGAGTATGCTTTATATCTAAAGTATGCTCTATGATAGAATCAACAACAAGGGGGGAAGGTGAAGTGGTTGCCAACTTACATAATCAGTAAGAATTTTGGCTTGGGATCACGTCAATACCATGAAATAAGTATAAACAATCTTAATACTCTGTATTAGTGATAGAAAAAGGAAAAAATAGGTTTGGGTGTAGGTAAGTAGGTTATTTTAGCTTGTTGTTTTGAGAAAGCTAAAATTACATAGCCATCAATGGCAATCACTTGACTAATGTCGATAGGTTAAAGTATACCAACATCGATGGGATTAATCGATGTTGATAGGCTAAAGTCTATTGACATCAGTGGGATTAATTGATGTTGGTCACTGTGACATCCTAGGAGATGGAAAATCCAATGTTTTAGAGACCCAAAGGTATAATCTAGGTAAAATAGAGGATGTAAGAGGTCTATATAAGGAGAATGAACACTTAGAAAACCTAATATAATAGGTTATACAACCTAAGTATTATAAATGGTGTTGATTTTATAAATCAATTGAAAAATATCTATACCAACTCTAAAATATAGAAGGCAATAGAAAAATAGAAAAAGAACATACAGCCACCAATTGTTAACTGCTAGAGATTAATTTTAGTCTCATGTTGGTTTATGCATTAATCAGATAGTGAGAAGAGAATTTGGTTACCGAAGGTGCTAGAAAGCAATTTAGAGCTAGTTTCATGTTAGTTTTGGTGCTCAAGAGGAAATCTATGTTAGACCAGGTACATGGATTATTATAGGAGCTTGCTCCACACACTTCATGGACCTAAATCCAAGTAAATCCACTTATCCAAAATATACCTTCTACCTAGAGTTTATACTCTTCCAAAGAATGGAGTGGGTTCTCCCCTTGGTGGTGAAGTCCAAGTAGGATAGTTGGGTAGGGTAAGGTGATCCACCAAGTGATGAAATCTTGATGGGCATTATCTTAGGTGAGTTTAAATGTTTGTTTTTGTGAGTTTAATTTGGTTGAGTAACATATGTGTACTATGATTCATTCATAATTCTTGTAATTAACTAAGTGAGCTATTATGTAGCAAGCAAGCAATGAAGTGTAGTAAGTTTTAAACCCAAATATGAAGTGTTTTGATTCAAATGAAAACAATGATGAAATAGGAGAAGAGCATGAAATTCACTATCCTAATGTGCATGCAAGAAAGAGATAAAGAAGAGATTCTTTTAACTTGAAATAAAAATGATAAGTTTTTTTTAGAGGCAAAAGGAAGAGAAGAGTGGCAAAGAAGAAGAAATTTTAGTTTATTGCCTTTAAATAGAAAATAAAATGTTGAATATTTCATTTTGAGGGAGAAGAGAAGGAGAAAGTGAAAGGAATGAATTTTTCACTATAATGCACCTAAATGAATGCTTAAAACAAGTAATAAACCCAAGGAAAACTCTAGGGTCCCACTGAGAATGCCAAAAATGTTTCACTAAATTTTGAATCTATTTGATGTTTAAGGAGAAATAGAGATGAAGGGTAGGGATTAGATATTAAAGAGAACTTGGATTGGTTGTGCATCATATCCAGATGATATTCAGAATTCCTCTTTGGTTGGCAAGGACTAACTATGAATAAGAAATTACTACCACCAAAAATATTTATTAGCAGATATATGAGTGGGCTGCCAAGCTATGTGCTTATTCCTAGAAGTGCCAAACTTCCTTAGGGATGATAGTCCACTTTTTGAAAAAAATTGGTATTGAATGAAAAAAATGAAAGAGATATTAAGAGAGAGATATTCATATCATTCTTGCAGTCTAATTGCAGAAGAGAGTGATAAAATGTAGGTAATGTGAGTTGTTGATGTTTTTAGAGGTTGTTTAGGCAGGCTCAAGGAGGTTAGTGGAAATACTTAGTCACCAACATCGATTAGGCTACTGATGTTAGTAAGGAGAGATGGTTGATGTCAATTATATGACCAACATTAATTATGTGATCAATATCGATAGGGGTAATAGGTTCTCAAGGAGTTGTAGGAGACTTTTTTGAGCTAAGAGGTGGATGTTGGTCAGGCTTATGAAGTTGGGAAGAGTCATAAGGGAGTGTGTAAGACTCAAGTGGGTCTAGATATAAGGTTGGTATGTTTGGAGTAGAGGAAAATAGGTGGAGTTTTACAACTCCTTCCTAGGGAAAGATGGGATGTTCATAAAATGATAAATAATATAATGTAAATTAATTGTAAAATGACTATTTAAAGGAATTACCAAAACATAGAGATATACTTATCTAATAAAATGGATGAACCATGGGTGTCAGATAGAGGGCTCTAACGAGGTGTGTTGAAGTAATAGGTGAATAGAAAGACAAGTGTGTGCTATCAGTTCAGAAGAATCCAAGCTTTGTGCAATATATCAATTCCTAATCTGGACTAATTTATGTAGAGTAATGATAAGCTTGGATGTATAAAGTTGAATGTTAAATCTTGTACATAAATAATTGAGTTTTTTTATTTCTACTAACCTAAACATCAGTTTGAAATTTTTCTTAAGTAATCGATGTTAGTGATCCTACTGATGTCGACCATGGGTTGATCAATGTTGGTGGCATGAGAATAGGTAAAAGGGATATTTTTATCCTTTTTTCTATTCTTTCTCATGCCAAGTGTGGCATCTATTAGGAAATAGTAAAAATACAAGGTTAAGAAGGATGTAGTTAGTTAATAATTTATTTTTGGGGTGAGAACAAGTCATGGGTAGTTAGGATTAGGGGACTAAGTCTGGAGGTGACTCAGAGGGTAAGAATTAGTCTTAGGATGAGATGGCTAGGTAAGGTGGCATAGTAGTTTTTAATTAACTTAATTAAATGTTTTAAATTAATTAAATGTGAGGGGTAAAAGTATGGGTTAGGAAGGTTGATTATTAAAAGGGGCTCAAAAGGGGGGTTCAACACAGGAGTTATGCACGTGTGTAATGTAATTTTGGTGTCTAAAATGACAACAAGCTATAATGTTAATGATACAACCAAGTTCCTATATGAAAATTAGTATAACCTAATTTGGGTATACAATAAAATTGTTTAGCGATAGAGGTATGCATTTACTAAATAACACCATCATGACTCTGACAAAAAATTTATGATATCACACCATAAAATCATATCTTATCATCCAAAATCAAATGGACAAGTGTAGGAATCAAATAAAGTCATTGGTAAGATGTTCACCAAGATATGCAACATCTAAAGAGATGATTGGGAGGTTCAAAATCCTACAATTATATAGGTGTACAAGATAAATTAAAGTGTGTGAAAGGTTTTACACCATTTTATCTAATCTATGGAATTGAAGTAGTGACACCCATGGAATACATAGTTCTGAGTCTACACATTGAAATGATTATCAGACTAGGGGATTACTATTCTCTATAGGAATGGTTGATGGATATAATAAGAATGGAATAAAATAGACAAACGGTGAAATGGACACATGAATATAATCATATAAATCATCAAGTGTGGCATGATTACAACCTATGATCTAAATAATTCTTTATAGAAGAATCAATCTTACTATATTATAATAAATTTAGAGTATTTATGGACAAGTGCATTATATAGAAGGGACATTACATCATTCATGATGTCTCGTAGAAAGGAAAAATTATCTTAAAATATCTTTAGGGAACCATTATACCAAGAGATGTCAATGGTTGTAGGATTAAGCCTTATCATCAATAATCTCTATCAGTTCTTATATAAAAATGAGAGAGGATGCTAAATAACACCATGTAGTTTAAGATTTTTGAATAATGTATTGTTTTTCTATTTTAGTTTTATGTTTTTGTGTGTTTTTACAATGTGATATATATATATATATATATATATATATATATATATATATATATATATATATATATATCACAAGACACTTTTATTAGAGTTAAAAATTCATATTTAAAGAGTGTAGTCAGTGAAAAATTTAACATGAATAGAAGATAAATTACAATAGTTACATGAGTATCATCAATTAAGTCTAGGAATAAGTAAATAAAAACCAAAATGCAGAGAAAGGATAATAAATGGTCATTGAAAATAGTTAATGATGATAAAATTGAAAGATTACATCTTTCCCAGAGCTGATTGAATATCATAATGAAAGGATTTATAATAACAAAAATTGGATTGGAGAGAAGATAGTGCTCCACATCATAACTATCATCATATGGATTAATGTTTTAGACACATAACATCTATATTTAATCAAAAGTGGGTTGAGATCCAAGGCCTAATTATCTCACACCTTGGGTACCCAAAGACATTCTATAATATCTAAGGTAGAATGCATCTATCACAAAGTTGTATTAAGGGATTCACATTAAATTCCATAAGCTATCTAAGGAAATAACCACTCCACTTAATTTATTCATTACCATGTTAGATGCCAAGGTAGAATCCCTATGATATAAATTCATACCTACCAATTTAGTACAACCCTTATGATCTATGCCTTCAGGCTCACAACTATCCTTGCCTACACAAGATCAATGACCACCATAGATAAAATCAAATTCATTATAGATTTCTAATGGTAAGTATAAGGCACCAACATAATGAGCTTTACCACCACCATAAAAGAAGAGGACATGTAATACCAAATCTTGGATGGTTAATAGGTAAGTACCAAAAATAGATACATAATGTGATCTTATTGAGTTAGGCATCAAGAAAGAGGAATTGTTGAATTTAATACTCATAAACATAGGTAAGGAGTTTATGATTATGAAGAAGAGAAATAATTTTTATTTTGGAAGGAAATATGAAAATACCAAGTGAAAATCTAGGTACAAAAATATTTTGGGGTTGATATCACCCAACCTCATCCTTTAATATTTATAGATACTATAAGGTTAGAATAAATGCATAAATGTCTTCAAGCTAAGTTATTTCATATAGATATAGCTATATGACCTTCTAGTGCATAGGTTGAGAACTCACCAATATAGTAAATACCACCACCAACTTTGGTGTATAAGAAAAATATCCATTATATGTCCAAATTATCTCTAACAATCAAGGAATGAATGGTTTCTTTTTTATACCACTGATGAAATTCAAAGTGCAGTAGGCCCCAAGACCCAATCAATAGATTCAAGAGACAATCCTAGCTTATAAGAGATTGAAGATTAATTTCACTCCTCCACCATATTATATACATAAATAATTATAATGAATAGCTATTGTGATTGAATCATCCTCATCATCTAATTCATAGTCACCGCTTGATTTTCCAACTCCTTTTTAGGAGATAGAAGAGACAAATCCACCTTAGCCTAAGAAAATTGTTACAAAAACAACTGTCATAGCTCAAAAATAATCTTCCATAGCATAAAAATAAGAATAAAATATATATAAGGTGGGTATAAATCAGGATAAAAATGTAGAGAATAATAATAATTAAGATGTAAAACACAAGGTTGTCGATGATGATGATTTGTGGAAGAAGTAAGAGGAGGAATGAAGGGGAAAGGTTAAAGAAGTTAAGAAATAAAAATGGGAAAAATAAGTGGAGGTGAATAAGAAAGAGGAAATTGAATCTATGATTAAATAAAAATATAAATTAAATCAAGAAGTACAGGAAACTGTATTCATCTAAAATGTCATTTTAATGTAATGAGTGTCACTTGAGACCACCCTGTCCTTAGCTTAGCCCTAGACCTCTCCTAGGGCATATTTTGATCATTTTATAGTTTCTATACATGTATATCCCATGCAAAAATATACCAAGAGCCACATTTATAAATGACCTAGGCATCCCCAATCATTTTTCACACATTCTATCCACTTAGACAATAATGTGGCCCCATTAATTGATATCATAGTGCACTATTGGAAAAGGGGGCATCATTGACCCTTTAATTTATTCACCCATAATGGATATATTTCCACTCCCTCAATAATATTAGGGTTGGCCTAGACTCATTTCATGTCTAAATAAGTATTAAAACACTATATAAAGACCACTCTCATTCATTTATCCCTTTGATGGAAATTATCATGAACAAGTTCATAAATAGTTGTGAAATTTAAGGTTATTGATCCCTATTTAAATATATTTATACATACATACATATATAGTATCATAAAGCTTAAGATTACTCATATTTAAAATCTCAAGTCACACTCAAGTCATTCAAATTAGAATTCATACTAAGGCATACTAGAATTACTCTCAATTGGACCAACACTTAGATCGGGAGAACTACATTATGCTTGATCTCCTTTTGAGCTATTTGAATGTATGTAGTGCTCAACACATGGGGTTTTGAGGTCTCACCCAATATACCATACTAACACCACCCTTCTTACACTTGTTTTCATCAAAATCCTATCAAGCATAGAGCCTAAGGGTTTTATAGTGAAATCAAGCAAAGTACAGAACAAACAATGATCTAGGTCTTGGTCATACAAGAACATGCTTCTCAAAATAGAGGAAAGGTCTGCCTATAATTTTAATACTTCACATACATAAATTCATTATCATAGCACATAATTTCATTATCATAGCACATAATGTCATTATCATAGTGTGTTATTGACAAATAGGGCCATGCTATTGTTGAAAGAAGGTTCTAACACCTACTCTCTATTGATGACACTCTACCTTGCTCCTACATCACTTCCTTGCATGCCACTTGGTTGTCTCAATCATTTTTTACAACTAAGCATACCTTTACTAACTCATTACTATTTATATGATATTTAAATAAGTTAATTTTTATACAAACCTTTGGATATTGATATTATAGTATTTTATTCCCTAATTTATTACTCAGCTCTTTATCAACCTTAGGGCTACATTCCATGATCCTATAAAGATAAATCATTTAGTGAACCTAACTTAATTCTAATAGTACAAAAACCCTAAACCTAGATGTTATTAGGGTTTTTATCCTTTTTCTTCCTATTTTTAATGGTTATTTTAGGGTTTTTAGACCTAATATGTTCTACCCTAGTATCCCTCTTCTAAGTTGCATTCCCAAATTTCATGGATAAATAATATTCTTTTCCTCCTCATCTCCAACAAGGTGATAGTTACTTTCCATCTAACAAAGTCCATGTTATCACTCCTCTAAGAGGTGAGGTAGCCTATAATATTGTTTCAATTGTCTATACTTAGCATGTCCATCCTTTAAGCCCTTCCCTTCCCATATCTCCTATTCAAGATGTGTGTTTTCATGTTTAATCATAATCAACTAGGGTTTTCCCTTATGAGACTCCAAGGGATGAAATTATCAATATGAGCAAGTTATTTTCAAAATTATATAATCAAAATCAATTATTAAGTGAAAAGGTCACATTATTGGCAAAACTCATTACATGTACAAAGTCTTCATAAAATTATAGTATTCATCATGTATATGCATATACACCTATCAAATTTGTGCCTAGCACTATTTCGTATCCAAATCATAAAGCACATATAGTAAGGATATCTAGATACTATTGTGCATACCATATAATGCATGGTTATCATAAAAATTCATGTTTTGCATTAAAAAATTATTTATAATTGATAATTGATAATGAGGACTCTATACAATATAATCAGTTAAGCAATCCACAATGATATAGTAACATATTCAAAAAGGGTCAAATTCATAAATAGTACAAAAGTGGTTACCAAAGCATAACTCAAAAAAATAAAAGGTTCACAAAGAAAACTAAGAACAAGAAATAATGCATAAATTACATCTAAAGTAAGTGAAGGATACAAATATAACTCTCCAAAATGAGGTCCCACTTTCAAAATAATATGGGTTTGGTCAAAAACATCTACAATAGTTTGATTATCAAGGTCAAAGGTTGGGGAAGAATGATCAAGGCATCACTACTCTTATTCAAGTAGTTAATAATTTTGGTCAACAAGAACATACTAAGGAAAATCATTCACATATATAGTTTATCAAGGAATAATATCCATATGTAAGGGTAATGTTACAAAGAGATCAAGAACTTAAGTTGCACATTCAAAATTAGACTAAGCAAATAACCATTCTCAAAAGAGGGTTTATAATAGCAGAGTCTTCAAAGAAAGAAATACATACAAAATATACATCTTCAAAATTTAATGTAAATGTGGAAACTACAAGCCCTCCCTCATATCAAGATCCTTTCACTGTCATAGCTTATATATATGGCAAGTAATACATAAATGTTAAGATCATGGATTATCAACCAATCAATTTTTTTCACTATCATTTATTATCTCTCTTATAAAGGAATCTAAACATATAGATACAACAAATGCTTCTCTCTCATGCTTGGGGTCAATTCGATTAAAAGTTTCCTTTGCTTTAAAAGAATATTATCTACCCTTTAAGTTATTTCACAATCATGTGCTTAAAATGTTATCCTTAGAAGTTCATGGTTAACAAAAATATGAGCAACTCTTGATAAAAATAAAGCTTGCATATCCTTTTCACATGAGAGTGCAATGATTATAGTTTCTATAAAGGATATAGTTTCTTCCCATAAAGATATATAAAAACAAGTTATACCTATACTAGATACAGTTTCAAATGGAAAGATCACAACCAATAAACAAAACAATGATAATCAAGATGAAGAAGATGATTGGAAAACATAGAATATTATGGTACAGACCATTCAAAAATGAATATTCTACCTATGTTACATAGATGAATCCCATAAAATACATGTTTAAATTCTATCACCATTCCTTACCATCACACTAATTCATATCCATAACACTCTCATTATACATGGTTTCATTCATTCTAGCCTACTTGTATATAACTTTATTATTTTAATTTACTTGTACATATTTTGATTTATCTTATTCCTTGTACATCGTTTTATTTTCATGTTGCTTGTACATAGCTTATGCTCAAAAAACATGAAAAAAATATAATATGCTCAAAAATACAAAAACATTCAAATATTACTCAAAAAATACAAATTTTAGAACCTATGCATTTCCATGTGTACATTCCTTCTATTTTATATATACTACATGTGTTATGTATGTTAGTGTATTTGGTTTTATCATACATACATGCTTCACTTTTTCAATTCAAGTGTTCATAGATTACTATAAGACTTCGATCCTCTACACAGATATAGATTTTCTACTATTCACCCATTAAGGGCACATACACATATACATAGATTCAACATTGATATATCAATGCACTGTGGGTATTATATACTACACAACTTATAATTTTCCAACTTATATCTTTCTATACTCCATATCATAGAATTAACATTGATTATATCTTGATATTAATCATCCTATACTACACTAAATTATTTTCCAAATATTACCACTATATACTCAACTTATGTACATCTTTACCTTTACATGGATTTATAAGACATGATTATGTATACTCTCATTTATAGATTTACTAGTATAGATTTGATTATGTCTCTTTATTTTTACATATACTCAAGGTAATTTGTATATGCCATTGTCCTTTCATTATTTTTATGATTTAGATATGTGCTCATGTCCTTATGTATGATTCTTAATTGTGTATGTGGACATTTTAAAAAGTCCTTCCATCTAAGACAAACTTACATGCTCTTTTTCATATGCGTAAATTTGAACATGTCCTTGTATGTTTTTCTTTTCTAAAAATTAGTGACATGTGTCTATGTCCCTTGTATTGTGGCCCCTTCACCTACTTTATGTTCCTTATGTGTTTGTATGTATGATTCCATGTATGCATCATGGTTGTGACACTTATATCTTGCTTGTTTATTTCACATCCATTTTGCGATGCCATGAGTAACTTCATGCATCTCCCATCCCTTATTTGGTGCCTTGACGAACATCATACCCCATCCCCCCAAGTAATGTACTTAGACTATATTAAAATTTATTGTTCATATACATTATTACATTATTATATTTATCGTGATAACCTTGTGAATGTTATATTTAACATACATCATACATTTCCAACTTAAGCTTAATCTCTTTTACATTTTGATGTCATGTACACACATTATATTGTTTTATCATGTAGATATCATATATTTTTAGTCTAACACACATGATGCATAAATTTTATTTTTAGGATAATTATTTTAGAGATTAAATAATTCCCATTTAAAAAAGGGGGCATTCATAAGGGTTTTTCATAGAGATCATGCCATCCTAGTACTCTCATAACATAGTTTTTAGCTTGTAGACATATATTACATATCTCAAACTCAAGAAGACACAATGGAATACATTTGTACACATATTAGTCTTATTTTTTCTCAAAAATAATAATTTTTAATAATAGAATAGTACATTGTTAGGAACACAGTGTGCTATAGTCTACCTACTGTTCTATCATCCAGAATCCTAAAATACAAAAAATTCCAAAATTGTCAAAAAGGTACAATAGATATAGTTAAAATTTTGCATAGTATTAGTCATAGATTATCAGATATGATTAGTATATACTCAATTTTTACATAGAATTACGTAGGTTTGATCAGATTGGGAGCATCATGTATGGCATGATCACTCCTATTTCAATTTTAGATATGCATAGACATATATTACTATGACTTAGTATAGAATCCATATGTATAAATATCATAATTAGGGGCATGTGCATAGCATATTATTTCCATATGATTAGTTTTATACAAATTATCTCAAATGGAATGACAAATACATGGAATTACCTATGATGTATACTCTAGACACCATATGCATCAGTTTTGCATCAAGATTACACTATATTTATGCCTCATTCCATTTGTAGTGGTTAGCATTCCTAAGTGGCCAAAATCATTTTTACATTCTCGAGTGGCCCAAAAACATTTTACATTCCCAAGTGGCCCCTAAGCCATTTTACATTTTAGAGTTTTTAGTTTTCCTAGATTCATTTTATATAATTTTGTGGCATCACATAGTCTCAATTTTAGATTCCTCTACTACACATAGGTAGGCAGTGATGGAGTCATATCCTACTTGAGTTATTGAGCCACCTACATAAGAGGGTCATAAAAATAATCAATCTAATCCAAGTTATTCACAAATTATGATGCACTAAATAAGGGTGGGCAATGATGGAGTCAAGGCTAGCTTGAGTTTTTGAGCCACCCATACATGGGGATTGGGAAAGCCATCATCCCAGTCCAAGCTATTCACCATTTGATCATTATTTACACACACATGATTTCACCAAGTTTTTGCATTAGTTATTATACCCAGTGAGGTGTATTCATTCTTTTCCTCTTTTTGATATATATTTATTAAATTTTGTCTTTACTTTTGATATTTATTAAGGATTGATTTATATATGTTTCATTTGTAAGATATGCAATGAAGAATATTTCATAGACTCAAACACACATTCCCAAGCTTCACCTCATAGGTAAGTCCAGGTATGCTTATCTTTCCTTTATCCTAACCATTTCACCTTGTTACATTTCTAGAATAAAAAGGGGGATAAATGTAGTAATATCAAATGTCATTTAATGCAATGAGTGTCACTTTAGACTGCCCTATCCTTATCTTAGCCCTAAACCTATCCTGGGGCCTTGTTTGAACCTTTTTTAGATTTTATGTGCATCTATCCCATGCCTAGATATACCAATAGACACATTCAACCACGACCTAGGCAACCCCAATCCTTTTTCACATGTTCCAACCACCTAGATAATAACATACCCCATTAGTCTATACCAAATTGCATTATTGGCAAAGGGGTAGTGATATTAACCCTTATCTTTCTTTACCCTTAATGGATATCTTCCCACTCTTCAAATCATCTAAGGGTTGGCCTAAACTTATTTCATGTCTTGATAAGCATAAAAACACTATATAAAGACCACTCTCATTTATTTATCCCTTAAATGGAAATTCTCACAAATAATCTCAAAAATAGTTGTGCAAATTAAAGTTAGTGATCCCTAGTTATCCTTATTTATACATACATGTATATATAGTATCCTAAAGTTTAGGATTGCTCACATTTTTAGTCTCAAATGACACTCAAAGCATTCAAATTGGAATTCATACTCAGGCATACTAGCATCACTCTCACTTGTACCAACACTTAGATTGGGAGAACTACATTAGGATTGATGCCCTTTCAAAGTATTGGTATGTATTTATTACTAAATACATGGGGTGTTAAGGTCTCACCTAGTCTACCCTAATAATACCACTCTTCTTACACTTGTATTCATTAAAACCCTATCAAACATGGAGGCTTAGGGTTTCATAGTAAAATTAGTCAAATTAAAAAACATATGATGATATAGGTATCAATCATATAGGCATAGGTTTCTTAAAATAGAGTGAAGGTCTACCCAAAATTTCACTAATTCACCTACAAAGGGTCATTAGCATAACATAAAAAGTCAGTGGGATAGTGCACTATTGTCAAAGTGGGTCACACTATTATCTAAAGAGGGTTATAACACCTATTATTTTTTATTACACTCCACCTTGATCTTACATCACTTCTTTACCTACCACTTGGTCATCTCAGTCATTTTTAAAAAATGAGTATACCTATACTAATTCTAACTATTTATAGGATATTTAAATAAGTCAACTATTGTAAAATTCATTAGTTTTTAATATTATAGTATTTTATACCCTAATTTATTATGTGACTCTTTATCAACCTTAGGGTTACAACCCATAATCTTAAGAAGATAAATCAGAAACATAAAATAAGAAAGATGAGCCAGAGGAAGTAATAAAGGCATAAGAAGAGGAGAAAGCCAAAGATGTGTTGTGCACTTAGTAATAAAAAAGTGAAGAAGTAGGAATAATAAATTGAGGATAAGAATAAGGTTGAGGTAGATGATAAATCCAAGGTTGAAGTAGATGCCAAAACCAATATTGAGGTAGAGGCCAACTCAAAAATAGAGGTAGAGGACAAAGCCAAGGTTGTAATAGAGTGCAAGGTTAAATAATAAAGAAAACCCAAAAAGGAAATAAAGGATACCAAGATGGTGGGGTTACTTGAGACTCAACATCCATCATCCAAATTATAGGGCTTATACTTTACCAAAGGGGGTGCATAAGAGGAAGCATTAAAATATAGGCCCTAAATATCTAGCCAATAGATATGGGATATCCTTTTACCCTCCATTAATCACATAACATTTTATCTACCCATGGTATAGATTAATAAATCACATATGGTGGTTGTGAATTTGAATTTTGACTTAGATACATTGGTGAAAGAAGCATCACTTGATGTTTCATAGCTACCTTTGTCCAAGAAAATTGAGGTAGAAACTTCCTTTTAGGAATTCATCACATAGAAGGTGTATACACATAATATTTTTAACCTTTTATCAAATAATGATGCTTTACATCTTGTAGGAACCCATTAAGACTTAATCTTTATAAGTTCACACCCTAACAGGTGCACTAGGAAAGGGGTGGGTAGACCTTTGGTGATTCATAAGATTATTGTCCCTTATTTCCAAATTATTACCAATATAGCCATATCCTAAAAACATTCCCTAATCTAGTAATCCTCCCTTGAAAACTCTTCCAATATTTTTCCTCTTTTCATCCCTCTTTTCCTCACCTTGATCCCCTTTTACCAGTTGAGTGTACTAGGTTGACTGGGTTAACCCTGTATGTTTTTCAACCTTTGATTATTATATAGGGTTGACCTTATACTATTTAGGGTATTTTTCACTTGAGAGTTTTTTTAGCCCTTTAGTCGACCTAGCTTAGGACCTAGTTATTTATCCCCCAAAAACATATAGGTTTGACTAGGTTGATCCCATACAACCAACATATTCAAAAGGATTTAGGGTGAGATTTGCCTATAAATACAAGATCATTTCATCATTATTTCAATATGAAATTAATATTTATTATTTTATCGTACTTCTTTCCAATTTGATATTCTACCATTCTACTTCAAGAATCTTAGATTAGGATTTCTACTTAAAGAATCTAGTCTTATGGATAAGTCTTGAATGATTTAGCCTTTCTTATTTATCCTTACAAACCATAATAACCTTTTATGAATCCCTTTGGCCAAGGGATAGATTTAGTCTTGATAGGTTCATATTTAGGTAAGTATATTCTAAATTTGTTCTCTTCTCTTTAGTAGATATAAGTAGCATAAGTATTGGTTTGAATAATATTTCTCTTTATATTCTATGTATTAGGGTCTTACTCATACTTAGCTTAATTGAGATTATCTTATACATGTTTTTAATTCTTTACTAACCCCTCATGTTGTGCCACAAGATTTGGTGTGAACTAGATTACATTTAATTTCTTGTTTATTAGAATAGAGTGAACATTAAACTTATGACTATTTTAGGGTTGTTGTGTGATTGTGTTAGACTATAGGCTTTGGAGCCCTTCTTAGCATGGTGTATTGTGACAAGTGATCCCCTAATTAGGTCTATTGGATCCCCATATTGGTCATGCCCCCACTTAATAAATATATCCCCAATTGGAAGTGTAGGTATGCTCTATCTTCTCTAATCCAACATTGATTTATAAATATGATGCCTTTTTGATTGTGTACATTCTGGTGAACCCAATGTTAACTAACCCTTATAGTATTTTTTCATCTGATTTCATTTCTTTCACTTTTTCATCACTATTTTTGTCATATATTTTCCATATTGGATCAACTCTATCAACTCCATATCTAACTTCTATGTACATGTTTTTAGGTATAGGCTATTGGATCGATCATGTCGACCTAGTATAGTGTTTTAGACTTTTAGACATCTAGTATAGTCTACTAGGTTGACCTAGTCGACCTTGTACTTTTTTAGACATCAAGTTTAGAATACTAGGTTGACTTAGTTGACTTTGTACATTTTTAGGCACTTAGAAATAAGTTTTTGTAAATCTTGATCGACCTAGTCGATCTAATTAGCAAAATTTTTGAGTATATATCAAGGGTTTTGAATAAAAATCTTCATTCTCTAAATCTCTGATCCACCAAGGTTCCTTTCTATCTCTCTATCTCTTTATTTATAGTCTTTCCTTTCATAGTTTTTAGTAGTTAAAACTACCCTTACACAGTTAATTAGGTTGACCCTATCAACCCAATTCTATGTTCAATATACTATTTGGATAACTAGGTTGACCCTATTGACCCTATTCATTTTTAGACCTTGATTCTATAGCACAAGTTTGACCCTATTGACCATGTTATGTATTTTTTGCATACATTGTTGACTATATCAACATTATACCTTGTTTCAAAATTGGAATTAACCTTATATACTAGTAATTAGTTCACACTTTCTTTTCTTATTGCTTACATGCTTATAAAATATCACATAGCTTAATTAGGTGGTTTTAAATTAATCATTTAGGTTCACTATTTTATATTTTATGCACACATGTCCAAATCACAAAATCTAAATAATAATTTTAACATTTATCTACCCAAGACCAACCTAATTGGATTTCATCACCAAGGTAGAAGCTGACTTGATACTCTGGTTAAGTATAAAGCATGGTTAATGGTATATTGTGGCTAAGCACTTGATACCTTTACCACTACGATGTGTGAATTGAGGGGGTGGGCCCCAATACCAAGCTTGTATCATTATCACTACATTCCCTTTCAGCCCAAACTACCTAAAACCATCCTTAGATTACCATTCCAGTTCATTACTTATAGCCAACTTCCCATCACATTTAAAATCATATCTTAATAATCTTATAAACATTTAGGCTAACCAATTAGTTAGCTCTTTAATTTTCAAGTTGATTGTTTTCTTTTTTCTCAATTGTATTTTGTATTATAAATACTTGCTTTAGCCATTGTTGGTGTAAAGTTTTATGTTATGTGCTTCAATTGGATTGGCCAACATTAATCCAATTAATTATTTGTTTCCTTTCAACTATTTATTTTCAAATTACTTGAAAAATTTATCTTGTTTCATTTCACAACCTATTTTAGGCTTCTTAAATTTTCCTATCTGCTATAGTGGGTCAACCCTATACCTTTTTCTAACCTTTGTTCACTACATTGGATCGATCCAATCAACCCTGTACAGTTTACAGAACCTACTTTTTCCTTTTCCAATATTTGTTCACTATACTAGATCGATCCAATTTATCCTGTAATATTTTCAAGCCTTATTTTTTATGCTAGGTTGACCTAATCGACCTTGTATTGATTTTTACCTTATTTATAAATCTAGTTCTTTGCTTATCTTTCTTTGCATTTTGTTCATCTCTCTTTATTCATAATAAAGTCTCATATTAGAATGTTCTTATATAGCTTGAATTCATTTAAATACTTTATGGGATGTTCATTTCTTCCTCTCTTTTCCTCCCAAGAGAACCATCACTCTTGGGGCACCTCTTCTCTTCCATCCATGAATTGTAATATGGTACAAATAACACCTCAAGATGAACTTGATGGAACTAATCCTTTCCTTACTTCTCATCTTCAAAATATTCAAACTAATATGGGATTAATTGATACAAGTTTACTTTAAAATGACATTAATAATTTTTATTCTAGTAATCCTCCCCCTAGAATAAATTTGGGGAGTTCTACTAATAACAACCCACCTCCTAATATAACTCAACATTTAGCCCAAGTTATCTAACAAATGAACATGATGAAAAATTATAATACCAACCAAATTATTAAACTTCAACAATATCTAATAAATATGGCTAATCAACCTCCAACTATGCATCCTCAAGCTCATCCCAATTTCATTCCTCCACCTCTTCGAGATGCCTCAAGTAATGTTATTCCTCAACCCATAATAAATAAATTCTTCAAACCATTAAAAATGAGCCTTTGGCCCCCTTCATTTTTTCCTTTGATATTGGTAACATATCTCCAACTATCAAGTATGATGGGATTAAAGACCATATGATTAACAATTTTGGGAATATTGGTATATTATTCCTAATCTAATTAAAGGGTTTGAGTAGTAAAATTAGTAAATAAATATGTAATAATTAAGATACTAATTTGTATAATTTGATTAAAATTTGAACTTTTCTTAAAATAATAATAAGAGAAAGAAAACAAAACTTAGTTAAAAATTGACTAATACAACTGAGATAGAGGTTAGAATTCACTATGCAAGACTGGGACACTATCATAAATTAGAATCTAGATTTCATTCAATGAAAGGATAAGAGCACCAAAAATAGGACACCATAGTGTCTAGTGTTATATTAATATTCTTGTTTTTATTATCCAAACTAGTCATAGAGGTCTAACCTTTTTGGGTTTTGTTTGTTGTCCCTATATCAATCCACCTATGAAATTTCAAGTCTTGACTGTCGATGAAGCTCCTTGTAGAGATGATTTAATCTCAAATCCTAGATCTTCCTTATGCTTGAACTTGAATGAAAACTTGGAGAAAGAGGGGGGGTTAGTGTGTGTAAAATTCACTAAATATGTTTCCAAACCCCTTGTGTGGGTACACTGCCTATATACCAATACTTCGAAGAGGGATTAAACCATATGTAGTTCTCCCACTTAATGTGCTTTGTGAAATAGTGTGTATGAAGATTCAAAATTATAAAAAGGGTGTGCTTGAGATGACTAGGGACTAGTGTAAGGATTTGAATAAGCTATAAATGGTATTAGATGGCTATATACAAAGAATAGGCAAATATGCTTGAGTAGTCTTACTTGTATTCTTACTTTGTGATATTTTCCAACTCTTTCTAAATGAATTTTTAATGGGATTTTATAAGGATCTGTTAGTCATGGGTTAAATGCAATCACACTAGGCCAACACAATGAATAAGATGAATCAATGAAAAATGATAATCTAGGCTCAAAATGTGATTGGATAAGAGCACTAAAAAGGGGAAATCTTAGGGTCTAGTATTATAGTCCAAGTTGGGAGCTATTGTTTGAATGGTATGGGACCTAGGGGGATGGAATAAGCATGGAAAAAGGGTCTTGGCTAAGCTAGAATGAGGTATTAAAAGCCTATAAATGACTGGGAATCAGTGAAAAGGTTTCTATAAGGGTCATGAATGTAATAAGGAGGGACCTATGGGATGGATGTCACATGTCACACTCAAGTTACCCATTTTAACATTTTATATGACTATATTTCCCCCCTTTATTCTAGTGATGTAACAAAGTGAAATACTAGGATAAAATAAAAATAGAAAGCATACCTAAACTTACCTACAAAGGTAAAGCTCATGAATTTTTTATGATGCTAAGTGTGCATAAAGAGATCACATTATGAAGTGTGAATCTATAAGAGAAAATAAAGAATAAATCAATTCTTACTAGATACGCTATATCTAAAATAAGAATATATAAAGTTGGGTAAGAGAGAAGGGAAGAGAAAGGATCAAATACACCTCACCAGGTACATGAACCAATAAAAAATTATGTGATTCTAAGTGATGTTGAATGGTGATGAGTAATGACGGATGATAATATACCAATAGTAATATCACAAACAGAGTTGAGTGCTCAATTCCTCAAAAGTGGCTCAAGAATACAAAGGCTAGTTATTTGGCTCTATCATCACCCACTAAGTAAATTTATGTGATCATGCATGTGTTAATCAATGTTTGACTGTGTCCAATCCCTTTGAGTAGGTGGCTCAAGAATATAAAGGCTAGCTAGTCCTTTGGCTCTATCATTACCCTATGAAGTGAAGCTATAAAATAATACTAGTATGAAATGTGTGTCGAATGAAATGGCTCTTGAAGCTCATGAATGCTCTATAATTTGAAAATATTGGCATGGATAGTCAAATGTATGCTAGAAACTAGGCCACTCTTAGCCACTTTGAAAGATGGAGATTAGGCTTGTATGAAATCCTCTTTAAAATTAGACACTAGGATTATATTAAATCCATTCTAAAATGTGGAGGTTAGGCTTATATTAAATCCACTCTAAAGTGATGCCAACCAGCTACAGATGGAGTAAGGCATATAACTACCAAAAATAATTGGGTAATATTTTGAACTCAAAAAGAAAAGAAAACAAATGTGTCGTACACATTGCCCCCAATCATTGGTGTTTAAAACATGGATTTTTATTTGGAATATATACCAACTGTCATA
Source organism: Torreya grandis (assembly GCA_037957365.1). NCBI lineage: Eukaryota > Viridiplantae > Streptophyta > Pinopsida > Cupressales > Taxaceae > Torreya > Torreya grandis. The sequence goes on from JARHVA010003689.1 coordinate 732,951, forward strand.
TCTAAAATTAGAAATGAGAGCCATCATTTTGTGCATGATTCCCCCTATATCTAGATTCTCTAAGAAAAAGTGTATTGAAAACTATTGATTTTGAACTAGTCTAAAAGTGCAAAACTATAGCTGAGCCTACTTTTTTGCCTACTTATAGAAAATATAGTTTTTTTTATATTTGGATAGGAGCACCAAAAATAGGACACCCTAGTGTCCCATGTTTTTGTCCATGTTTGACACTATTTTCCTTTTTTGAAACTAAAAACTATTCTAGAATCGTCACTATTTTTTGTTCTATTATGCTTGTTTGACCTCTAATTATTGTTTTTAGTGTTCTAAAACTATTTTTTCAATTAGTAGGAGCTTTGATCCCTATGTTAAAACCCATGTTTGTTACTTCCTCTTCTAAATGTAGGCATGAAGACCCTAAAATGATTGACCTAAGAAGAAAGAGCCTAAGAAGTGTGTTATGTTGTAAAATTCATAATATAGTAAGGATAATCAACAAGATATCTCAAGATATAACATGGTTTATAATGAGATACTGTTAGATCAACAAGGGTATGCCTAGATAGATATAACGATGTGATAGCATGTGTAATGTACTGAATTATAATTAGAAGTCTGCTTAGTTATTAGTTGGTAAAGAGGGATGGAGCATGATGTCCATCATGGAATCCAAAAAAGCAAGATAATGCATGACATGGATCATGAATTAAAAATAATCTAAAAGTAATCAAGTAAAAAGCACATAAAGCAAGAAGAAAAAAGAAAATAAGAGTGGGCAAGGGGCCAAACAAATAAGGGACATAGGCACATGTCATTCAAACTGGAAAGAAAGCATAAAATGCATGTTCAAATTCCACATACACATATAATTGAAAACAAGCAAGGTTGGTGTGAAATCCATAATCACATAGAAGATTATAGGCAAAGGACAGTGGCAAAATTCCTAAGACACAAACATGAATAGAAGAAAAGGACATTGGAAAATGTCCTAAGACACATACAAGAAACAAAATAGGAAATGAGAAATGCAATCAATCTAGCTACACAAAGTAATAAAGTAAAGCATGTGAAAATTGGAAATACAATCGTATATAACTAATCAAAGAAAGAATGTGAAAGTATGCAAGACATGGTAATACAAGACTAGGTATATACTAATAAATACACAAGTGCTATATATGAGTGAAATATTGATAGAGTAATCTATGTAAATTAGTAAATAATGTACATCAACATTATAACTAGAGTGTGTGTTTTAGGAATGACTTAACCTAGATGGTGTAGTCATGTAGAAGATGCTCCTAGTGGGTAAATATATCGATGTATGTCTCAAATATAGAAGTAGGATTCCCCCTCAATGGGTAGAGTGAAGAAATGAAAGAGCTATATTTCACTTCACACACTCAAAAAAGATCAAGTGAAGCATGGTAATGTAGATAAATTGATAAACAATATCATAAAACAATAAATGTAAGTATAGCGTGATATTATAAATGTAAAGCATGGATGATGCATAAAATCAAATTTTTTTTTTGTTTTTTTGAGTTATTTGAATGTTTTTGGATTTTTGATGTATTGAGCTATGTACAATCAATCACAAGAATACTATGTATAAGTAAAATTGAGGATAAATGATATTAACCAATGAGTCTCATGGGAGACTCCCTATCATGGTGTCTTATATTAAGGAGAGGAATCGTGCATGAACATGAAGCATGATAGAAATGCTAAGATTATGGCTCTAAACATTGTATATGTTGTGAATACTCTAAAATATTTGAAGTAGAGACCGAGTGTGGGGTCCCCCTATAAATCTAAGAAGTGGATGAAATTGTAGGGATCTAAGGGACCCATTTAGTAGTATGAGAAGCTCTCTAAACATGTAATCTATAAGTGGATACATGAGATCTCAATGATATTACCTTAGGTGTGAACACTGAAGCTGGGAGCTATCTAGAATCTTGAAGATATGGTATGAACTGGTGATGGATGCCTCAATTGTGTCTGAATTAGAACTATAGGAGGAACTATAATTGGTGGCCAAAATAAAATTGCTGGAAAAATTAAAATTGGTGACTACAAAATAAGAGATGGCTCTGAAGTGGGGAGTGGTAACCCATATGGAACTCCACCAATTATAACAACATAATTAACATGAATGAATTGCATGCATCTATGAACTATATAATATACTGCTCAAAGTTTTTGAATCCATGGTTGACCAAGTAACATATCAAAAACTCCTACACTGGGAACAATAGTGAATGGTGTGGCCATGTGTGTTGGACCAACTTGTAGAGGAAGACAATCTCACCTAGTGAACTCTATATGTGCCCACTTAATTTATTGATAACTATGTCCATCATGGTAATATCCTACTCTAAATATCCCAAATGCTTCAATAATGTCGTAGTGTACATGTTCATGATGTATCTACTATCTATGAGAACACTATGAATTAGATGATTATGAATGTAAACTTTGATAAAGAGTGCATGATAATCTAAATCATCCTCAAATATATCCTACTCTAAGAAGGAGATGGAAGGTCTAGCTAGAACTTTGGAATTATTTACACCAATCATGTTTCTCAAAGGATGTGTCTCAACTGAAGGTGCCCTGTATGTATCTAGTGGCAGATGTGTATGATATGCATCGTGAACCCCTAATGTGTCCTATGTCTCTTGTTTAGAATGTTGTAGAAAGGGATCTGAGAAGATTTTCAAAGCTTTACATTGTGTTTTATTTGCTTAAAGAGGCTCAACTAAAGTTCCAAGATCAATATGATTACCATCTATCAAATCATATATCTTGCATCTCAAACTGATGCATCTATCTGTTGTATGGACTAGTGCCCTATGAAACTCATAAAATGCATGTTGATCATATCCCATGGAAGAGGCTTTTTTGGGTCAATTTTTTGAATATGAGGGAGAGATATGATGTTACATTCCAATAACTACTATAAAACTTTGGTTGAAGAAACTGGTAGATTGGTATAGCTTCACTGAGGAGGTGCTGATAAAACCACACATGGAGGGGGCTCAAAATCTGTATTAACTATCAATTGATTTTGACTCTTATTATCATTAACCTGAATTTTTATGAGACTTTGTTGTTACTCTTGTTTTTTTTTATTAAGATACTTATGTACTTAAGTTTGCCCATTGAGATTAACTCGACTTCTCTTTCCTTTAGTGTATGACACAATTTAGTGAAGGAAGAGAACATTTTGAACATTATTGACTCATGTAAATCTGGTAGAAGACTCTATTTAAAAAGATACTGTAACTCTTAATCAACCATGGGGCTAGTCATCTTAGCCAAAATAGTCTTATATTGAATAACATAATCTATGAGATTCTCATTTGACCTTTGTTTCTATTGTGCAACTTAGGTATATAAAACCTTATCACCAATGTTGATTCTAAAATAAGCTATAAAAATGTTGGCTAAAGGATTGAATGTGTTGACTAACTCATTTGGTAGACTATAGAACCATTGTAAAGCGTAATCCTTTAGGCTCCATGGAAAAATCTTGGTAAGTAGCCAGTTATTTGGTACATAGTCTAAGTATGCTACATGAAAAGCTCTCAGATGTTTTTCTAAATCACCCTTGCCATCATATAGAGTAAGCTTGGGTTAAACAAAAACTTGTGGTAAGGGTGTAGAATCAATGTGACATGTTAATGGTATATGTAGTAGAATAAAAGAATCTAAAGCCAGTATAGGTCTAGAGTTACCTTGCTCAAGATGTAGCACCTTGGATTGAAGAGATCTTATCTCTTGCACAAGGGCTATCACAATAGGAGACAAGGATGTGCTAGCTATAAATGGTGGCATAGAGGTAAGTTATGTTGTTATAGGGGGTCATTGAGGCATAATTACCCTCGTAGTGTCATTTACAATTGGTTACTTTGTAGTGTAAGAATATTGACCATTGTTCACTTTTTATTGTTCCTCTTGAAGTATTTTAAGCATGTTATCTTACATGTCAGGGTGTTTAGTTAAAAGTTCTTAAAGTTTTCTTTTATCAGTTTCATTAGAACCAGTGTAATGGGTCATTATTAAGGTAGGAAAACAAATTGAAAATTGATTGAATTTTTTTAATAATTTATAATAAGCAAGGTGCTATGGAAGGAAAGTACTGAATATAAGGAATATAAATTCCTAAAAATAGCAAATTAAAAAGCTCATAAAAAGGATACAAAGCTCACAAACATGTAAGGTGATACCTTAAGAACCAATGGGACCTAGTGTATGCAACTAGGGTTTGAAAGATGTTTATTTTGAAGATTACTTTGAAATTGAGATTTAAAGTGAATTTCTGAGTTAAATATGCTAGTAAAAAATTAGAAATTTATTAGAAAATTTATGATTGAACGGGACCTAGTTTATACAACTAGGGTTTTGAAAAATGATTATTTTTGAAAATTACTATTGAATTTTAATATTTGAAGGGTATTAATGATTTAAATAATCTAGTAAAAAATCAAAAAATTATTAGGAAAATATTGGGACCTAGTATGGGCAACTAGGGTTTAAAAGAAAATTATTTTAAAATTACTATAAAATTTTAAAATTTTATGCTAATTTTTAATTTTATTATGTAGGTAAAAAATCAAAAAAATATAGGAAAAATTAGTAGGAATTTTACCTTAGCGTTTCTAGGGTTTTTGTGCATAAATGAAGTAAGTCGGGTTCACCAAATGATTTAATTTTTTTGGTAATATTGGTGTATTATTCTTAATTTAGTTAAAGATTTTGAGTATTAAAATTAGTAAATAAATATGCAATAATTAAGCTACTGATTTGTATAATTTGATTACAATTTTAACTTTTCTAAAAATAGTAATAAGGGAAAGAAAACAAGACTTAGCTAGAAACTAACTGATGCGACTGAGATAAAGGATAAAATTTACTATGCAAGACTAGGACACTATTGCAAATTAGGATATGGATTTCATTCGGTGAAAGGATAGGAGTGCTAAAAATAGGACACCCTTATGTTTAGTGTTATAGTCCTATTTCTATCGCTATTGTCCAAACTAGTCACACAGGTCTAAGCTTTATGGGTTTTGTTTAATATCCTTATATCAGTTCATCTATGAAATTTAAAGTCTTTAATATTGATGAAGCTGCTTATAGAGATGATTTAATATCCAACCCTAGATCTTCCTTGTGATTAAACTTGAATGAAAACTTAGAGAAAGAGGGGGGGTTAGTGTGTGTAAGATTCATTAAATGTGTTTCTACACCCCTTATGTGGACATGTTTCCTACATACTAATACTCCAAATAGGGATCAATCCATATGTAGTTCTCCCACTTAATGTGCTTTGTGCAATAGTGTTTATGAAGATGAAAAATATTAAATGGGTGTGCTTGAGATGATTGGGGACTAGTGTAAAGATTTGAATAAGCTAAAAATGGTATTATATGATTCTATGAAGAGAATAGGGAAATATTATTGAGTAGTCTTGCTTGTATTCTTGCTTGCTTTGTGATATTTGCCAACCCTTCCTAAATGAACTTTGAATGGGATTTTATAGGGATTTGTTGGTCATGGGTTAAATGCAATCATGTTAGGCTAACATAATGAAGAAGAAGAAGAATAATGGAAAAATGATAATATATGTTTAAAATGTGATTAGATAGGAGCACTAAAAAAGGGTCACCCTAGGGTCTAATGCTATAGTCCAAGTTGGGTGTTATTGTTTAGAGGGTGCAAAACTGGGGGGATGGTATAAGCATGGAAAAAGGGTCCTGACTAAGCTAAAATGAGGTCTTGAAAGCCTAAAGGTGACTAGAAATTAGTAAAAAGGTACATAGAAGGGTTATAAAAGCAAGCAGGAGGGACCTATGGGATGGATGCCACAAGTCACACTCAAGTTACCAATTTTTGCATTTTATATGATTACACCCTACTTCATTTCTTAAAGCCTTTGGAAATATTTACACAGAATGGATCCAAAATAACACCTTCATCACAACTAAACTCTTAGTGAAAACCTTCACTGGTGATGTATTAGAATGGTATAGTCAACTTCCCCAATATTCTATCTGGTAACTTGAATATTTGGTTAATCCTTTGGTTAAATATTTTCAACATAATAATCTTCTTGAAAATTGTCTTAGCCACTTCATCAATGCTAAGAAATCTCCCACTGAATTAACTCATGAATTTATTAAAAGATTGAAATCATTAGCCCATAAGCCAATCATAACATGACTGATGATAACTTATTCAAACTCTTTATCATTTCTTTAACTCCCACTCTTTAATAAAAGGTTTAAACCTTTACTCCCCAAACACTTAATGAAGTTCTTGACTAAGCTAAATGTTAAGACTTTATTATGAAGAAATTTGAACCTAATCCTAAACTGTTTAAAGGATATTTACAAACATATACTGCTATCACTAGTAATACTCCACAAACCAAACTAGGAGTTCCCAAAACTGATGTTTCTTCACCTTCTCATATACCTCTTTTGGTTCAGCAAATGAATTTTTTTTTTACTACCCTCAAAACCTTTCATCTATCTCATTGCTCCTCATAAATGGTATGACCCCAATATATTTTGTTGGTTCCATGTTGACATTAGGAATTCTCATGAATATTGTAGAGGGATCACTAATTTTTTTGTCTCCTATATGCTTGGTGATTCATTCAATCATGAAGTTATGATCAATTTTTATCATCAAGAATACACTGTTACTTTTAAAAAACAACAAACTTGTAAATATTCTACTTCAAATAAAATATATTCTTCAAATCATCAATCACATACTAAGGATTTTTGTGCCATTGACACTGATTATGACCAATATTTAAAAAAAAATTAATACATCAATACTGCTAAGGTCAATTATCATCATAAACCAGCTCATAAAGATCATGTTACCAAGCCTAAGAATCCATCTTTGAAAGAATTTTTTTTAAAATACACTACCACTACTATTGTTTCTTTAGAAGCCTAAGAGAACCATCTCCTCCTTATGATCCTCCAACCACATCTATTCCTCTAAAGTTTAATTTACCTTCTAAACCTCATGTTGGTTCTTCTAAGTCTCATTGGAACTTTCTTGAAGAGCTTAATTGTATGCCTTGTAAGATTCCACTTATGGAGTTGGTTTGTACTTCTCTTTATCATCATAAATTCCTTATAAAAAAACTCTAAGAAATTGAAGATCCATCTTCCATAGATGAAGAACCACCTTCTATTTAATCTCAACCTACCAACGTAAATACCATTGAAACTATGTGTCCTTCTTCCAAACCCTCTATTGAATTCCTTAAAGAGGACATGATCAATGATGAAAATCTCTTTCATGATAATGATCCACCACTTTTTATCAAAATATCCATTAATACCACTCTTATCCAAAGAGTTCTAGTTGATGAAGGTTTTGGTATTAATGTAACATCTTTATGGCTCATCCAACAACTTAGTTATAATAAGGATCATCTCAAGCAAACCCATCTTACTTGTCATGGTTTTGATAAGACTAATCAAAATCCATTTGGTTGTATTTATCTTCCATTAACCATTAGACCAAGACTATTCAAAACACACTTATGGTCCTTGATCTTCCTTTATCTTATAACATACTCCTTGGTCATCCATGGACTCATCGAATGAGGGCCATTTCTTCTTTCGGTAGTCAATGCATTAAATTCTTACATAATGGAAAATGGTATAAGCATGAAGATGATCCCAACCCATGGAGTATTCAACCTCCTAATCCTAAATCATAATATCACATTCTTACCATTCCTAAAATCAATAGCATTTCTTTAATCAAGTTCATCAACATGAATCTTGATTTACAAGTTACTCTTATATATTCTGATGATGATGAACCCAATGATTTTCAACATACGTGAAATACTACCAAGTTACCTCCCTACATTTCACAATGGATTCCTCCTTCTCTATTACCTATGGATCATACTATTCCTCTTATTAATGAGATTACTTATTTTCCCCCTTCATGTAATGCTCAGGAGCTTTCATTACCTAAAGATGCCTTCACTTGAAATTATTTTGGAGTGGAAAAATTATTTCAAGATCCTCTTACCATGTCTCTTCATATATTTAGTAATATCAATAATTCACCCTCTGAAACTCCCTTGATTCTCAAGCATGTATAATTTCTCTAACATACGATGATAACTATAGAAGGGCCCAAGCTCAATCCAAAGACTTGGATATCTAGCATTATCAATAAAACCTTAGCCTAAATTCATGATTTTAATTGGTATGTTCATACCATTTTTTTGGGTCATACTTTAGATTCCAAGGGTCATGTGCCTCCTACCAATCCTCCTCTTATCGATACTCCTTGGGTGGTTGAGAAAATTATACCTTATAAACCTTCTAGAATTTCTACATATCCTTTGCCACATATTAATCCACTTATTACATCTGATCCTTCTCCCATCATTGAACCCATCAATATTCCAATCTCTTCTACTCCATCTACTTCTTCTACTCCTGACATTAAACTAGATGCTAAGGTAGCCAACGGTCATCAGATACATTCTGAGTATGATCACCATGGAAATCAAATTATAGATATTGAATTAGATGTCAAGTATTATGGTCCTCTTCCTACCTTGCCTAGTGATGAAGCTATCTTTGAGTTACTTTATTCCCAAGAACCTCAACTTCCTTAGTAGCATCCTAAACTTGGAAATTTCAAGACTAAAACTCCTTGATTCAACAAAATCATTGCTATCATTGATCCTAAAACAAATCTAATTTATACCTTACCTAATGCACCATATCACTTTCAAGATGGCAGTGCCATGATTATTAAAGAAATTAATCACATCAAATATGATACACCATCTTATCCTCAACCAATTACTATCTCTCATGAATTTTCACCTATTGAACATGATAATTTTAGGTTATTCTTCAATAAATATCATGAAGCTTTCACTTTTTCTATGAGGACATGCCTGAGATTGACCCTAGCATTATGGTGCATAATATTAGTACTTATTTTGATGTCAAACCTGTACATCAAAAGAAAATAAAATTTCCACTTGAAGTCTCCACTTTATGTCATAAAAAAATCATCAAATTACTTAATGCTAAATTTATTAAACCAATGGATTATTCTGAATGGGTCTCCAACTTTATTCCCATTAGAATAAAGTCACTATGGTTATTTGCATTTATATTGATTTCCATAACATTAATATTGCTTGTCCTAAAGACAACTTCCATTTACCTTCAATATATGCCATTATTGATTCCATGACTAGTTACAAAATGTTATCTCTTATGGATAGATTCTAGAGATATAATCAAATTCATATCACCCCTGAGGACCAACATAAGACTACTTTTACCATAGAGTGGGGCACCTTTGCTATGTCAAAATTCCATTCAACCTCAAAAATGTTGGATCCACTTACCAATGAGTGATGACTCACATCTTCATAATCTCATTCACAAAATTTTTGAAACCTTGTGGATGTTCTCATTGCTAAATCTAAAAATCATGAGAATCATATTTCTTACCTTGCTATCATCTTTGACTATCTCCTTAAATATAAAGTTAGACTTAATCCTGACAAATGTGTATTTGAAGTCACATCTATAAAATTGTGAGGATTCTTAGTCTCTCTCCATAGCATCGATATTGACCCTAATAAAATTAGTGATATCATCAACATGCCCATTCCTTATTCTATTCCCAACATTCATACTTATTTAAGAAAACTTGGGGCAATTAGATGATTCATCACCAAAATGGCATATCAAATTCACTCTACAAATTCCCTTCTCAAGAAAGGTACTACTTTAGAATGGACAAATACATGTCAAAAATCCTTTGATAATATGAAAGATTCATTTATTCATCCACCTATACTTCATCCTCCTTCCAATGATAAACCTTTGATTTTATATACTTCTTCCATGCCTATTTCAGTTGGGCTAATGCTTTCCCAATAATATTAAATAGGAAGAGAGTATGTTATTTACTACATTAGCTGAGGCCTAATCAATTATGAAACACATTATATCAAAATTGAGCATGATTGCCTCACCATCTATTTTGTAGTTAAAAAACTTTGCCACTATATGCTTTACCAAACTACTTATGTCATTGTTCATTTTGACCCCCTTCATCATTTCTTATCCAAAGAATTTATTCCTAAAGATAGAATTGGTAAATGGATGTTCATCCTTATGGAATTGGATCTCCACATCGTCACTCAAAAGGATGTCGAAGGGCAAATCATAGTTGATCAAATTGCTATAGCTCCCATTCTAGCCACTTGTTCTCTTCAAAATAATCTTGCAAATGATAATATCCTTTACATTGAAGGTCTTAATCAAGCTATTTCTCTCAAATATTATTTTTATATCTTTGCCATTGATCTTGAAGCCAATAATCTTGATGACTCCATCACTACCTTTCATACTACTAAACCAAAAGTAGTTATTGAGGATCTTACTAAAATTAATGTGGACTTGCATGAGGATACTTGGACCGTTCACTTTGATGGTGCTAAATGCCTTCAAGGAGCTAGGGCAGGTTGAATTCTCACAAGTCCTCTTGGTAAGATCATTAATTTATATTTTCACTTCGCCTTTGATGTCACCAAAAATATAACCAAATATGAAGCTCTCATTTTAGGCATGTGATCTACCCTTGACTTATACATTCAATACCTTCATGCTTTAGGTGATTCTCAATTTATTTTCCACCAATTAAGTGGTGATTATAAATGTAAAAGTGAGAAACTCATCACATATCATCAAATTGAAACCACTCTTGCTAAGGATTTCATCTCTTTCACTATTGAGTCTATTCTTAAAGATCAAAATTCCATTGTTGATTATCTTGCCTCTTCAGCTTCTCTATTTCATCCACATCAAGTCCTTTTCGATCCAATTTTTCTTATATAAATAAGAATATATTCATCCTTTACTCAACCACTAGATTCATTTATCTATCATATTGAGGATATTACTATATGAAAAAGCCCATGGTATTAAGACATCATTTAATTCCTAGAACATCAAACTTATCCTACTAACTTAGATTCTCATGAAAATACATATACTCATAAACAAGATTTAAAATATGTATTTTGACATAACATCCTTTATTATCACAATGTTGAAGGTACTTTGCTCTATTATGTGATGTAATATGATTTCCATCCTTTTCTTGAACAAGCACATGGGGGCCTTTGTGGTGGCCACTATAGTGGGCATGCTATAGCTTGAAAATTCCTACTTATGGATTACTTTTGGCCTACTCTTGAAAATGATGCAATCAAATATGCTAAAAATTGTGATCCTTATTAGCTTCATGATGATCTAATCCATTCACCTCTAGCTGAACTTCAAAATATTGAATCTTCTTGGCCATTTTCCACATGGGGATTTGATCTCATTGGAAAACTACCTTATTCCCAAGATGGGCATGTCTTTATCATCATTGCTACAAAATATTTTACCAAGTGGGTAGAAGCCATAACCCTTATTAAAATCACTAGTCCTACCATTTCCAAATTTATTTTTAATCAAATAATTTACCACTTTAGTGTTCTCCATACCATTATTTCAGATAATGGTGGTAATTTCAAAAACAAACATGTAAAACAACTTTGCACTAAATTTAAAATCAATCACAAATTTCCATGCCTTCTCATCCACAATGCAATGGCCAAGTTGAGGATACTAATAAAATTATCAACAAAATTATCCAAAAAAAAATCCATGAAACTTGAATGGATTGACATCTTCATCTTTATCCTACACTTTGGGTTTATCAAACTAGCATACGTACTACCACTGGGGTAACTCCGTTCTCTCTAGTCTATGGTTCTGAGTTAGTTCTTTCTTTAGAAGTTGAGATTCCATCTCTTTGTAAATTTATTCAATGTATTATTATTGATGAATAATTTTGTGAAGCTCATCTTCATGCCCTTGATCTACATGATGAACATTGTCTTTCTGCATTATAACATAACTGCCAATACAAGGCTCATATTTCTAGATAACATAACAAACATGTTAAAGTTCATACATTTAATGTTGGTAATCTTGTCCTTAAATTATATTACATCCATGATAAAGAAGGAAAATATGCCCAAAAATGGTGGGGCCCATATTTATTCAAAGATATTCTTGGTCTAAGCACCTATCACCTTCAAACCAATGAGGGCTATGTTTTCAAAGATCCCACCAATGCATAATTTTTCAAAAAGTACTTTTCTTAAACATTTCTAATGACCTCAGAATATGGCTCATTATTGACATGTTATTTCCCTCAATTCATCTCTTAAAGGATATTGTCTTATGCAAATCATAGATTGTTAGATAGCTATTGCATGGAAAATATATACTTATCTTGTTTATATTGAACCAAAGACTAAACCTTTACTTTGTAATTAATGTCTAATACATAGCATGTTTTAGTGATTTTTGTTGTGAAGAATGCTTAGGAAGAAGACATAGGTGATGTATAGTGAAAGTTCAATTTTGATCTTCATCCAATAGAACTATGGACTCTGCAAGCTTTCTTATATGGACTCTGTAGGATTGTTTCTACGAACTCCATACGCTTTTTTTTAAAGACTCTAAATGCATGTTTTTGTGGACTCTACAGGATTGTTTCTACGGACTCTGCAGGCTTGTCTCTATGGACTTCACAGGCTTGTTTCTATAGACTTCGTAGGCTCATTCTTACTGACTCTGCAAGGTGAATTTCATGGATTCTATAAAGATAAAGCTACAAATAGGGAAGCTGGAGGCCAGATAAGATGAGAGAGAATCATTCCATCTGGAGTCAAATAAGGAAAATACCCACATGCTATTTTGTAGAATTTGCTTTTGATAAAGTTGTATATATTTAGATCTTAGGATTATTATAAGATAGTATATCTATTTCATTAGGATAATTGGATCTCTTGGAAATCTAATCTCCTATCTTTTGATGAGTGGATCGACCAAGGAATCCTATTTCTTAGCATCCTATTTTGAGTTCATTGTATTAGTATAAAAGACAAGACTTTTGTAATTGAATATTATTAGAGAATAGAGGAAAGATACGTACAAGCATATTATAGGTTTTAGCTAGATTATAATCATTTTAGTTTTATGAATTATCAATTTAGTTTTCAGCATTGATTAATCTTTGTTCCTAATTTTGAGAGGAGTAAGGCCCCACTCTCCTTGGAACTAGGAATTGTGTATGGTATTTATGTTATGTTACATTAACTCTTTGTTATAACTAATCAGAATCTTGCCAATATTTGCATTCATTCATAAAAAATCAAAATAAATTCATAGTTTAAAAGGCATTTCATTATTCCAAAGTCATTTCCTTTCTAAGCAAAGTGTGTTTTCTTTTACAAAAAATGTGTAAATCAAATTTCCTTTTCTAGTTAAACATCTCCATTTCCATGTAAGCGTAAATAGGAGTGTGATTTTACTTTCAAGCAAAAGAGTGGATTTATTTGATTAAATAGTTACATCTTTTCCTTTTTAGCAAAAGAGTGAATAAAATAGTGTAAGACACATTTATTTCATTAGTCAAAGTTAGAATAGGACCATCAAACACCCACAAAAGTAGACTTCTAGATCTACCATCCTATACCTTACTGCAGACAGCTTTGGACACTAGCCTTGGTTGATAAGACATCAAGTGAACATTGACTAAATGAAGATTTAAATGACACTCATCATTTTTGGTGTCATTTCTAGGGAAATAACGCGTTAGTAAGTAATAATTATTATTCTAGAGTGAAAAAACAAAAAAACTTGTAAAAACTATAAAATCTCAAAACAAATCAATAAATTGATGTACCATCCTAGAGATTATAAAGGAAAATTCATCCCAAAATTTACACCAAGAACACAAGTTAAAACTCCTTCAACATCTCTTTACGAGTGAAACCTATCTGCAAGAATCTTCAGAATCTTGGATAGAAACCAGACCATTGCCACAATTAAGCCCCATAGGACAAATTCCTCAAGATCAATCTCTTGTAGGAAGACATTATTTAGAAATTGCCAAGGACTTAGAAAAAACATTTCAAAAATCCATAGTTGAAGAAAATTTTGAACAACCCATAACTAATACCACAAATATTTAGTGGGAAGATCATCCCATCTTTGAAACATCATTAGAAGAAGAAAATATGGCTCTCCAATAAAATCAACAACTTGTACAAGCAGGAAGGACTTTTTCCTTTCCTATTGTTACAGATCCTAATGATCAAACCCCCATGAAAAATATTTCACCATCTAATTTGCTAAATTTTTGGGGAAGATCTACAGAAGATCTTGATCAATTTTTGTTTGAGTTTAAGCTGCTATTTCAAACCTATGATTACATAATAGATAGCCAGAAATTAAAACTATTTCCCTCTACACTTAAAGATGTAGTTATAAGATGGTTCATGGGTTTACCTGGTGATTCTATTAGAACATGGGATGACATGGAGAAAAAATTCTTGAACAAGTACCAAGATTACTACCGAGTATGAGAAAGAAAAAAGGATTTATTCACAATCAAATAGAATTAGGATGAATCTTTAGAGGATTATTTGGATAGATTCATGTTCACTCATAAAAGAAGCAATTATCCACTCAATGAAGAAGTTAAGAAATTGGTTTTCTTAAAAGGGTTGGATGAAGATACTAGAGATTCCTTAAATCTAATGGGGGTGGAGATATAAATAAGTTTTCCTTTAATCAGATTGTTGAGCTTTATACTAACTACTCTCGAATAAAACCCAAAATTAGGAGAGAAAGATTTGGGAAATCTAATGAAGTGGGTAAGCTAATGGAAGAATTTGCCAATCTAAAGATGGATATCTTGGTTACACTAAATAGTACTTTAGATGGACTTCAAGCTAAGTCAAATACAATATAACCCTTAACAATTTATTGTCCTAAGTGCAGATAGAAACATGCCCTTAGAGACTACCCCCTAGATAAAACCAATGTTTCATCATGTGGGATCTGTGATGCAACATATCATGATACAAAACATTGCACCCTTCTGCCTATTTAAAAAAATCAAATGAAAACACAAGTCCATTCCACTAAAAAAGTAAATAATATCCAGAGACAAAACTTTGCCCCACAAAACTAGGCTCAAGGATAGTTTAATAAAAGAAACCCAATTAATCCATTGATGACACCATGTAATGTTTTAGTTCCTTCACTTTTTTGGAATCAACCCCAAATTTTATCAATCTAAAATCCATGTGCAGGATAAGATTGGATGCCAACATCCCCATAGATGATGCCACAACCATACTAACAATGGGTACCACACTAGCAATAGATTCCACAACCATATCAACAATAGAATCAGCAGTGGAACCCATAGCAACAATTCACCCAACTAAGAAGACCACTTCAATAGAAAACTATAATGCCACCCCTAGTTATTTAGAAATAAGGACAAATCAATCAACCCTCAATGCATACATAACCAATAGCAAATCCAAAAAATAAACAACTAGCACCTATTTATGTTAATGAATAGGAAGAGACAATGAATATTGGAGATATTGAGTGTTCGAACATACATTTAAGATCAGGGAAAACTATACAAAAACCTCCAATTCTCATTTTTTAGATACCTGATGAAAAAGAAAAAATAGAATCATCTCAATTAAACACTAGAGAAGCTGAAATCAAAATAAGCCCTTAAGCAAACAAAGAAAAAACTACTACACCAGTAGTTCTTTTTCCAAAAAGATTAAGAGAATCTGATATTAAACTAGAATCAAACTTGGTCCATGAATTGCAAAAGATTAATATTGAGGTACCCCTACTACAATTTATTAGGGATATACCTGAATTGAACAAGATCATTAAAAACCTTTGTATCAAGACACTTGGGAGGAAAGCAAAATGTCTAGGAACCATTCATGCTGACAGAAAAGTTGTTGATTTATTAGCTGGAAAACTATTAGTTCCAAAATATATAGATCCAAGAAGCTCAGTGATCACAGTCACAATTGGAGGTAAAGAAATTCCTAACATCTTGGTAGATTTGAGAGGAACATTATGTTATGACAATTGAGACTCTCCATACATTATCACTTATGAGAATGCAACCCACAAATACCATTCTTCACATGGCAGACCAATCTATAACTAAATGAGAAGGGAATATAGAAAATGTTGAAGTAATAATAGAGTCTTGGGAATATTCAATAAATTTCATGGTCTTACAACCTAAAATAAATAATTTAGGATATCCCATAATCCTAGGTAGACCATGGTTGACTACTATAGCAACATTAATTGATTGCAAGTTAGGAGACATGACCATTTCTAATGGGTTAAAATCCAAATGCATTTCTTTGTATCCTCCTATAAAACCATCAACAAATCACATACAAAAAATTTGGGTGGATGAATCAGACAACACATCAAACAACATTTCCTCCTTAGCTATGATCATAGTTACAAAATACTTGGAAGAATTGAATGGAGACATATACCCAGAATCTATAGACTCTGTCAGTCTATAAACTATGGACTACCTCAGTTTAGGATTCTTAGGTCAGATAGAATATTATGAAACTTCTACTTCTAATTTTTCAAGTTTTTCCTCATCATATGATCATGGATTGATTCAGGAAAGTGTGTGGAAATTGGTAGAACAACAACAAACCTATTTATTAGATGCATTCCATTGTTCTTTAGCAAGACTGATTCCTCCTAGAAAAGAGTTTGTTGATAATGTAACCATGTTTCATAAGATACTTCCTCATCCATCTCTCTGAACTCATTGATTAGTGAATTCAAGCAAATAGAATCCAACTACCCAGGCACAAAACCAATCATGGTATTACTAAGAAAGATTTTGAACATCAATAGTTGGTTAATAAATGAAGAGGAAGAACAACTCTTTGAAGTACTAGAAATACATGCCAAGGCTTTTGCTTGGGATTATACCAACATGAAGGGAATTTACCCCAACATATGCACTCATCACATTTACACAAAATCTGTCAAACCAATCAAACAACCACAAAGAAGAATAAACCTAGTATTAAAGGAGATATTTAAAATAGAGATCCAAAAATTATTGAAAGTTGGGTTTATTTACACCATCTCATATAGCTAGTGGGTTTCACCCCTAGTAATTATGCCCAAGAAAAATGGAAAATTAATGGTATGTGTAGATTATAAAAAACTAAACAAAGCAACACTAAGATATTATTTTCCTCTACCTTTCATTGATCAAGTTCTTGACAACTTGGTAGGAAAAAGATATTTTTATTTCTTGGATGGTTTTAATGGGTATAACCAGATAATGGTAGTAGCTGAAGATCAAGATAAAACCATATTTACCTGCCCTTAGGGAACTTTTTCTTATCGATTACTCCCATTTGGACTCTATAATGCTCCAACCACCTTCCAAAGAGTAGTTTTAGCAATATTCTCTAACCTTACAAATGATTGTGTTGAAGTATATATGGATTATTTCACCATTCATGGTGGAATTTATGAAGAGGCTCTGACCAACTTGGACAGAGTATTGATCAAATGTGAAGAATATCAATTATCTTTGATCCATGATAAATGTTTGTTGATGATGGATGAAGGAATAGTGTTAGGACACCATATTTCTACAAAAATCATTCAAGTAGATCCAAAGAAGGTTGAAATAATATCCAACTTACCCATCCCATAAACACAAACTAAAATTAAGAGTTTTTTGGGACTTACTGGTTACTACAGATGCTTCATAGATAACTTTAGCCAAATAGCTACCCATATGTTTTCTTTGCCTATAAAAGATAGTACATTTAAATGGAGTGATAGTTGTCAGTAGGTCTTTGAGACCATCAAAGCTAAACTCATTATTGCTCTAGTATTGAGAGGACCAGATTAGACTCAACCATTCCATATATACACAGATGTTTCCAATACAGTAATACGAGTAGTCCTTGGATAAAAGGATGAAGAGGATAACATGTATGCTATATATTATATTATAAAAAACATGACACCTACTGAAATAAATTACTCCACAACTGAGAGGGAATTCCTAGTTGTAGTCTATGTAATTAAAAAATTTAGATACTACATAACATGCTATAAGGTATTTATCTATACAGACCATTCATCTATTAGATATCTTACCAATAAACCAATTGTGGGAGGTAGGATTATTAGATGGTTGTTTCTCTTACAAAAATTTAATGTTACTATTATAGATAAACTAGGGAAGTCTAATGTGGTTGCTGATTTCTTGTCAAGAATGAACACTACAGGCAAAAAAGAACTAGTGGAAGATGACTTTCTAGATAAACAGCTATTTGTTATTTCATCAAAATCTTCATGATTTATTGATATAGCCAATTACCTCACCATAGGGAAGTTTCCTCTACAATATTTATAGAAATAAAAGAAACATTTAATCAAAGAAAGTTATTCTTTTAAATGGATTAATGGAATGTTATTCAAACTTAGACCTGACCATGTGTTTTGTAGGTGTGTGACAAATGTTGAAGCTTATGATATCATCAAAGATTATCATGATGAACTAGGAGGAGGTCATTACTCATCCCAAAAAACCATACACAAAATCCTGGGAGTAGGATACTATTGGCCTCACCTTCATTAGCAAGTAAAAAGATATGTCAGACACTATGATGCTTGTCAGAGAATTAGACAGCCTACTCTTTCAATAGAGATGACTCTACACCCTCATCCTCAATTGATTTTAGAACCATTTGAGAAATGGGGAATTGATTTCATAGGTCCTATGGATCCTCCTTTTAGAGAAAAAGAATATCTCCTAGTATGTATAGACTATGTGACCAAGTGGGTGGAAGTGGAAGTGTTAACTCATGTAAGAGAAAAGATGGTAGTTGATTTCTTATATTTTAAAATCATGCAAAGATTTGGTGCTCCAAGGGAGATAGTCTCAGATCAAGGACCATAGTTCATGTCAAACATGATAAATCACTTCATGCAAGTATATCAAAATCAACATAGAAAAACATATCCATACCATCCATAGGCTAATGAACAAGTTGAAGTCACCAATAGTGAACTGGAAACCATTTTAACCAAGGTTATTAATTTCAACAAAAAGGATTGGGTAGATAAGGTACTAGAAGTTGTTTTGGCCTATAATAATACTTGGAAAACAAGTGGATTTTCACCTTATGAATTGGTTTACAGTAAGAAGCCCTTATTCTCTATTGAATTTGAATTACAAACTTTAAAAATAGTTGTAGAAGTAGGAATTGAATTAGAAGAACTACAGAAAGAAAGACTATTACAGCTTAATCAAATTTATGAGATGAGGATGGAAGCACTATAAATAATTGAATTAGTACAACATCAAAGAAAATTTTGGCATAATTCACAGATCAAGTAATGAAAGTTTTAGAAAGGATATTGGGCACTATTATTTGGTTCTAAATTTCAACAATTTAAAGAAACTACAAATGAGGTGGCTGGGACCCTATCAGATTGAGGAGGTCTTTGAAAATGGTTCTATTAAGCTAATACCTATTGATGATAGTAGAAGAGCTCTATTAGTCGATGGACATAAATTGAAGCTTTATCAGAAACCTCTCAATAAAGAAGAATTTATATAAAAGATAAATGATCAAGTAGCCTTTCTGGAGGACTCTACTTCTTCTAGAGAACCTGCTCCTTGATGATCTTGTATAAAAAAATAATAAATAAATAAATAAATAATATATTAATAGTGAAAATACTTTTAGGGACCTATTGATAATGCATGCCCAGAAAACTAGCTTGCTGGCTGGCTATGCATTGAAAAAAAGGCTTTGGCTAGAAAACCAGCAATGGCTAACCAAAGGGATATATATATATATATATATAATCTCATCATATCACTATGATTGGTTTCTCCATGAAATAAAAGTTGTTCTTTCAACACCTATTGACTAATCCATGAAAACTTATTTGTTCAGGATAAATGGTGAGTAAAGGATACATCTAAGGTCAAAGTAAGTGAGACATATATTCTATTTATCTATGTTTAGTTAACTAATTATCTTTTATTTAATTAAGACTTATTCTATGGAGATGACCCAAACTTGAATCTTCTGAAACAGAATGACATGACACATACCATAATGAAGAACATGCAAATGAGCTGCCAAAGGTGTATGGATAAGTGTACAGCTTTGGTAAAATCAATTATATTATCAATAATTATAATTATGGGATGTCATAAAGGTGTTTAAAATGAAGTGATAAATCACTGTCACCATCAAAGTGCCACATTGTCATTTCATTCAATTTCTAATAATTTGACAAAATGACTGGCACACTCCATAAAAACATGTAGCGCTAAACTGTATCAAGTAATTATATTAAACTACAAACTCATGTAGCTATGGAGTCTCATATGAACCATTTCATTTCTATAAATTTTAATAGAAGTTGGTCTACAAATCCTCAGTGATTTTTGCCTACAAATCCTCAGTGATTATTGCCTACATATTTTAACAAAAGCAGGTCTAAAACCTAATTAGAATTAAAGGAATAGATTTGTCTTTAAATTTGCATAAAAATGGGATATAAAATGATATTAGAGCTAAATAATGTAGTAACGTTTCAAAAAGACAAAGCTTCTGTGGTAGTGTTTACATAAAATGGTTGCCTACCTTTCATTAAAAAGTTCTAGGGTTTTGATCAAATAATGGTAAGAGAATTCATCATTAATCTCACCCCTAAGTTTTTAGTTGTTAAAGGCATTTTTATTCCTATTTCAACTCAAATTATAAGTCAAATCATACAAGTTCTAGAAGAGGGAATGAGAGTGATAGGCAAAATTTCATTTAGTGATTTAATTAGTCAGTTTAATGGTAATTAGTAGACTGGGACTTCATGTCTAATAGATTATAAGATAAAATCAAAAGGGATTAGTAGAAATTCACTTCATGAACCTTGGAAATCTATAGCTAATTGGGTACTTAAGTATATCATTTTTGAGGGGAAACACAGTATTTTAGGAGGAGACACCATGAAAATATTAATACACCTTAAGCATAGGAGGCAAAAGCCTCATTAAAAGATTAACTTCCCATCCTTCTTATATGGTGCCATTAAAATTATGACTACAACTCCTAATGTTGTTATTAGGCACCATGGCCTTATTCACCTAATTATTGAACATCACTTCTTTCAATAAGGATAAGAGGTCTGGGAGGAATTTTAGAATAGTGTAACATAACAATTTTTAAATTTGCCTGCACAAGAGACCCTAAATTTACCATAGGAACATTCATCTCTACCTACTACATCAGTTGAGAAAACAACTCCAAAGAAGAAATCATAGACTGTAGTCTCAATAGAAATCCATTATTATTCTTATTTAAGAAGAGTCACAAGGTCTCAAATCCCTGAAGTTTCAAGGTCCCCACAAGAACCTCATGAATCTGAAGTACAACTAAGTCCCTTGTTAGGAAGAAGAAAATTGAGATGAAAGTTGATACAAAACTTGAGAAGACTGAGGGTTTTATGGTTGAGAAGGAAAGACAACTGAGTGTATCTCAGATAGTGATCAAAAGAAAGAGAAGGTTAATTCTAACAGATGAATATGAATAAGAGGCTGCAAACATTATAGATAGTCTTAAAAAGGCATCTGATTCCCCCATACATCAAAATACCCCTACATATGTAGATGTTGAAGAAACTCCTTTTGAAATGAAAACTCTAATCATAATGGAGGATCCAATTCCAGAAGCAGAGCCAAACATAGCAGTGGAATCAAGTATGGTGGGACAACCATCTATTTTAGTTAAAACTGTAATAAATAAAGGGAAAACTATATGAACAAATGAGATAGGTGAGTAATCTAATCTAAATGATCATGTTATGCAATTAACCTTGTAGTTTTCTCAAGCTCAAGATCTAGAGCAATAATAAATAGATGACATTGCTTACTTGATCAGTCAATTGCAAAATAAGGATCATCTCAACTCATTATTAGTGCATAAATTAGACACAACATCTACCAATCATGCAACAAAAGTTCATAGATTAGAGGAAACAATAAATAAAAATTAAAGTGAAAAAATATACCTTTGGATATATGTAAAAAAATTTAAGGAGAATAGAAGATTGTAGATTTTGGTAAACTCTTCCAAAGCACCTTCTGATGTTGCACCTTCTCCTCCTAAGATATTTGTTGACTGCAGTTGTCAAACAAGCTATCTAGGTATTCTTCCTTTGTAAATGCTACATCAAATTGAAGAATAATATTCCATACTTAAATATAAAAACAAATTTGTAACCTCTTCAAACAAAATATTGAAAAATAAAAAGAAAGAATTAGAAGCTAAGGTCCAAGATTTAGAAGAGAATTTGCAGGATGCATGTAGATTAGGGGAATCTCTTTTGGCATGTAGGAATCCTTCTCCTATATATAATTTATTTTTATTTAAATAATTTTATAGATGGTAGCTTCTGAGGATCTCTTGTCATCTTCCTTATAAGATTTTATAGCCAACAACATTTTTGGAAATTTTCTATAGTGCTGAACCTGATCAGTAGGATTTGCTTTGTGAGTTTTATTTGCATGATTTGATCCTAGGAGACCTTGAGCATAATAAGTTCTTGATAAACCTTCATTTAGGAGAATTTCAACTAAGGGAATTAAATTCTACATTCAAAAATCAACTATCATGGAAAATTATATTTGAGGAGTATACAAATCATGCTAAGACTACGAGATTGTGTGTTAGACTAGCCTTTCCTATTCCCAGATTGATCAAATAGAATTTTAACTGTACTTGTTTAAGTGATGAAGTTAAAAATCATTATTTACAAGATTTATATGATTGTGTTGTTTCTTTTGACTTATTTTTAAGATATAGTTTTGATTTAGTGGTGACTGCAAGTGTGCAAAGGTGGGACCAACTTTCAGTGCCTCTTAAAAGATGAGAGGTCATGTCTCCAAATAACTTAAGATGGAGTATGAGGAGAGCTTCCTCAATTTTAGAAATCTTAATAGAGGTAATAAACTCTGGGGGAGAATAGAAATGGATTGGCATGAGATATAGACCCCCTATGTTGATCAAACCTATTTTAGGATGGTAGAGTTGGGCTCCACAATCAAAGGAGCAATTCAATATATGGAAACAAATGATTCAAGAATATCAGGGGTTTACAATAAATTAAGACAAGCATATAATAGATGAATTTGATGAATATGATTTGAGTTAGAGTGTGGAAAGTACATACTAGAGATATGAATGCCAATAAATGTTTTCAATGGGACTTACAAAAAGTAAAGCCTAAGGGAGATGATGAGCTCAGAATATGGCTCATTATTGACATGTTATTTCCCTTAATTCATCTCTCAAAGGATATTATCTTATGCAAATCATATATTTTTAGATAGCTATTACATGAAAAATAGATACTTATCTTGTTTATATTGAATCAAAGACTAAACCTTTACTTTGTCATTAATGTCTAATACATAGCATTTTTTAGTGATTTTTATTGTGAAGAATGCTTAGGAAGAAGACACAAGCAATATATAGTGAAATTTCAATTTTGATCTCCATCCAGTAGAACTACAAACTCTATAGGCTTGTTTCTATGAAATCCATAGGCTTGTTTCTACAGACTCCATAGGCTTATTTCTACAGACTCTACAGGCATGTTTCTATGGAATCTATAGGCTTGTTTCTATGGACTCTATAGGCTTGTCTCTATGGACTCCATAGGCTTGTTTCTATGGACTCTATGGGCTCATTCCTACCGACTCTATAAGATCAATTCCATGGATTATATAAAGATAAAGCTACAAATGGGGAAGCTGGTAGTTAGATAAGATGAGAGAGAATCATTCCAGCTAGAGTTAAATAAGGAAAATACCTACCTGCTATTTTTTAGGATTTGATTTTGATAAAGTTGTATATATTTAGATCTTAGGACTATTATAGGATAGTATATCTATTTCACCGAGATAATTGGATCTCCTAGAAATCCAATCTCCTATCTTTGGATGAGTGGATCAACCAAGGAATCCTATTTATTTGCATTCTATTTTGAGTTGATTGTATTAGTATAAAATATAAGACTTTTGTCATTGAATAATATTAGAGAATAGAGGAAAGATATGTACAAGCATATTACAGGTTTTAGTTAGATTGTAATCATTTTAGTTTTATGAATTATCACTTCAGTTTCTAGCATTGATAAATCTTTGTTCTTGAGTCTGAAAGGAGCAAGGGCCCACTCTCCTTGGAACCAGGAATTGTGTATGGTATTTATGTTATGTTACATGAAATCTTTGTTATAACTAATCATAATCTTGCTAATATTTGCATTCATTCATAAAACATCAAAACAAATTCATAGTTTAAAAGGAATTTCCTTATTCCAAAGTCATTTCCTTTCTAAAAAAAGTGTGTTTTATTTTATAGAAAATGTGTGAAGCAAATTTCCTTTTCTAGTTAAACATATCCATTTCCATGCAAACATAAATAAGAGTGTGATTTTACTTTCAAGCAAAAGATTGGATTTATTTCATTAAATAGTTACATCTTTTCCTTTTCAGCAAAAGAGTGAATCCAATAGTGTAAGACACATTTATTTCATTATTCAAAGTTAGAATAGGACCATCAAACACCCCCATAAGTAGACTTCTAGATCTACCATCCTATACCTTACTGCAGACAGCTTTGGACACCAACCCTGGTTGATAAGACATAAATTGAACATTGATTAAATGAAGAGTTAAATGACACTCATCAATTTCCTTATTTTTATGCTTTCTATCTATATCTATCTAACACATTTTGTAGGTTACTTACAAGGGTCTCTCCCTCTGTGGTAAGTTCCTTCCTTTCACAAACCTTTAGTCCTCCTTTTTGGTCTTTTGGTTTCTTGATGTACCATAGTCTCTTTTATATTATTACATTTTTTCTTATTTTGGCACCCTTGGGTTTTTATTTTTTGAGTTTCTTCATAAGATCATGGATAGGACCCAACATTCCTCACAAAAATACTATCTTTTTGCTTACCTCACTTTATCTTTTACTTATTTATTGACACCCCTTGGGTTATTATTTTATGAAGTTGCAGTGTAAGACCATGGATAGCACCTGACCCTCCTCATAAAATTACCATCTTTTCATCATTTTATGATCCTTATTTTCAAACTTTAGCTTTTTCTTATTTTGTTAGATGGAATTTGCAAAATAATCTATGTTAGCATGCTTTTCTTAAATTTCTTCATTCTTATGATAATGAATCACACTTTACTGCCATTATATCCCTTTTTACCTTTGTCACATTTTTTTAATAATTTGAAGTAATTTAAATTGTTTCATATGTCACTCCTCTTTATTTCCTCTTTATTTCACTCCACATTGGATCAAAGAAGGTCGAATTCAAGCTATAACTTTTATTACACCTATATTTACAAGACTCGTAGACCCCATGCTCTTTTAAATTTCTGTCTCTTAGCAACCTTATCCCAAGTATCCAAATGAAATTCATCTTTAGCACCCATGTTTAGTTTTCCAAATATGTATGGAAGAGTAATAAAAAAACCATCAAGAAAGTTAAAAGCCAAATCATTTGAATCAAAAGGCAATGATATCTAAAATGCAACATACAAATCTTAAAAGTCAAATTCACACCAAAAGACATGATTACAAGCACATCCCCTATCTCTAATCAAAGCTAAAACTCCATAGTTGGCCTCACATAGAATTGAGGTCCTTTGAGGTGTCGTAGGCTAGTAGATTGGAATAGGGGAATTCAAAAAACTCTATGGTGCTACCTACTTTCTCATGCAAGTACCCCAATATTCTAGTAGATCGACAGCTCTATAAGGGGTCATGAGGTAGGGAACACATTATGGGAAGGTAGGTCTATTTTAATTTTCATGCATTTAGCCTTCATGGGATGACCTATATACTCCATTTGTTGACCTAAGACTTGTGTGTCTAAGAGAATTTATTCATAGTCCTTAAGGTCAAAAGTCCTCTTTTTTTGACAAACCTAATTTGAGTGTCTTGAGAGTTCGTCTACCTTGGTTTTTCCTTCATTTTCCCATCCACCCATTTAATTTTCCCTCTTGATAGGTAAATTGTGATTCCAAATCTATTTTCCCTTTTTCTTTAATTCCTTCTTCTTCACCTCTTAAAACCATGCTATCACTACTTTGTTTTAGTTTTATCTATCCTTAGAGTGAAATAACATGTTTGAGCAACTATGGATTTCTTCTTTCTTTTTCACCATGATTTTACATTTTTAAAATTACTTTATTTATTTTTTTACCATTATTCATTGTTTTACTATCCTACTATTACATAAACCTAAGTTTATATCCTTTTTCCATTGTTGATTGAGGTTGGCTTGTTACTTCTCACTCAACAATATTGTTACCCTTTTTCCATTATTTAGTGAGATAAGGATTGCTATTAGTCACTCATCAGTGTTGTTTTTACCATTTTATTTCTTCTTTTACCATTTATTTGTTTGATTACCTTGACATGTATCCTTGATTTAACTTAGTGAGTTCACCTTTCTTACTTAAAGATAGTTTGTTTTGGTTTTTCGATCTTTAGTAGCCTTAGCTTTTCAGTTACCCAATTTACTCTTATTGTTTGACTGGTCATTTGGTCTAACATATCACTTATCACTCTATCTTTCCAAATTTCTCAAGTATCTCCCATCTTCATAGCACTAGCTATCTTGGCTTTTCTTGCATTTATTTGTTTTTTCTCTTTAGTTTTATATTCTTGGGTTTGTTGAAAGTAGTCTTTATGCCCTACACAATAAAAAATAACAACACAATAGATAATTATTTAGTGATAAAGGTAAGTCAAGGTATGAATTGCATTTAATTTTTAGTTGTTTAATTTTTAATTATTTACTTTTCAATCATTTAATTTCAATTATTTTTGTTTTAAAATACTACAGTTTTTTTTTAACATCAACGTTATGTGTCATTATGTTCTTTCTCAAAGCACCATCCCATATTATACATTAGTGACATGTGATGATATTCAAGTGGGGCATATGTATACAAATAACATATTAAACATTTTATCAAATACCGACACTTTACATCTTGCAAAAACCTATCAAGACTCAATCTCTCTGAGTGCACATCCTAAGGGGTGCACTGAGAAAAGGGTGGATAGACCTTTGGTGCTTCATATGATTTTTGTCCCTTATTTCCACATTATTAAAAATCCAACCATATCCTAAAACCATTCCCTAAGATATTACTCCTCCCTTGCACACTTCTCTAGTCTTTTTCCTCTTTTCATCCCTATTTTCCTCACCTTGATCCCATTTTGCCAGTTGATTGTACTAGGCCAACCCTGTATAATTTTCAGCATTTAATTATTATATAGTTTTGATTGGGTTGAACCTATAATATTTAGGGTATTTTTCAATTGAGATTTTTGTTATCCCTTAGGTTAACCCAACTGGGGACCAAGTGATTTATTCCCTAAAAACATACAGGGTCAACTAGTTCAACCCCTTATAGCTGACATATTCAAAAGGATTTAAGATGAGATTCACCTATAAATAAAAGATAATTTCATCATTATTTCAATATGCAATCAATATTTATTATTCTCTCATGCTTATTTACAATTTGATCTTCCATCATTCTACTTGAAGAGTCTTAACTTAGGGTTTCTACTTGAAGAATATAGTCTTGTGGATAAGTCTTCGATGTTTTGGCCTTCATTAGTTATCCTTAAAAACCAAAATAACCTCTTGAAAAACCCATTTTTCCAAGGGATAAATTGAGTCTTGATGGGTTCACATTTAGGTAAGTATATTCTAAATTTGTTCTCCTCTCTTTAGTAGATATAATTAGTATAAGTATTGGATTGAATACTATTACTCTTCATATTCCATGTATTAGAGTTTTAATCATACTTATCTTAATTAATATTATATTATACATGTTTTGATTTCTTTAATAACCCCTCATGTTGTGTCATAAGCTTTGGTGTGCACTAGATTATATTTACTTTCGTATTTATTAGAATAGAGTGAACATTAAACCTATGACTCTTTTAGGGTTGTTACATGATTGCATTAGACTTTAGGATTTGTAACCCTTCCTAACATGGTATATTGTGATAAATGATCCCCTAATTGAGTCTAATATATCCACATATTATTTATCCCCCTACTTAACAAATGTATCCCCAATCAAAAGTGTAGATATGCTCTATCTTCTTCAAGCTAGGATTGATTTATAGACATGATGCATTTTTGATTGCATATAGAAGGTGTTTACCTTAGATTAAGAGGCACTAAAGTTCATGGAGGAGAATGCATATCTTAACCTCATCTTGACCAAATATCATGAGCTTATTGATGCTACATGTCATGCCTTGGTCACTCAAGTTTTGGGTGACCAAGTCACGTCAAAAGATAAAAAGTTCAAAACCCTCTTCTCTCAACTCATAAAATATTGGTTTTTTGTATAAAATTTGTATAAAGTGTGCTCACAAGGATTTAATTTCAAGCATGAGACATAAGATATTTTTGATATCTTTGAGGAATATAAACAAGTCCTCGATATTGTTATGCACTAAGCTCACATAATATATTAGAGCATGATCGATTAGAAGTAGTATTTTTATAACACATGGTTAAACTCCATGCCAAAGTTCACAAAGGATGATAAATCCAATATTCTATGGAAGGAAATTCTACTACCTCATATGCATCAGATATCACACTCAAGTAATTACTTGAATTTAGAGATAGTGTGATGCTAAAGATACAGACTTATAAAAATTAAATGTTGCAAAATAGATTTAGTATTAATCAAAAAATGAGGCATGAAAATAAGATGGAGTTAGCCCAAGAAATTTAAGTGAAATTATCTAATGTATATCCTTTTATCATAATAATGAAATTTGTAGA
Source organism: Torreya grandis (assembly GCA_037957365.1). Taxonomy (NCBI): domain Eukaryota; kingdom Viridiplantae; phylum Streptophyta; class Pinopsida; order Cupressales; family Taxaceae; genus Torreya; species Torreya grandis. The sequence continues at coordinate 761,876 of JARHVA010003689.1, forward strand.
CATACATTTTTTAGTTAAGTACAAAGTTTTGTTGCACACTAGAATTAATATGGTTAGAGAAACTATCATGTATTATACATTGTATAAAAATGATATGTTTCATTTAGATATATATCATAAACATCATCCAAGAGCCTCAATTTTTTCCTCCAAAAAAACTCTAATTGGAACTATGTTATAAAAAGTAGTTGTAATTTCGTAGCCTGTACCTCAACCATAAAAATCTCCTCTACTAACATATTCTACAATAATAACTTCTTTTTTAGCATCTCAAGCACAACCATATATTCAGCCTCCTCCTACTCAAAAAACATATTATATTCTATCACCTTCATTATAGGTACTACCCAATCTTTAGTTTTGCATTTTTTGAAGTATTTTGTAGTAAGAAGGGCTTAAACATTAAAAGTGGGGCTAGGTTGGTTTAAAACATATAAATAGTGGCCACTTGGTTAGGATAATTTATTGAAACCTTGAAAAGGTGGTATATTAGTATGATACTTATTTTAAAGCTTTAAAGTGTGGCTAAGTAGTGTACAATAGGTGAAAACTATTAAACAACACCTTGACTGATTACCACAACTTATGCTTCTTGTTTAGATCCTTAAATCAGCTAGAGTTTTTAGCTTTGGCATAAGGCACACTTCTTATGAATTTGTCTTAGGATGAGACAATTATTTAAGTCTAGGAAATTTTTAGTAATAAACAAGGCTACAAAATCACAAACTACAATTGATAGACTTGTGTGTGACTTTGTCATTTGTATCCATTTTTTATGTATTTGACACTTGAAAGCATGTCAAGAGTCTTATAAATGTGAAGAGTCTTTATTTTATTTATATAAAAAGGATGTAATAGGAAGTGAAAAAAAATTTTAAAAATTATATATAGTAATTAGTTGTGTTTCAAAAGAGTTTTGATGTGATAGATATTAATATAGAGTTCTAAAATGGTTTTCCCAAAAGTCTTTTATCATTATTCTGCGTAGTGAATGCTTTGTTTATCCAAAACTATTTAATCATGTAAATTAATAATGTATATTTTTAATCTATTAATACTACATTCTCTTGTATAAATACACCATATTTAATTAAATAATACCTTTGTTCACTCTATAACTATGTTTGCATGATAATTATTTTTTTACTTCATACAACTATCCCTGTAATAACATGTTCAGATACATTTTCTAGTTATCTATGTTAAAAAATTATTTGAAACAAAATAATTCAATTACCTCCTCTACATTCTATAAGGAGGTCAAAATACTTCTTTTCATATCATATAATCCATGGGCATCATACATATTATTATTTTACATTAAAGAACAAAATACAAAGTTGCAAATATAGTGGTGATCATATCATTGATACATCTACTAAGAAAATCACTCACATTATTAGTACCTCTCCTAAATCATAATTAAAAAAACAATAAATATGAGTATCAAAATAAAATTTATATCAAAATCAATTGTAAATGAAAAAAATTGAATAATAAAATATTCAAAAGGATAAGCTAGAGCAAGATATGTTACAAAAAGATTAAGAACTTAAAGCAATACTTACATATTTTCCTAGTGTGTAAGAAAATATACATGAATCTTCTCTATCCCATAGTGAGGTGCAACACTTTGACAATGATAAACATACTCAATAAATTCAAACTTTCAAGAAGGAAACTGTAATATATAGTGTGTTTCATTATTCATATACATATACTCAAAATGGTATATTGTAATTTCAAGGACAACCTAAGAGGTTATATTTATCCTATAATAATTATTACCATGATGATTATGATCCTAATAATATAGAAGATTGGTATGATCTTGAAAATATTAATTATGAAACATATAAATATGACACACATGATACATGGACTTCATAGAGGCATATCCTTGGGTTCTAGTAGCACTTATACCTATATTATCTCCTTTCCATATATGTTATTGGTTCCATGTTGTTAGATATCATATCATTTATTTCTATATATACACATGTTTCATGAATATTTGGAGTGTGATAAAAGCATACCCAGGCACATGATATATGCACATATGAATGTTCGTACTTCCCTCTACTTATGTTATCATTACATTGGGGGAATCCTCTTTATTTGATCATGATATATTTAGGTTAAATTATTTTATGATAATTTTCTATTATCATGTTTGAGTTTATGTACTTACACACACCTTTATCCATGCTTATATCTTTCGTAGTATACTAGATATGTTATGTAATTATTTTTTTTTGCTAGCACATATATCTAAGTACCAGTGTGATATGTTTATGTTGGTTGGTTTTGATTTCATGCTTTCATTTTTAGCACTTCATTGAGTGTGTTATTTTCTTGATGTTGTCTTACATTATGTTTATTATTTGAGCTTTTGAATATGTTCCATTTCTTGCAAATTCCATGCATTTATTTATATAATGTGATATTTAAACATGTCATATTATTTTTATATGGAATTTTGAACATGTAATTCTAATATTAATGGATATTTGACTAATTCATGTCCCTTAGATTGTGTGGCATTTGAACATGACCCTTGTATGAGGTCTCCTTAAACCATTGAATTTTTTTGGGTGTGTTCTTGATATCTTGTTGATCTTGTATTATTACTCTTTATATGTTTCCATGATCTATATCATGAGTATTAGGACTTTATGTGATCACATTTTGCATGCTTTAATGATATATCTACCTAGACATGTCCCTCCTATATGTCACATGATCAATATATAGATTATACTATTATCTTATCCATTTAACATAAGTTAACTACCATTTTGTACTTCACTTCACTTTAAAAGGGGAGGAATATCAATGGGGTCATGCCATAGATGCATGGCTTCCACATTTTTCATAGTTTCAGATTATAGTGGAGCATGTTATGAAAAAATGTTCACCACACTTACACCAATTCTCAAGTTCTTTAGATATAGTGGAGGAATGTCATGAGAATATTTCATCCACACTTGAAAAAAATTAAATTTGTCTAATTTTCATAGTTATATGATTCATATACACATTTGTGATAGTATCCTAGACATTGGCACCATTATTATATCCAAATTTAATCTTGAGACATATATGAGGTGCATATTTTGAAAAGTGCACCTTAATTGAAAAATAAAATCATATTTCAAATTTAAAATACTACTATGGAATATTACCATACCTAGGATGGAATTTTATGAACTTTTATTGAGCCAATATATTGTAATAGTTGGTTCACTTTTTGGCAAGATTGAGGTGATTAAATCACTCAATCTTACCAATTTTATAAGTTAGACTTGATTAAATAATTTGAATTCACCATATTTATAGTATGTAGTGATTAAATCATCCACCCTCACCTGATATATAGTGTGATTTGATTGGATGATTTATACTCGCCAGTTTATAAGTATAATTGGGTTGAAAGATTGAGATTAGCTCAATGGTCATGTGGTAGCTTTCCTTTTCTCAAATTTTGGGTGAATTTTGTCCTCCTCTATCTATATATAGGTATGAAATCATGGGTTTTGAAATTTTCTTAATTTCAACTCCAAAGCTTCATAAGAAAGCATATTTTCAAATCAAATTGATAAAAGGCAAGATGGTTGCATTGACACATAGGTGTACTCCTAACCTTACTCCCTTAATTTCAATAATTTTAAATTATTTTAATTTTAAAATTCATATATTTATTATATATTATAATATTTTTTTGGTTTTAGGTCAGTCAGTGGCAAAACACTCAAGTGGGGCTCAAGCAAAGACCAGATTTGTTATACAAACCTTGATGCACATTTATATTCCTTTAAAATAGTAATTTCATTACTAGATTAAAGGTAGGGGAAAATTTAGACACTAAATATAAATTATATAGCACCTCAGTATTGTATATTTATAAAATAACTACTATGGTTATATTACCTATTACTTCTAGTACCTTTTCATTAATGAAAGGATCACATTCACTATTTGTTTGTATCAAATTGCTTATCTCTTAGTTTGACCATTGTTATTTTGATGACCAAACCTTATATACTATGTAAAATTATTTAAAATTGATCATTATCCTTTTCTTCTAGTTTTAGACTTGTACTTGTTTTTATAATTTCCCAAACACTTACATCACAACTAAATACCAAAATTGATACAAGTGTCCCTTTTCAAACTAAGTGTCCAATGCCCAAAAGTTATCTAATTTTAAAATCAAATGTATCATAAAGGTATGACTAAGTGATTTAATGTGATATATTTATAAAATGGATTGGAAAATATAAATTATCAACCCTTATTCATTCCTCACCTATAAAATATCAGGGACCCACAAGGAAACTTAATAAAAAACACTCAATCAAGTATTCAAGTGAGAAAACCTATGCTATTTGTCTCTATTTCCATATCAATCATAGGACAAATATCCTCATAGTTATAAATTATTTAAGGAACACACCATGAGTTATATTTTCTAAGTTACAAGATAGGTCACTGTTGTACTTGTTTATCACACATTACATCCTTATTGACATAAAATAAAACATGTAAGAGAGAAATGTATAAGTTTGAGGCACTCATCAGAGTATTGGATATGTAGGTAGTTTCCATTGATAGATGGGTCTTTAGGTCATCTCGACACCATGTGACCACTAACCAATTTTTTGATGTAGTCATTCCAAGGGTGAGGAAGCTAGGGTTTAATCATTTGATGAAGAGTGATAGTCTATGCGAACAATGTATATACACCAAAATAAAGGTGATAGAGAACATATAAGGATTCAATTGGTTGAATTTAGATCAACTCACTATTCCATATTGGACACCTATGTCTAGTTTAGACAACAACATCAATACAACTATCCAAATCTGATGCAAGCATCTAAGGCCACAAAGTGTGAAATTATAGAATCTAATGACTATTCTAGGATCCTAATCCAATCCACTTCCAGTCCTAGATCTATATGTGTAGTGTAAACCAACTAAGTAATCTTGTTTTCAATTTATTGTAATATAAATCAATAATTGTACTTTTTATTTTAAAAAAATTTAGTATTATAAATTTAGAATATCATTTATCTAATTTTACAAATTAATTAGCTTGTAATAGATCTGTTTATCATCCTTTTTCTTATTCATTTATATATTATTAACCCTAGATACCCCCATATTTAAATTTAGGGTTAAACACAATCAAAATATTCTCTCTTTCTAATCGAATGTGATGATTTTACTCTTGAATATGAAATTGATTTTAATGGCTAAATGTAGCATACCAATCAATTTTTTAATATTACTTCATCTTATTCCTTAGCTCTAACCTCAATAAGGTGATGTAAATCATAAGGTATACTATAACAACCAAAATGAACAATATTAGAAGTAATATCTACTTGATCCTCTATAATATCAACTTTACATTGGATAATAGGAGGGAAACCACCAATGGTTATGAGCAAAAGGGAACTGAAAGAAAGAAAGAACAAAAAATTATGACTTGTAAAATAAATCCCTAGTGTATATTTTAAATTTGTTCATGATGAAAAATGTCATGTCAATGAATCAACCCTTTCACCTATCGCAAAGGTCAATATGAAATTAGATGAGTTTAATTGTATGTGATCTATGGAGAAAATATTGACTCTAAGATGTGTAGAGGGGGTTTTTAATAGTTTTAGGAATAATAAACATAATTATATAATGAATTTAATATCATAATAGTTTACAAATCAAATAATTCTTTCAATTTAAAATATAATCAAATCTAGCCAATATAATCTAACGTATTCAATAGAGTAAAGCCTATGTAAAAATCAATCTATTGAAGGAAATATCTCTGATCATTTGATTAATGTATATATTTATTATCAATTCCAATAATAAATAAAACAAACTAAAATAAAAGTAACATAGAAAACATAAGGATAAATAAAATAAATGAAAATGGAAACCAAATAAATAAACAAAAATAAAAACTAATATGACCAACAACCAAGAAATTAAGGACACGAATTTATCTAAAACTGGTCTAAACACACTTAAGTAAAATTTAAATAATGTCTAAGAAGGTCTTATAAAGATACTAAACATAAATAAATTAAATATATATATATATATAAAATAAAATGAGAACTAAGCATCAATAATAAATCTAAAACTAGTTAGGACCTAAGCAAGATGATCTAGAAAATAATAAATATATTATTTAAGTACTAGTTAATCAAATAAATAAAGATAATAAAGATAAACTAAGTAAAAATTAACTAAAAAAAATTATAAAATAAATATGAAAGTAATAAACCATAAAAAATAATTAAAACATGAAATAAATTCAAATAAAAAAAACACTAAACTGAACTAAGAACAACTTCTTTATCTAATAATAAAATTGAAATCTAAACTAAACCAATAAGAAAAGAAGTGTGAGAATTTGAAAAATAATCATCTTATGTGAGTGAAAATATTGAATTTATTGAGAAACCAATAGAATAAGTCTGATTATAAACATAATCCTCAAATTAAAGTCAATATACAATCATTACATTAACAATCTATCATAAAATGTGAGGTATTCATCATTATTATGGCAAAGTACATGAAGTCCTATGCATATGACTACATATCTAAAATAATCAATGGCATTTAAACTTGATAATATTTATAAATCAATTATGAATAAATCAAAAAATCTAGATATACCTGTATTATTCAAGTAGATTACTTCACTGTCAGAGAAAACATTATTTGGTCTATCTATAAATGATTATTCAATCTCATAGATTGCTTTCACAGAAGAAGAGAGAGATGGATTTTTTTTTTAAACTTGAAGATATCTTAATACCTATGTGTTTTCCCCTTTTTATATGTATTTCAATCTCTTTACAAAGCAATTATCCCTTGAGATAGTTACTATTAAAGTTATAACTAACTCTAATCAATTATAGTTATAAAATTAATTGATTTTAAAATTTATTTAATTTAATTTATAAGCTATAAAGTTTATAAATTAAATTTATATTGTGAAATTAAAATAAACCCATGAAATTAAATTAAATAATATAGACCAAGTTATAATCTCTAATGGGTTGAGGCACTTTGACTTGTTTAAACATCACTTAGACAATTATCTAACTATGTATATAAGAAATTATCAATACATGCTAATGTCAAATACTCTAAAAATATTAAGACTGTAATCAATAAAATTAACATTTATCTAAACCATCATATGATCAAATTTTAAGCATATAAACCATATAATATTATATGAATATAATGATTTCATTGTCTAAACTGAAACTAATTAAAAGAAGCTCAAAACTGCCATGTCATCCAAAAATCAAGGTGTTCTCAAAACTAAATCTATCTAAAAAATTTTAAAATTGAAAAGTATCTATTAAAAATAATATAACTTATATCTCAAAGAAATAAACCGTTAAGTCAACAAAAATATTTCAAATAACAACTTAACCAAAGTCACTACCAAAAGCAATATCAATAAAGAGGAGCTCCCTTATCTATATGATATTAAGTGTATTCCATTGATGCATCAAGTAACTCAGTTAAATTAGAGTTTCCAAAATCATCATCAATATCAATTTTTACCTTCTTAATTACACATGTCATCATGAATTGACTCATAGGATTGTTAATATATTTCTTGAAAGTATAAGAAAATTTATCAGGTACAAGTGAAGTAGGTCTAGTAATCATAGCTAAAGAGAGATTTGGAATAACAAGGTTTAGATTGATTTGAGGAAATAATTCAACATGATTCAATACATGAGGATCATTATGTATTGAATAAATATCAGTATGCATCTGTTGAGAGGATTCCCTTGGAGTACCTTATCTGAAAGGATGAGATCTTTAAGAGGATCTTCTCAGATCTCTATGAGATAAACCATGAAAGTAAAAAATTATGATGGGATATTATCCAATAAGTTGTATAATATAGGATAATTCACATAAAAATTTATTAACACAAGGGTTCTATGGTGAAAAGGCCTAGAGAAAGTGCTGGCAGCCCTACAACTGGGAAAAGGTCTCTCATGATAACTACCTCATGAAGGAGTATCATTATCCTGTTGTGCACTATAACTGACCCAATCATTCCTTATAAAAATATGAAAACATGGGGTCCACCATGAAATCTCTATATTCAAATAAATTCAAATAATAATTTAATCAAAACTTCATGGATTTCTCAATATTGTCTTCAAATGAAAACATTATTGCATATTTAAACAATAAATCAACTCACTCATTCTATTTCAAACCATTTTATTCCATTGACCAAAAATAAATTATGAATGATGTCAAAAATAGACATGTTTATAATATCACAATATTTAAACAAAACCCTAATTTAAAAAATATATATTTTCATATTTCAACAAGCTTCATATCTCAACAAAATAGAATGAATCAAAGACAACTAGAAACTATAACATTTTTTATCAATATCTATTTTTAATAATGTAACATAATCAACTACCAACTGACTTCAAATTTTTAAATAAACTTTAAAAAATCCCATTCTTTGACAAACCTGATAATCTCTCAAAATCAGATGCAAGTAATATGATCACATATATGACTGAGTTGATTAATATTTTTTGTGAAAATACATGTAGATAATCATTTTAAAACAACACAATAAACCTTAACATCCTACATATATCTTGTCAATATGTATATAAATCAAGAATTATGAAAAATGTATTATGTCTACAAAACTTTATGAAAGTATCTACATAATACTCTTTGAAAAACTCAACAAACCCTCAATTTCAATTGTAATCAATTAAAAATGCATCTCATATCTATGGTCATCAAATAATTACACATTTTTTTCATGTAGAGGTCTAAACAAGAGACAACAACATATAGCCTAAAAATTGTGCCCATATTCTATTATAATAATAAAACCTAGAACACCAAGATGCATCAAAGTATCAAGTCAATACCAAAAGAATCATTTGATTCCAAGTTGATATATTGAAAACAAATTATTTTCTACCAAAAATTAATGTAGATAAAAGAAAAAAATATAACACCTTAAAATCCTAAGATTTTGTACACTCTATCAAATTCATACAAACTCCAAAATACTTTAATGCATCAAATAACCAAAATAATTAACAATATGTTCATTTTTCCTAAAAAATGTTTTGATTTTTTTCAATATCTATGACATATCAAGTAATTAAAATCAAACTAGTTTGTGTTCACAACTCAAAACCACTTAAAAGTATACATTCTTGTTATGTTATATGAATCTCATGTAGTAGGGTTTTGACCCAACTCATGTTTGAAAATGATACTTTGTCAATTTACAAACATCATACCCAATATATTTTATGCAAAAAATATTAAAACTTTAAAACTAAATGCATGTAGAGATTTCATGACATATGTGACATAAAAGACAAGTAATAGAACAAATATTCATGACTTTTGAAAGATTTCAGTTCATTACTATAACATTGATAACCAACATTAAAACCATGGTTGTATGAACCAAATATATAAGTTCATTAAAGAAAGGATATTAATGCATGCATAGAATACATCAAGTCAAGAATTTATAACATTCAAAAACTAAATAAAGCGATCAATTTTTTATTCAAAATAGATATTTTCAAGACTGATTTCCCAAATTGTATGAAAAAAAAAACCATGACCATGTATAAAAAATGGAAATATTGTTGTTTATAATAAATCAAAATATAATAATAACATATTTACCCTAAACCTATTGTAAATACACACACAAAAAAGCTTTCTACAAGTTGAATCATTATATGCAAAGCTACTTATACTTAATGCATATAAAGAGTTCTAATACTTCAACTCTACATATTTGAATGAAGGATAAAGCACATTTTTATGCATGGGATTTACACAAAATCATGGCTTTGATCAACTTAAAATTTATTCAATAGAATAAGTATCCAATGAAAAACTAGTTTGTATACATTACACCACTTTACGTACAAGTGAAAAAAATGAAGATGAACAAAATCCTTATGTTATTATTCAATAAATGCACTTGTAGAGCTCCACTTTCACTTTTAGATTGAAAAAATGGTGACTAAATGAAAAAAAGGGTTTTATGTTGAGGTTGTTACCAATAAATCCAATGAATGCAAATAATGTGACGTGTCTACCAAATTAGTGGATGATAGTCTCTGCCAAGAATATGCTTGACAATTCAAATACAAAATATATTACTAAATACTTATCATCCTTTGAAATTGATCACTAAATTTTACAACATTGTGAACTCCAAATGAGGTGACGATGTTTCATTAAAATCTAAGATTTACAATGTACATTGACAAATCCCACTGCCACCTTTGCATTTGAATGATTCCAAACAATGTCTCAAATATCCAAGATATGAAATGTTAAATGCTTCGATAAATTAAGGCATTTGATATCAAATAATTCAAGTGACCAATGTTTAAAAAAATAATGACCACTAATAATTGCTAGGTGATCACCCAATGCACAATAACCTATATCACTTAATCAAAGGAAAAATATGATATCAAATTAAATCCAATTGTGTAACAACCTTATAATGAGCAATATGAATTCCAAGACTCAAAATATGAACTTATAAGTATGTGTTACATGGTTTCACAATAACAATGATAATTAATTTAAGTTGTAAACAAGTAATAATCAATACTTAATTACTCACCTTGCATATACAAATATTACCAGCTTACCGACACTTGTAACAACATGCCACTACCATGAGTATGAAACTTCATAAAGTTATTATTTATGAAAATATAATAGAATTTTCCACTAATCATGTTTATGTGAAATCCATCATAATTGTGACAACTTCAATAATGTCACAAGTATATAAATATGAATTACAAAGATACAAAAGTAAGTGATAAGGAGATGAAATGTATCATCAAGACTAAAATTTTTTGCCAAATCAAAATTATTTGAAATCAAGATATAGAAAAATTATGAAATTGAGAACCATGATTTTTAATTATATATTAATTAGGGCTTCTGAGATAAGAACCAAGCACATTATAATTCTGAATGAAATAAAATAGTTAGGTGAAAAATGATCAACTTATGCTACACATAATATTTCAATAATGTTATGAATATTCAAACCAATCAGCATAACACAATTTCATATTTAACAATACATAGAGAAACCAACTTATAAATAAATGTAAAGCAATTTGGCCCTGCTAGAAGTTGTAAATGTCATGACTTAAGCCATCATATGTGAGAATATGACCATATCAAGAATTTTCAAAAAAAATGAGAGGTACTAAAATTGGCTATAATAGAGTCCAATTAGGTAATTTATCATGCCACTAACATGATAAGAAAATGGACCAACCATAAATTGAGATTATATTTTGATAAAAATCCATTGTTGGGAATCAATTGATACCAACCATATCATGTCAATATTGATTGTGATAATAACCTATTCTAGTAGAACTGATGTGTGTATAGGTAGATTGAACTAAGAGTCTATATATTTTTGTGTATGATAATCAACATGTTTGAAATGGACAATGAGATTCATGTAGGTGTGTAACTATAGAATAAATGGTTGACTCATAAGATATCGTGCAAGTGTGAGATAATGGTGGATTAAGACCTTGTTTATGTGTTCAAGTAATGTGTAATACATGTGTGTCAATATTTTCATTTTCAAGTACTAAATACCTAATTATAGTATCTACACTCTCCTCTAACATCCATTTTTGGTAATGATAAGAATTGGAAGAGCTTATATGTAGTCTTAACTCATGCAATTGATAATAGTGAGCCAACCACAATAGATAGTTATATTTAAATCACACTAATATTATTTTATTGTTATTCATTCATTCGAACATACTTACACACACACACACACACACACACACATATATATATATAGGTAACTAATCCCTATTATTGGAGATTATAATATCCCACCACTATCTCACCTATAAAACCTCCAAATCTCATATAATAACTCATAGGTATTATATTGTTGTTTCCAACAATATATATATATATAACAAACCAATATAATATCTATTATCATAATATTGTTATATAAAAATATTATGTTTACTAGCCAATTAATATTTAACTAACCAATTACTATTTACCTCTTATTAAATACATAAAACTTAACATGATGTAAAATCTAATTCCTAACATTCTCCCCCATAGTTATTACATGGTTCAAAAACATTCACACTCATATTTGTAGTATGCTTACCCATTGTAGCATTCCCTATTTTCCCTATTTGGTTCATGAACTTGATATAAAAATAGACTCACTCCTCTCATAGTTTTACAGTTTTACCACAAACCTTGACATGAACAAGAACACCATCTATCTCCAATAATTGGCATGGACAGAATTATATGCCACTACATACCCTTATGTCTACATACTATTGATGCAATCTTACTTCACATGACCACTATTATGTGAAGGAACACATCTTGAATTTACTTTATGTGACTATAATAGATGTGTCACTAAGGGTCATCTCCATAAATAAATTAGTCGTGGTATCTATACAGTAGTTGCTCTCCTATTTTTTGCAAAAACATTGTTCACCTTTTATGGTTTCTAGATCTCTACACAAACCCTTTCAAGATCCATGAACTGACTTATATTGGTGATTTTTGTCCTTTCACAATGTTTTCACATCAAGGAATCATGTTTGGAATTTGCACATAAATTACATATCTTGAATATGAATATTCTTCTATTCTTATTTTATAAACACACAGTGAAAACTGTAAAAACATACCACACAAAATGTCACCACATCATTAGTACAATTGTATCATTGGCAACTGATGAGAGGTCATTAAAATACCTCCTTCCTCTATGTATCCTCCAACCTCTAGTGTGGGATACTTCTTAGTCAGATGATGAGCATTTTAAGTTTAGAATCATGTTACTTTGAAGGGAATAGAGTCCCCCCTCAAGATTGATATTTTTGACATTTGACTTAGGATGTTGGGGTCACCCAAAAATGCATCTGTAAGGAATTTTATTTTATTTTTACATTTTTTTAATTTTTGTGAATTTTGACTCTTGACAAAAACTCAACACCAACACAAAGACTTTTTGACAATGACAACTCACTAAAAAGACATACAAGACTCATTATTTACATAATAAATTTTATATGAATTAAAAAATAAATACACATATAGATACATAGACCTATTTTATGAAATCTAATTAAACTCATTAAATCTATTTTGATAGATCCAAGATAACTAAATACTATATCATATGACAATACTAACCAAGTTATAATCAAAACAACAAGAGTTTATCAAACTTTGACACATTAAAATAACATGACTCAATAATGACTATATAAAATGGATGATATTATGATAATATGAATTAAATAACTTAAAACAACTCGATTAAAATAAAACCATATGGTGGAGACCTAAATACATAATGTAAAATATCCAGCTATACGTCTATCTAAAATGATAGATATTCAAGATATTCTCACTTGTTTTGATTGGATTTAATTGTCATAAAAATAGTCAGGATCTACATCGAGGATATGACTTTCAAGCTTGATAAGAAGCTATGGAACTAGGTGATGGGTTGAATGCCAAGTTGGCATCATGATAAAACATAAGCACATAATAAGCATTGACAATGTTGGACACTTTTCATAATAGAATGCATGCATGTTGGTGGAAATTAAAGGAGTTGAAGAGATTTAGAAAAGACCTAGATTACGCATGATGAAAGGATTTACATAGTAGGCAATTTCAATGTTGGCACTTTTAGCCTGGATATGGAAAATATCTATAGGCTCATCAATAAACTAGATGTATAGAAAGAAATTCAATACACAAATATGAATAGTGGTAGTAAATGATATGATAGATCTAGTAGGTGTAACTTCCAAAATAGGTGTTTCAATATTTATTTTAGCAAACTAAATTTTCATACTCCTCCTTTATTTTTAAAATGCCTTTTTCCATCTTGCAGATATACAAGCTAGCTATAAAACATAGCTGGTCACAGTGAACTCATAGATTCGAGGCAACAACTTAGGTTATGATGTTTCCCCCTCTCAATCTATTTCTTTATCATAGGTGAAGATCTAGGATACTTTGATACCAATGATAAGAATTGGAAGAGCTTATATGCAATCTTAACTCATGACAATAGAGAGTTGAACATAGTATATAGTTATATTTAAATCACATTGATATTATTTTATTGTTATTCATTCATTTATACATACATATATATAGGGAACTAATCCTTATTATTTGGGATTATAATATCCCACCAATATCTCACCTATAAAACCTCCAAATCTCCTATAATAGTTTGTAGGTATTATATTTTTGTTACCAGCAATATATATACCAAACCAATATAATATCTATTATCATAATATTGCTATATAACAATATTCTGATTACTAAACAATTACTATTTAACTCTATGTAAATACATAAAACTTAACACGATGTAAAAGATAATTCCTAATAGGTAAATTAGGTAAAATTTAAATAAAAATAAAAATTAGACATTTAGATCATAAGTTCAGTGAAGCGAGCACATAATTCGACTCTTAACTTGACTATGCACTTAAAGATAAAATTGTAAAACCCAAAAATAATTAGGGGAAAATTTTGTGTCAATGTACCAATTTTATGCATGCATAGGTACAATTATTGACAGTCAGATTTTATAGGCTAAGAATACTTGATGTTTTATAAATGAGGTAGCATGAGGATATATACAGTCTAAAATAGTTATACAATTATTCATTAGTGGTGTAACTACCAATTGAATTGTTAATCGATATGTAAAATTAATAATGTAATAAACTAAGCTACACTAACATACCCACTTTATTACATTATTTTTATAAATTTACCCCCAAAATATATCAAATTTCACCTTGCCAAGTGACTTGGTGAGTATATTTTCCACCTGTGAACCTATTGGGTAATACTAGAGCTAAATGTAGTGGTTCAAGAGTTGTTATTAAATATAATGGCATTGTACCTCAATGTGTTTGGTCCTCTCATAAAATTATATATTCTTAATAGAATTTAACACACCCTAATTATCACATTAAAGAATCAGTGGTTGATCTTCAAGAATGTCTATGTTAGATAGAATGTGATGTAACCAAATTACCTCACACATAGCTCTTCATGTGGCACAATATTCTACCTTTATAGATGAGAGATCAACTACATATTTAATCTTACTTATCCATGAAATCGGTCCAGATCTAAGATGAAAATATACTCTGAGATTGATTTCCTATCATCAATAGGTCCAACATAGTTCGAGTCTATGTAACCTTGTAATAAGAAATTTGAGTTCTTCTTGTATTCCAAACCATAATCAAGTGTACCTTGGACATATCTCAAAACATGCTTCATTTCAACCTAATGACATTTCTTTTGCTCTTGCATGAATCTTGAAAGATATCTGACAACAAAACATATGTCTAGTCTGGAATAAGTCAAGTAAATGAGACTCCCAACAAGTTGTTTGTAGTGAGTTTCATCTACTTAGGGTGACTCTTGAAATATATATAGTTTTCAACCTTTCTCCATTGGATTTAACATTGGTTTACAATATGTCATCTTATATTTCTCAAGGATCAGCTTGGCATATTTCACCTATGAGACAAAGATATGATTATACTTTTGCCATATCTCCAATATAAGGCAATAATGAAGTAGCCCCAAATCTGTCATGTCAAAGGATTTATTCAATTCATTCTTTAATTATTCCATAAGATCATCTAAACTTCATGTAATCACAAGACCATCCACATACAAAATGAGAATGACAATTTCTATGCCTACCTTCTTGATATATAAATTAGTATCTAAGGGGATATGTTTGAATCTATGCTACAATAGATGATCATCAATATTAATTTACCATGCTCTTGGTGCTTTCTTAAGTCCATAAAGTGACTTAATTAGATGACATACCTTATGTGGATTCTGTTCATCAATGAAGCCTTATGGCTGGGTCATGTACACCTTTTATTTGAGATCACCATTCAAGAATGCACTTTTTGCATCCATCTGTTGAAGATTCTATCCCTTTTGTGTTATGAGTGCACAAATAACTCTGATGGTCTTGATCTTAGTAGTGGGTGCAAAGGTCTCCTCATAGTCAATTCCTTCTTACTGAGCATATCCATTTATAATAAGTCATGCTTTATATTTGTTGATGGATCCATTTGCCTTGTATTTTGTTTTGAAAATCCACTTGCATCTAATGGATTTATTTACTATAGGTAGATTGACAAGTTCCCATGTCTCATTTTTGATGAGGGAATCATATTTAAAATCCATGGCCTTATTCCACTCAAGTTGACATAAAGCCTCTTGAACCATTTCTAGTTTGATGATGTCAACTATCAAACTTATTAGTGCAAGATTAACTTCTTGTCTCACCTATCTTCTAGTTTGAACTCTTGATGAAATATTTATATTAGAGTTTAGGTGTGAGTCCCTGATGGTGCTTTCTACCCATTTTGGACATCAATGTTTCTTCTAATTCAATGAATAATTATCTTATAAATTTCCAAGATCAATGAACAACTCTCTTTGCAGCTAACCTTCTTTGTGAGAAGGTTCTTCATTCTCATCATCTAGCTATGGGAATAGTCTATGTGAGGTGGTATGTTCTAACTCCTTCTATGGTAATGAGTCAAGTGATGACTCATCACAAACCACATCTCAAATTTCATATATCTTCATTGTCTTAGGATCCATGAGATGATATGGTTTTGAGGTAGTACTAAACCCCAATAGAATGCATTGGAGTGTCTTTGGATTGATCTTCTTCCTCTTTTTAGCAGGGACATGCATATAAGATGTATAACAAAATACTCTAATATGAGAGATTGAAGGTTTATGACCACTCCATACCTATTCTAGTTTCTTGTCATGCAATATATTTGTAGGTGACCTGTTGAGAATATATATAACTATTTGAACTGCTTCTACCTAAAATGGTGGATCCAAATTTGTAGTGGAAAGCATGCAACAAGCCATTTCCATGACTGAATGATTTTGTTGCTCTACTATTCCATTCTTATATGGTTTATAGGGAGAATTCAGGTGCTATTTTATGTTGTCTTACTTATATAATGCTAAGAATTCCTTTTATGTGAATTCCCCCCTTGATCTAAGTAGAGGAGTCGAAGAGGCCTCCCTAACTAGGTGATAACAAATTGATAGAAGACCTTACAATGTGTAAAGGATTCAATTTTATTCTTGAAAAAGAATACCCATTTCTTGTGAGATAAATCATCAGTGAACAACTAAAAGTACTTAAATCATTGTAAAGAATTATTGGTCCACATAAATAGGTATGTACCACATAGATATGATCCTTGGTTTGTGAGGAACCTAGCTTGAATAGAACCTTATGTTGTTTGTTGGCTAGGCATCTAGGGCATATAGGCAAGAAATGAGATAGTTGAGGAAGTCCATGGACCATGCCCTTATAGATTAGTTGGTATAAATAACTAGTAGAAAGGTTCCCATATTAATAATGTCACAATGCTATAGATTTTATCGTAGAGGCAGAGAGCAACAACATCAGATGAAATTGCATCTAGGGAAAATAATTGATCCTTCAAAAAATCTCTAGCGATGACCTAACCATATCATGAGAAGAGATAATATTTTATGCCATTTTTGATCATGAAATCTACCTTAACCTTATGATTCAAGAGCTGACTTACATATAAGAGATTTGTTTTCAAGCTAGGGACATAAAGTACATTTGTGAGAGTATAGGTTTGTATCCCAAGAGGAATGGTGATAGTGTCAATTCTTTCTACAACATACTTTTTCTCATCTGCAATTCAAACTTGATCTATAGTGGGTTGAAACTTAATTTTTTAGTGATTCAAATAGTTCCTTGCATCCTGTCATATACCTACTAGCACCAAAGTTGATCAACTAAACATTTCTTGTATGTGATAAGGTTTGGGAGACAAGAAAAATGTCTTTATATGTACTATTACATTCTACTTTTTTGGGTACCTCCTCTTCAGATTCATCATCCTATTGATGTTATGAAG
>JARHVA010003689.1:790000-837500 GCA_037957365.1 Torreya grandis
CTCTATGTGAAGCTGATTGTGGAGTTTGAGCTTTGATTGGAGATAGGAGATGTGCTTGTAATCACATCTTTTGGTGTGATTAGACTTTTAAGATTTGTATGTTGCCTTTTAGATATCATTTCCTTTTATTTTCAAATGATTAGCTTTTAACATTCTTTAAAAAAAAAACAATTCCTCCTCCATATGGATTTAGAAGACAAAACCTGGGTGCTAAAGATGACTTTAATTGGAAAACTTTGGGACAAGGGTGCTAAGAGAGAGAAAATCAAAAAGCATGGGGTCTAAGAGTCTTGTAAATCCAAGTGAAATAAAAGTGTTATCTTGATTTTGACCTTGTTTTATCCAAATGTGGAGGTGAAAGAAAGGGGGAAATCAAGAGGAAAATGACACATGTAACAAATTTGAATTTATTTAAATTACAAAAAATGTGACAAAGGAAAAAAAAGAATACAATGATAGCAAAGGTGTGATACCTTATCATAAGATTGTGGGAAGTGAAGGAAAACATGCTAACATAGATTGTTTACATATTTCATCTAGCGAAAAAAGCAAAAGCTAATGTCTAAATAAAAGTGATCACAAAGAATATGAAAATAAAGGTAATTTTTTGAGGAGGGATGGGTTTTATCCATGGTCTTACCAAGCAACTCACAAAATTAAAACCCAAGGGGTACCAATAAGCAAAAAGTGAGGGAGCCTTTGTATAAAGCACCTCACAAAGAAAGACCTAAAAGATGCCAAAACAACATTGGCAAGTAGCAAAAGAATGAAAAAGAATAAATGAGAAATAAAAAGAATGGTCATTTTATAAGAGTGTCGGGTTTTATTCATGGTCTTACCAAGCACCTCATAAAATAAAAGCCCAAGAGGATGACAAAATAACATTGGCAAGCAAAAGGAATGAAAAGATAAGTGATGAAGACTATGGTACATCCAGAAACCAAAAGATTAAAAGGGAGGACTAAAGGCTTGAAAAGAAAGGAAATGAAGACTATGGTACATTAAGAAACCAAAAGACCAAAAGAGAGGACTAAAGGTTTGAAAAGAAAGGAAACTGTTGCATAGGCAGATACCTGTGCTAAAGTAAAATGCAAAAAATGTTAGATAGACATAGATAGAAATCATGAAAATAAGGAAAATGATCCTACAGTAATGGTTATATTAGTGATGAGCATATTAGAGACAAGCCTAGGTGTCTCAGAAGGTTTCTTGGAGTTGAATTAGCTTGGTGTTATGTAATGGAAAGTAAGAGTGGGCATCACAAGATGCCCCAAAGGGTAAGTGGATGTAGGGATGGGAATCACAAGATGCCCCAAAGTCTGAAAGGATATGTGGGTGGGCATTGCAAGATGCCCCAAAGGCTAAATTAATGTGTGGATGGGCATCACAAGATGCCCCAACAACTAAAAAGAGGAAGAAGATTTAGGAAAGGATAAGAAGCAAAGAGAACCCCATAGAGTGTCTAAATGGATTTAGGTTATCCAAGAAGATTATAATGAGGGACATGATGCTTGAATATAAAAGAAAAATAATTCTAAGAAATAAGAATAACAGAAAAAGACAAAGAACTAAATTAGGCAGATAGAGAACCAAGTCAGACATATAAGGAAAGCAAAAAGCTAAATTAGAAAGCATAGAAGAAATAAAATAGTACAAGGTCAACTTGGTCAACCTAACATAAAATATAAGGTATAAAAATAGTACTAGGTTGACCAGGTTGACTTAGCATAGTGTACAGAGGTCATAAAAAGCACTAGGTCGACTAAGTTAACCCAGCATAACAGACAGGGAAATTATTTGGCCTATATCTTTAGTTCTACTCATCCATTTTACAAACCATAAAATGTGTTGGATTCATGATGACAAATAGAATGAAAATAATGAAGAAGTAAGCGATAAAATGATGATAAAAAGAATGAAATAAAAGTGAAATAAATCTTGTAAGGGTTTGTTTCACGTCAGGTTCACCAAAATGTATGAAGGTGAACCCAAAGTGAAGATAATGCTAAATACAAAAGGGAAAAAAATGGAAACATGAAGAGAATCTAACTAGTAGTGGGATAAGACTCACGTCTGGTTCACTAGAATGTATGCAATTGAAATTCTATGGTGCACATGAATCAATTCTAGATCAGATAAGATAGATCACACCTACACTTTCGATTGGGGAACACACTTGTTAAGTGGGAGTATGACCAATATGAGGATCCATTAGACCTGATTAAGGGATCACTTGTATCATCTGTCACAACACATCATGCTATGTAGGGTTCCAAAGCTTACAGTCTAACATAATCACACAACAACCCTAAACAAGTCCTATGGTTTATATATTCACTTATGATAATAACTAAGAAATTACACGAATATAATAACAATAAAAATAAACTACTCTAATGCTCACCAGAGCTTGTGGCACAAAGTAAAGGGGTTAGATTCAAAGAAATCAAATACATGTATAGGGAACTTTAAATAAAGCAAGTATGAGTAACACCCTAATACATGGAATATGAGGAGTAATATTATTCAAGCCAACACTTATGCTACTTCTATCTACTAAAAGAGAGAAGAATAAAGTTAGAATACACTTACATGAATGTGAACCCGTCATGACTTAATCTATCCCTTGGCCAATGGGGCTTTATAAGAGGTTGTTTTGGTTCATAAGGATCACTTTGTTAGGCCAAAGCATCCAAGACCTATCCATAATAGTAATATTCTCCAAATAAGAAACTTAAGCTAAGACTCCTCAAGTAGAATGGTGGAAGAGAAGATTGTGAAGAAGCACGAGCAAATAATAACTCCTAATTGCATTGATATGGAAATGACCAAAATGACCTTGTATGTATATGAGTATTTGACTTGAAAATCACTTGAACATGTTGATTGTGCTAGGTCAATTAGGTTGACCTAGCACATTATCAGGCTAATACCTAAAGTTTGGGATAGGTCAACTAGATGGAAACTAGACCTAAAGAGCTATAGAGACCCCAGACTGTGCTAGGTCAACCAAGTCGACCTAGCTTATTAAACAGGTAAAAAGGGTACTAAGCAAGGGAAAGAAAGATAAAAAGAGGAAATTACTAGAGGAATGTGCAAGGAAGGAGAGATAACTTAGGAAAAGGTTTTAGGAGTTGAATGGATAGGGAATAATATGTAAATAAGGGACAACAATCCCGTGAAGCACCAAAGGTTTGCCCACCCCTTTCTCGGTGCACCCCTTAAGGCATGCACTTAGAGAAATTGAGTCATGACGGGTTCTTACAAGATGTAAAGAGTCAGTAATTGATAAAAGTGTGAAATACTATGTGTATACATATTATTTCATTTAGGACATGCAATGGATGATCACGACCAATCAATGCAAAGAATTAGAGCAATAATTTAAGAATATAATTTTTTTTAAAGAGAGTCTAGCATTTACTATTGCATTTTAGAAGGAATCAAGAATTCATTATAGAAATGAAAGTCATAATATCTTGGAAACCACATCAAATTGAACTAATTAGACGAGTTACCTTCCATATCTAAATATTTTCCTTATCTTTTGCATGTTCAGATTCCCTATCAGAGTTTTAAATAAAGAAACTCATTTCTCAAATACTTGTGTAGGGTTTCAAAAATGTGAGTGAAATTCAAAAAGCCCTTTAGACCTGGGGAACACAATGGTCAAATTGTTTCTAACATATCTACTAGAAATTTACCTATCGTTAGGGGAATAACCCTACAATTCTGAAAACAACCCTACAATTTTTTAAGCATTTTTTGTTTGGCTTTTTTTTATAGTTTGTTTCCTCTTATTATTTGGACTTATTATATATATATATATATATATATATATATATATATATATATATATATATATATATATATATATATATATATATATATATATATATATATATATATATATATATATATGACTCCATAAGTATTCAGTGCTTAAAAACCAATTGATGCTAAGGACATGGCCTAAAATAAATATATTATTTATCTTTTGCATGTTTAGATTCCCTATCAAAGTTTAAAATAAGGAGACCGAATTCTCAAGTACTTGTGTAAGGTTTCAAAAATGTGAGTGGGGTTTTAAAAGCTCTTTAGACTTAGTGAACACAATGATCAAATCATTTCCGAAATATATACTATCTATTAGAAATTTACCCATTGTTAAAGGAATGATCCTAGAATTCTAAAAACAACCCTACAATTTTTAGAGCATTCTTTGTTTGAATCTTTTTTTGAATTTGTTTCCTCTAATTATTTAAACTAATTTTATAGTGTTAAATTTATAGAAGATATTTTAACATTTACATCAAGCTAAATATTCGTTTGAAACTTTCTTATCAATCAAATATTATTACAAATAAAATAGAATAAAAATCAAGTCTAATTTTATTAGACTATGTCTAACTAAATTTAAATGTCTAACTAAATTTAACGATGCAAATTGGGCTTCGATCCATTTATTCGCATAGTGAGTAACGTACAGGGTAACAAGGAGACGAAAATAACATCAAATTGAGAAGCAACAATACAAAACTTATACCCAAAAAAATGGCAGAACGTATTGCTGGTTGAAAATGAGACACCCTTACTATAATTGTAACTCATACAAAACATGCCTTTCTATTTTAGGCATTACTAACATAATCAAAGGTAAGACAGATAAGAATATAATGCAATACGTGTTACTCACCTAAGAGCAACCTAAGAGAGTCTAAAACCCTCACAGTATTCCTTCCGTGTAACATCATCGAAAACATTAATTTCACCATGACATCAAAGCCAGGACTTTGATAAAGTTGAAATGAATTACAACCAAACAAGTGAGGCAGAGTTAAAATTAAAATTTATTAATGGAAACATGTCACATTGAACATGATGGAAGAACGTTGTATGATGAGGCTGAAATGTGAAAAATAAGAAAAGTGCAAATAAAGTGCAGAATGAGGAGAAAAGGCATTTGAAAAAGAAGAATAAGCAGGAGATTCTTTCGTCTCAATCTCTTGCACCTCAATCCAATCCATGTGGAGGTAGAGACCACGAAGTTTGAGTGCAATTCACGTGCCCTTTAATGGCGCACCATGCTGTTGTAGTATTGCAACTCAATCCCACTTCCCATTGACTTTTATGGAAATCAGGTTACATATACTTGAAGCATATTTCTCCACATCAGATTCATATCTTGTAACATACACAATTTATGATTTTTGGGTATGTTGGGATTGCATTATATATAGTTTACATAAATCCCCTCCTAATCAACAAGCTCTCAAAAGTTGTGTAATTCATTGGAATATGAGTATGGGTGCGTCCCTTAGATCCCATGGAGCACCATGGACAAACATGCTTTTGTTTCTCATTATCATTTTCTTGGTGTCATGTGTAATGTGTATGGAGAGGAATCCTACAACTTCTGCCTGTATTAGTTCTCATACCCTTTGTTCAGAGCCCTTGAATCAATGCCCAGCCACAATGCCTTTCTCATTACAGAATATGATACAACCACCTCTGTCCTCCACAGATAATACTCTCTGTACTGACAACGATGACTTCGAGGAAGGGGATGATAACACTGCCCATTTACAAATGTTCACAGAGGCCCAAACAAATGAATTTTCTGGTCCAGTCGATCCGTTGGCTGCAAACGTGGTAAATGTTGACGACTTTGGAGCCAAAGGAGATGGCGAAACAGATGACACAGAGGTAAAATGCATATCATATACTCAATTCAATGATCCAAAACATGATATGAAAACTATTATTTATTTTCAATTGTGGGTCAATAAAGCTGATTAAATGAAGAATTTTCTGTGTAGGCATTTGAGAATGCATGGAAACAGGCCTGCTCCTCTGCTCCTTCAACCTTCAGAGTACCAAAAGGAAAATGTTACAATGTGAATCAAATTACCTTCTCCGGTCCCTGCCAATCGGCCTTGAGAGTGCAGGTTAGATACATCATCTCAGACATCATTTTTACTTTCTAGCATACCAATTAGTAATATATTACAGGTTTTTCTTACTAGGAACAGCTCATTGCACCTTTGGGTGTAATGGTCACATTAATAATTACACGAGTTATTGGAGCTATTATTTAGTATAGGTTGTTAGTAATAGCATTTAGTATTTTGGGGTTTATAATTTTTGTCAAAAATGTTTTATTTGATATTTTTGGGTTATATTACAGGTTTATTTTACTAGGAACAGTTCATTGCACCTTTGGGTGTAATGGTTACATTAATAATTATATGAGTTATTGGAGCTATTATTTAGTATAAGTTGTTAGTAATAGCATTTAGTATTTTGGGGTTTATAATTTATGTCAAAAATGTTTTATTTAATATTTTTGGGTTTATGATTCTGATCAAAAATAATGTTTTCTTTTTAAAATTAAAAAAGAAAAATAATTTAATATTTTTGAGTTAGGAATGTGTTAGTAACTTTTAAGTTATTTAAGAAGAAATATTCAAAATATGTGTCACCTCATCTTAATCTGTAAAAAAATTAACTCTTATTAATAATGCTGGTATTTAAAGCATTTATAAGGGTAAAGTTAAAATAGTCAATGCTCTAGGTTGTTTAACATATATATGTATATATGAGAAGAGCTTAAAATGTCGTTACATGATAACCGGTGTGTTTTTATTTTATTTTTTTCAATTTTTTTTTATATATTATATTTTTATGTTAATGAATAAACGATCAATTATATAACTAATGGCACCTTTGTTAACAATGGCTACGCTAGATAAACAGTGTTCAAAAGATTTATTTTGGGTATGACCTGTGATTTATTCAGGTGTCTGGATCTATAGTAGCACCAGAGGATCCCAGTGCTTGGAAGGGGTCAAATCCAAGGTTATGGCTGCATTTCTATCGTGTAGATGACCTAACAGTTGATGGTGGAGGTACCGTAGATGGCAAAGGACAAAAATGGTGGGCCAAATCCTGCAAAATCAACAAAGAAAACGTACTGTGCATTTCTTTGTTCATTACAATTATGATAAGGAAGAAGATCATTCCATGAACATTATTTTTATTGGAAAGTCTTATTGAAACTAACTAATGATGATGATGTTTGTCATGTTATTTTTGCAGCCATGTTCCTCAGCTCCAACGGTACGTACACATAAATCGATTTTCTTGTATTACATTTTAGCAGTGTCTTAACAACCTAAGATCTGCTAATTTTATAACTTTTTTTTTTTTGCGAGTAATAGTCGTTTTTACGTTTGTTTTAGGCTGTAACTTTTGATTCTATCAACAATCTGCTTGTGAAAAACCTGCAAGTAAAAGATTCTCAGCAAATGCACGTAGCTTTCCAAAAATGTTTAGCTGTACAAGCGAAAAATCTGAGGGTGACGGCTCCTCAACATAGTCCTAATACAGACGGCATCCATGTCACTGGTTCAAAGAATGTGGTGATCAAAAACAGTGTCATAGGAACTGGTATTATAAACATCACACCGATCAATAAATTTGATTAGTATTATTATGAAATAGTTTATGCTTTTACTTGAATGTAGAGTTTTTTTTTATATATAATTTTATATGTTTGGGATCACCAACCATAATCAAAACGGAATAATATTACTATCAAATTTTCTTTACACACCGAATGTTTGCTTGCAGGAGATGATTGCATATCCATAGTCAGTGGCTCTGTTAACATTAGAGCTCAGAATATCACGTGCGGACCTGGTCATGGAATCAGGTAAGGCCTTAAGAAATGGTAAAATAGAGAGGGTTTTGGCTCAAAATAAACTCCGTGTGCTCTCAGTCGTTGGTAACTTGGAATTAATACTCATTTGGAGGCGGTGGTAGTATTAGCTCCTTGGAAATTGTGTACAGGATTGTAAAATTAAGCAATATGGGTTTTTTTTTTTTTTTTGGATTTAAATAACAGCATTGGAGGCCTGGGCAAAGGAAACTCAGAGGCGGAGGTGTCCAATATAATGGTGGATGGTGTCTATTTGCATGATACTACTAACGGAGTCAGGATCAAGACATGGCAGGTAATTGAATTAAACGATTAAAGTTTTATTTACCTAAAATTAACCCTAAAGGAGATTAATTTTCTCTCGCACAA
This sequence comes from Torreya grandis, assembly GCA_037957365.1. Taxonomy (NCBI): domain Eukaryota; kingdom Viridiplantae; phylum Streptophyta; class Pinopsida; order Cupressales; family Taxaceae; genus Torreya; species Torreya grandis. The sequence continues at coordinate 798,090 of JARHVA010003689.1, forward strand.
CCAATAATCTTTGCCACAAAAAAATTGTGTTTTGTTGCAGGGTGGCTCTGGCTTTGCTCGTACCATCACATTCAGAAATATAAATATGGAAAATGTGTCGAATCCCATTATTATTGATCAGAATTACTGCGACTCCAACAAACCATGCCCAAAACAGGTATTTAAACAGGTGAAGGAAGCGCTCAAATGTAATTTAGAGGTGATGTTGAGGATGAATTGATATGAACTAATTAATAATGATACAGGGATCAGCTGTGAAGATAATTAACGTGTCGTATAAGAACATCAAGGGAACCACACCGAGCAAGGAAGCAGTGAAATTCGATTGCAGTGAGACTGATCCTTGCAAAGGCATCACAATGCAGAACGTTCATTTGACATTGAATTCAGGGGAGCTTCCAACCTCTTACTGTGCTAATGTAGAAGGATCCTCAAAGGGCGCCATTGTTCCTTCTGCTTGTTTCTGATTTAAAAAAAAACTACTACTGAAACATGTTCCCATATTGCACCATACTGTTACAGATATAGAACAATAATATTTCAAACAGACTAGGAAGTCCATCTTATAGTTGCATAAACTGTAACTACATTTTATTTTTCTAATATGATGCTAAACTCTTCTCAGATACTTTGGGTTGTTCTGTTATATATCCATATTCATTTTCCACGGGTGCCGTGCTATTTAATGTTGTGGTTCTTTTGTAGAGCAGAAGAAAATTTGGTGGTGTGGGGCTTAAAAATTAAAAAATAAAGACACGGGCCTGAAGCCGACTTCGTATGAGTGACTTGAAAGTGAAGTACGTTACATATGGTCCTCACTAATAACAACAAACCGACGTAAACAATTTTAAAAAAATCGTTTCTCTAAAAAGTATAAAACAGTTACATGGAAGTGCGTATCGCGTATCATTTCCTTTATGTCATAGATTGACTTAATCTTCTACAAATGGTTGCTTCTTATTTCATTTTTCTTGGTTTTATGATTATATATCTTAAAAATTATTTCACATTTTGTAATATATATCTTTATTTTTAATTTTAAAAAAAATTAGTTTTATTAATATTAATTTTGATAAACATTTTTCTCTTCAATTTTTAATGTTTAAATTGTATGTTACATATATTTTTCTTAAATATTATAGTTTTAATAAAATTTTATTTATATTAAAAAGACAAATATCATTATATTTAAAATAGATTTTTTATTTTTTAAATATTATTATTTAACATATAATTATATTTTTAAAATTTAAACATGTATTTATTAATTAATTGATACATATATTATTATGGGTCTAAATCATTACTCATACTTTAATAAGTACTCCATACTTCTATCACATTAAAAGGCTTCACATGTTCCCTCTTATTTTAATTTTACTCTATTCTTATAATCATATTTTAAATAGTTATTCATGTAAATTTTTAGGAGAGTAGATAAATCAAAGAACTAAACTTTTGTGTTTGTATCCTTTTTAAGCCCTCTAACCATTTCCATAAAACAATGAATCTAAACCCTGAAAACCCCTATATGGTACACTAGCTATTCAATTTTAATTTTAAATGCACGCACGTGCGCGCGCGCGTGCACGCACACGCACACGCGCGCGCACACACACACACACACAAACATTTCACCTTAAATATTCTTTTTAATTTCACCTTATGGCTTTTGTTGTAATTTATTAAATAATTATATTATGTAAACATATTTTGTAAATCTTTATGACTTTTTTTACCTGAAAAATATGTATAAGGGCAACTTAATACTAATTCAATAGCGAATCTCTCACCCCCTCCATGCTATATTTTATAAACCAAACATAATTCACAAATTTAATACATAAAACTCTGCCTATATTATGACACAATTGATGTAGATCACAATAGTAATAGTCTGGAGCAACTTATATCATAATATTTTAGAAGAGTTTATTTCATTTATTCCACTTATTATATTTATATTGAGAACATGATTTAAATGTTTATATTATTCTCAAGGAATGATGAAACATTTGAGGCAACCAATTTATACATTCCAATAATTGTATATCTCATTCTATTTTTTATCCTTGTCAAGATTGTGTTTCTAGTCTTATAGACGTGAATTGTAATAACAATTTAAGAGACACACATCATTAATAATAATTACTATTATATAAAAATAATTGTCTAATATGCACTGCTCCAATGAGAATATATTTGAAAAATCCATCAAGAATGATTTGACATATCTCCAAAATTGTTATAGCTAAGAAGCAATGTTCAAAAGGTTAAAATGTAGTTTGAATTGCTAGTGGTTCCACATACTTGGGAAAAAACTTTTTTGAATTGGAATGAAGTATAATGTGACACTTAAAGTATGATGCATCATTAAATTATCATCTACATTGCCTATCACTATTATTTTTTAGGCAACTAATGTAAAAATGAAAACTTTAGTCATATGAGCAAACATAGGTTCAATCTTGCAATGATCCCATTTGTTAGTTGTGACAAATGCTATCACATAAATCTTGCACTAGTTTGTTAGTTGTGACAGTTTTTTTCATGTGAATATTTGTTACTTTTATTTCTCTTGATAAAGATCATATTTCCAATTTTTTCTATGCTTTTTGGATGCCTGAGCAGGTAGAAGAAACTTGAATTGTCTTGATGATGTGATTTAGAGATCATGAAACCTCTCTCAGACCTGAAACATTCATGTTTTAGGCTTGTTCTTGGCACTACCCAACATTATTGATCACCTTATAGTATTGCATTAGCATGGAAACATTTTAAACTTGGTCACAGCCCTTTTAAAAGCCTTAAAATCATGGAAACCCTTTAAAATCTACATGTTGACTTGTAGGTGGTTTTAGAGGATGTTTGAGACCATTATTAGACATGTAGGTAAGCTTATTTAGAGCTTAAAACCTTTTATAGTAGGCATGAAATATTTAAAAAAGTCTACATACCTATAATGTCCTTGTACATGCTTGAAACCATCTAAAACATTGGTAACATGCCTATAATGTTCAAAACATGTTCTAAAATATTTGAATCTTGCTTAAGATCATGGTGAAAACCTGAATACACTACTTTTGATCTTGAAAGAGGCCTTTTAGGTTATATAAATATTTTGAGTCACTGTCTACATAGTTAATGGATCATTGTAATAACCCTGCAGATCTGTAGGGTCTAAGAGAATGCTTATAATCTAGTTTTCATACCATATAGAGCATGTGGGTGAGTGTTTGGGACTTGAAACCATGTTTCTCACTTATAAATATCATGATTATTCTTTGATCATGATTTAAATGTTGCTTAAGGCCTTGAAAACCCTAATGCAGAGCTACATGTTACATCTAGGAAGCTTTAAAATTCTATGATTTGTCTTCTTGATCAGTCTTAGAAACATAAAACCTTGCCTTTCAGGCCTTTGGTGCTTGAGAATAATGTTTGAATCTTTGCTTGAGGTCTTGAAAACCCTACTACAAATAAAAATTATTATTTATTTTTTTGAAGCTCAAAGAGGATCATAGAGGTTGTCTTGAAGGTTTGAACACCATGAAAATATTGAAAACAATGTTGTAACCTATAAGTAGGTTTAAAAGCTTTAAAAATCCTGCATTAGATTCTATAATCACAACGAGAATATAGGAAACATTGTAACTTTATTATTTGATCATGGAATATTGTCTACAATGTTACAACCTATTTTTTAGACTTTTGTCATGTCCCCTTTTCAATTGACATCTTCAGACTTGGTGATTAGCCTATTATGCGACCCTCGTAGGCTGAGAGGATGGATAGAAGGTCTTGATGGAGCTTGGCTTGGCTTCGATTAGAAGAATTTCTATAGTTGGCTTTCATTCAGGCTTTTTTGGACACGTTTGCCTGAGCTCCTATTATTTAGGGATATTTGACATGCAACAGAGCACCCTTGTTTTAGTATGGTCATGTGCAGAATCACTCCCTGATTCACTAGCTTCAGTCGGTTCGAGGATCTGACATCTATTGAGGGAGATATTAATATTTGATTGATTTAATGAAATATTAATTATTTGGCCTAATTTTAATTAATAAACCCTAATTATTAATTATGAAACCCTAATTAGGGAAAGCACACCTTTTTGGAGGATATAAGGGTTTCTTATTGGAGGGAGGCAAATTATCCATGGATTATTGATATTGATTGTTGCTAAGAATTCTTCTATGAAGACTGAACCAAGGGTTCCAGGATTTCATTTGCATTGGAGAACGTCCACTCTTCAGTGTGTGTGATTCAGAGTTTGTGAGATACCAGCCGATCTATTTCTAGTTTGAGGGATAGCTTCATACAGAAGTTATCACAGTATTTCAGGGATTTTGAGAGATAACTCCACACAGAAGTTATCATAGTATTTCAAGTATTTATTTCATAAGCTTTGATTTAATAAATTATCTAGATAGAGATCTTGAGATAAGGGATACAGAATACAGGCTGCAGAATATTATCTTGCTATTGTACAGAATCTGTACAGATCTGTGCAATTCCATACCGTTCTGCCACAGGCCAGACAACATCACAGGGGACACAGGAACCGACATCGGCATCCTAGTGACCAACATCGGCCGACTGAAGACCGACGTCGATAGAGTAGCCGACCGATAGGGACCGATGTTGGCAGTATATCGACTGACGATGGCATAATAACTGCCGTCGATGACTGTGTTGTTGACACAACAACTTGAGAGCCGTTCCAGATTTGCAAAAGATCAGGTTTTGAGATGATATTTGTATTCTTTATATGCATGCCAGAGATTCATTATTGTAATCATTTTGAATAATAATAAGAGCACTGATTAGCCAGTTGATAGATTATACTACTGTCTATCTATTTAATTGAATTTATTCTACAAAATCATATCTTTGTTTAGAGCTTTTGTCTTTCTATATTCCCTATTGGTTTGGGATATTACAGTGGTATCAGAGCTTTTGTATTTCTATATTCCCTATTGGTTGGGGATATTACAACTTTACAGATCATGTAGGTGAGTGTTTAAAACTTGTGACCATGTTTCTCACTTGTAAGACCTCTAGGAGACCCTACACTATTGGTGTAGACTTGAAAATGTGATTATACATGCTCAAAAAACTTCTCTATGTTGTGTTTGAGAAGGAGGACTATAGTCATGTTTTTAGCCAATGAGAACTTGATTTTGGCTATCCAACTTCTTGAGAACCTTATAAACATGATTATAAATTTATAGACCTTATATTTCCTACCTACAAACCTCTATTCTCACATAACAAGATCAAAGATATTTTAACAATTATGTTAGCAACTCTTTAGCATTGTGTTTATGACTCAAAAGATGCATGTGTTTTACCATTATATCATGGAAATATTATAATCTAAGTTGAAGACATGTATCATTTATGATTTAACTACACGATGCTTATTAGACCTTATGGGACCTTTGGAATATGATTGAAGCTTTGCTTCATCATATTGCAGAATCATTAAACCTTGAAAATAATGGACAACATCATCAAAACCTATAACTTTCATGTTTAAACTCTCTAATACATGTATAATTTCAATCTATGCACAAAAATATCAAGGAAACCTTGGATTTTATGTAGCTCTACCTTCAACTTAGCTTTAAAGGTCTTGAGTCATGTTTGGAATGGTGAACACCCATGATATTTGTTTATAGTAGTGATGTTAGCATAAATTTTGAAGGGTATTTTATCATAAACATCTACATAACACCATATTATAACATGAATATGTTTTGAAAGGATCATAGGAGTTTTGTTTTGAAGGTTTTAACCTATAATAATTAGAAACATATTAAAAACTAGATTTTAAAACTTGTATACAAGATTGAAAATGTTCTTGTATATGTATGAAAACCTTAGATATTTGCATAACTATATTGTTTAAAGTTTTTAAAGCCATGGAAACTTTAAAATGCTATCAGAGATCCATTGAACATTGCATGAAGGTTTGTAGACATGTAGGCAACTTTTGATGAGGTATTCAAACCTTATGGTGTTCTTGAAGGAGATTGAAACTTAGATCTTATCATTGATATAGTAATGGGCATTTGAGAGTTACATATGCAGTCCTATAGGTGCTCTAAAATGATTCATAAGATAGTCTTGAGGCTTGTACTATCTTGTTGATGTGCCCTTGAAACATGACTATAGGCCTACTTATTACGTTTTGGATCTCAAAACCCCATGATCTCATGGAAACTTAGAAACTATGATTAAGATATTAATAATATATTTGGATAATATCTCTTGAAAAGTTACATGAAGTTATTGAAGTCATCCCAGTCTATATTTTGCATAATGATCGTGATCATGCTTACAACTTGTGAAACTCTACCTACAATAGTAATGTTATCAAGCTTTTGAAGCCATGAGAACCTCTGATCTCTATCTCTCTAACTTGTTAGTGTTATTTATAATTTGAAACCCATGAAACATTCTTTTAGAACTTGATAACCTTGAATCATGGAACCATGGATCCCTGCATAAAACCTTGTTTGAAGCTTTGGAAGCCTTGAAAACTATTTTTCTAGTGCAAATATGTATGTTAGACCTACAATCTTCATTCAACAAACTCATACCTCTTGAATTATATATACTTTAGAACTTGACGGCCTAATTGAAGACCTAAAACATTATTTTTCCTCTACATTTACTCTTAAAGGATCCTAGAAAAGTTTACAACCTAATGCATGTCGTTTCAAGCCTTACAATAGTTAAAATTTGTCATTACATGTTTTAGGGTTTTTTAGAGGTTTTTACTATCTATAGGGTTTTTGAATGGATCCATGTAATTTATCCACTCTCATATAGTATTTATCCCACTAAAGGGTGCATTATATCCTAACAAAACCCATCCAAAACCCTGCAAACACCATGCACAAGGAGAAAAGAAATAGGATGTGATTGGTTCTCTTTGTAAAAACCTTGAAAACTTACTTTCTTATCCTATTTCAAAGGTTTTAATCTTTTTACTCTTTTTAATGCCTAAAAAAAATCATGGATGGTCCTATTATCTCTCCCAATATTTATTTTATGCCTGAGATCCTTTTTCATGACCCTACAACTTTTTACAAACCTACAAATCTTCATTTTCCTAGTTTTTAGCTTGTAAGATGGCTTACAAATTTCTTAAAAGACTTTGGAATATAATTTTTAGTATTTGAAAATTTGTTTTTAGGTTTAATGGACTCCTCCTAACCTATATAACCATGATTTCTCCTTGAAAAGGCTTTACAACTTCTTGCTATGACTTGCAGACATGCTTAAAAATCTATCTATAGTTTGCATGAATGTTATTTAGATATTGAGACAAGTGGAACATGTTAATATCAACATGAAAGCATTTAAAACTTTATTGAAGGTCTTTTGAACCATGTATGAAGGTCTTAGGAACCATGCTTAGATCTTATAATATTGGAAACAATGGAAAACATCATCAAAAACTTGTAACTTGGTCTTTTATGCTCAAGAACTTGGCAAGATTGACAATGTCATATTTTAGAACTTACAATCTTCTTAGTATGACACTTTTGGATTCAATAAACATGTAATATTATAATAAACCATGGTTTGAAGATGTTTTTTCCATGTTGGAAGCAAGGAAGGAGGCAATATAGGAAGGAAACAAGATCAAAGATACCTTTTGAGAAAGATGTATAGACTTTTAAGATTTAAAAAGAAGTTTGAAACCTTATAAATGACTTCATACCCCATTTTGAAATGTTTCACCATTTTTTATGACCAAATGAATGATTTAAGACATTTTTGATAGTTTTTGCATTGGAAAACACCTTTAAACATTCTAAGTCATTAAATAATTTTGGTTAAGGGCTAATATGACCTCAAAATGCTTAATGGACTTATGAAATATGAAAAGGTATTTTAAAAAATTGTTACTAGTTCATCAAGTGAATTAAAAAGTAAAAAATAGAGTTCACTATGTTAGAGATTTTTTAGTGATGTCAAGGGGGTGTCTTAGTGAGTGGATTAAATGCTTTGATAGCCTAAGTAATAATGACAAAGTGTGCAATGTGTTTATCCTAGTGTGCTTGAAGTATGCTTGGTTGTGTTCAGGGTTGAGTATGGTGATTGGATCATGTGAAAGAGGTCCCTAAGATGTTATATATGCTTTGAGATCTTATGTGTAGAAGTGTAATTAATTTGGTAGTCTATAGTTTTCATCTAGATAGTTTGGGTCTAGTGGTAGAAAATTTGGGTAGGCAATTTGATGATGTCACCATTACCATGTGGGAATGAGTCAAGGGGGTTTGGTCATATGGTTATAATCACATTAGTCCCTAGTTATTATATTATATATCTCAAGTCATGCATCAAAGCACGGTGAAAGATATGAGGGTGCAAAGTTGGCTTCTCAGTCAAAATTCATTGTTTTCCCATACTTAGCCAAATTTGCAATGTGCCCAGAAAGAGCTGAGTGAGCATTTTGATGATGTTATATATTATATGTGTAAAGGTGTCAAGAGAAAATAATCATATGGGTTTGTTTATTTTTGAGCATAGATGAGTTTTGATAAATTTAAGATCATGCACTGAAGCATGACAAAAGTTATGCATGCTCAAAGTTGGCCTCTTAGGTAAGTTTTGACATGGTTCTATAATAGAAGTTTTTGAAAAGGAATTTTAATGGAATTATATCTCATATGAATGAGGGTTACAAGAGTTTTTTTTAATATGGTTGGATTATCCTATGTGAGGAGATCATTTGGACTAAATTTGAGATCATGCATCTAAGTGCAAAAGAAGTTATTAAGGCTAAAAAATGGCTACTCAAGTAGATAAGTAAGGTTCCCATACTTAGTCATTTTTGAAAGATTTAAAGATCAAACAAGATAGATGGTACAAATTTCTCCAAGAAGTTAGGAAGAAGAGATATGAGGATAGGTTCATGATGTTTAATGATTGAGCAAAGGTACAATATAAGGATCCAATGGTAAGTAGGTGTTCATATAGATTGACCAAATGGTGAACGTTGACCGCTAAAAACTTGACCGATCCATAGAGATCAATAGAGCATGATGAGTCAAAATTTCAAAATGGCACTAGATGAGTTCAAAGTGACTAAGGTTTAACATCTTGCATTGATGAATAATGTGTTAAATATCGAACAAGATTGACGGTGTATTAGTGCCCAAAATTGTCCTGGGGCAATTGGGCCCTTGTCACTAAAATTCCTACATCCAATATAAATGAGTGTCAATGTCTAGTCATCTACCCTAGTCCTTTGGAAGGATGGAATATATGTTCATAATTAATCATCTCCTTTGTATTAGGTGGGAGTATTCTTCTATTCTTAGCCAAACTCCTGAGAGGCATTTCTTGAAGATAGAAGATATTCTCAATATCTCTAGGGGAAGTTGCCTTGTTGCACTTTCAATGGTTTCAATTATTAAAGTTATGAAAGTATTTTTGGGCATTGGGAGAATATTTCACTCCTCCCCATATCAAAATAATGGTGATAAGGTAAGTAAAGTGACCAAAAATCTAAGCTCATGTTTGGTTGAGATGCATGGTGGATTCTCAGGGGTTTTTAAGTTTTGAGTCCATTTTAAAGAATGTCCCAATTAGTTTTTATTGGAAACATGCAAAAAACTCCTAGGGGAAAAATGCTCAAGTAAATAAGTTAAAGAGGATGTTAGGTGTCATCTCCTCAGAGTTTTTGAGTTTCAATCCTCATTCAAAGATTGCCCTATTTGCCTTTCGATGATCAAGGTTCAAAAGGTTTATGAGGTACAAGCACTAGAGAATGTAAGGAAGATTAAGGACACATGGTAGGTTCTCAGAGATTTTGATGATTGGACCCTTTTTGAATATTACCTCACTTGAAAGTCGGGTAAGGTTTCAGAGGTCCTTAGAGGCCTGGGTGCTTGAGGTGATGACACATGGTGTTTATACAATCCATTGAAGACTCAGGATGTATTTTACTAATATACTAAGAGAAGTGATGGGTGAAAAGGTGTGAAAAACCCTTTTGAACCCAAAAATGTGTGTAAAGGTGAAACATGCTTAAGTAGGTCCACATGTTGCAAAATAGGACACTAATATGTTTCCCTTCATTTTTAAAAAAGTTGCTCGCGTAATCAATGTGGTAGTTGGTAATTAGCCATTTCGCTTCAAAGCATTAATGGTAACCCTAATCCTAAAGTTAAATGGATTATAAATAAGCATTTATCTTTATTTGAATTCACCCTTTGCATTTAGAGCTAATTCTCATGCTTTCAAGTGATTTGTGTGCCAGGAGATAATTACAACACGAAGACTAGTGATCACAATGAATTCTTTAAGAATTTTGTATTTTCATCTATGAGAAACTCTCTTGATTACCAGTAAGTATTCCTTGATTCTCTAGTTTTGTGTTTCTAAAGGGAGTTTGTGGGTGTTTGGAGAGTTATTAGTGTGAAGAAGTCAAGCTTATAGTATTACATTTAGTGAGTCAAGAAGAAATGGATTCATCTTCTATAACATTAAAAATCAATATTATATCCATTCTTGATGAAGTTAGATAAAATAATATTCAAGGGTTAAATTTCATAGATCTATTGAATGTTTTACAATGGCTGATTCCTCTCCTAATTATCACTAACCTTGGTATGAGTTACATGGTCCCTCTAGTAGCATTCCCTTTAGTTGCCCCGTATCCTAAGCTAGTTATTATATGTGCCAAGGTTTATCACCTTGACATTAGGAGTATCGTGGATGGGATTTAATAAGTTGTATGTTTATTCACACTTGAGGTGCTTAGTGCCATGCTTGGAATCCCTCCCCAACCTAACGGTATCACTCTTACCATGGAGGAGTGATAGCAATACATGGAGACACATGATAAGATGTTGTGGGACATTGTGAATTCTTGCTAGCTCATAAATAAGAGGTAAAAGGTCTCTTGATTTTCAAAAAGCTTAAAATTGATAGAATTCAAAGAGTTGCCTCAGTATATTATTGCCATGGCCACTAGGGTCTATGGGGTACCCACTACAGAAAATTTTAAACCATGGATGTTTTCCGTCCTCATTTACATGTTGGAAGGGAAAAATAAGTTAGAATGACCAAGTTTGCCTAGGAGATAATTGATATATTTGGTGCCTCATATATTTAGTTCAAAACATTCACATCCATCAGGGTGAGTGGCTACTCAGGGGCCCCTCATAACTTGCCAAGGTATGTGGATGACAAATTTATTATCATGGAATTATGTAGATAAATGGTGCACCCACATGAAATGATTACGGCCAAGAAAATAAATAATCCTTTCAAATTCCCAATGGAGATAGGATATTACATATGTCCTCTAGCTAAAGTAAAAGGATTGCATCAAGAAATGGGATTCTTTAGAATTGAAAAAATACTACCTAGACCTAATTATGATGTAAGATGGCTGATAAATATTGAAATAGGTGTAATCTTACACTAGTCACACTTAAAAGATATTTGGTCTAACTACACCATTGAGGATGAGGTCAAAAATATTGACTAAATTAGACTCATTATGAAGGAAGCACTTGCCTACAGTATCATCCCATCCCCAAAGACATGTTAGATGATAAAATGATTTTAGCATTATTATATACTGAAAACAATATTGAAATGCAACCCATAGCCCAAGTAGATTTTACTACCAAGGAAAATGACTCTATTGCATGGAGGGATTTTCCCATCATGAGGAGAACATTTAGGTGGCTGAAAGAGCATGAGGTTAACCTTGGTACATATGACACCCCCACTCTCCAAGAGCTTTGATAGGTTGTATAACTCAAAGTGTTCCTGCCAGCGTACATAGGCAATCCTCAAACATCATTAGTAGCGATAAGGGGAAAGGGAAAGTGAAAGATGAGGGATATGGAATTTTCCAAGAATATTGATGTGGAATCAATAATAGCTACTCAATCCAAAATTGGGATGTCATTTTCAAAGCTGACAAGCCTAGCAGAGAATTGGGGCAAAATAATTGCAGGAGATGTGTAACTGGCTAGTGGTACTCCTATATCCATCACAATTGAGGGAGCTCCCATGATGCTAACTGTTCAGGCTATTAGCCCACTTGTCCCACCTACACAATAACTAGTGACAACAATTCCTCAAATACTTATGCAAGTAAGAGAGGAAGAATTGGAATAGTTGAAACCTAAGAGAACCAAGAAGGCATTGCAGCCTCCAATAAGGAGCCTGAAGAAAAGAAAAGAGGTAGTGTTCAAAGACACCCCCCTAAGGAAACTTCTGAGAAGCAACATGAAGATAAGTCCTCATATGCCCATAGGTTAAGGGATATGAGTGATGAAGAGGATTCAAATGAGGGAAGGTCGATCATGGAGGTGATGAAGAAACAAAGGGGCTTCACCCCTACCCAAGTGAAGACTAGATATATAACTCTGAGGGAAAGACCACAAACCCTGGTGAAACCTCTAGTCATGGGATTATTCAAACAATTAGGACCCTCAAGAGTGGAAGGCAAAGATGATGAAGAAGATGTTTTGGATTTAGATGATCCTTTATCTTTTGATAATGTGTTACAGGCTAGGATTGAGGTGGATACAGAGGGTCAGGCTCCACATGAAAATAAAATGACCCCCTTAGACACAGAGACATTTGTAGAAAATGTTATCACGTAGCTACTAAGCCAAGACAAGGGTGATGAAATTAAGAAAGTTTAAGAATTTGGGGATGAAATTGAGATGGATTTGATGCATAGGGATCAAGCCCCCACTAGTAGTAAAAAGGTGGGTGTATAAGAAGAGGAACAAATAGATGTTACTACCGCTGTTGAAGTATCACCATAGGTTCTTCCCCCTCTAATGGCATCAAGTTCAACATTAGGGGAAGAAGTTGATATTGGGGAAGGTAGGGAATCATGCCTACAAATGGATACCATTACCCCCTTGGAAATAAAAAAAGAAGTGGGTCAAATGGATGAAATTGCTGAAATAGGAGGATCTAAAGATACTACCTCAATTGAAGTACCCCAAGGGTTTCTCCCCTATATTAAAGTCCATGTATGCATGGAGATGTTAAAGCTATGATTGGTGAAGATTTACCCAAGGGTGATAAAGAGGACACCATAGCTTCCTCCATCTAGGTCACCCACCCAAGAACAAAGGATGAACTAGTTGCATATCATTTTACTCAACTAGAAGAATAGGGGAGTTCCATAGACAAATTTATTTTGGAATCCCAACAGGATGGGGTAACTTTTGATGTCTTGGAGTAGATAGAGATAGGAAAAAAAGGGGAATGAGGAGTTGATGAAAAGGATTCTAGGTCAAAAAGTGATGAGGTGGTCGAGAGGATTATGTTAGGCTCTCAACCCACTCCAGTGATACTCCCCTAAACTAACATACTAGTGACACCCCCATTTAGTGCATCAAAGCCAGCATCAAGATCCACAACTCTATTGGGATTCTAGACCAGACCTATTCTTTGGATTGAAGAGGAAGTTAAGGATACAAAGGAACTCATGAGAAAACTAGGGGATATAGATGTACTGAATATTGCCCAAGCATACAAGGATAAGCCCCCTAAGAAGGCCAAAATACATTCAAGAACCACTTTCAAAGAGAAAGGGGAAAGAACATAGGAAATAGCCATTCCTCCACCAGGAGCTACAAAGAAGGATTCTCCCCTTGAAATCTATGTAGTATATAGGTATGATATAGGAGAATCATCAAGGAATGAGATAAACCATAGCTCACAAGTCTTGTCAAGCATGGTTGTGCACCGAATGGATAAAGATAAAGCTTCAATGGAGTTGAAGGTACAAAACTAGGACATGATCCATTACTTATAAAAGTTACTGAGTGAGCCCAATGCAGTAACCCCAACCATGAGCAAGGCCCTAGATGTTCCTATAAATTCCTTAGGTGCACTTGATTTTGGCCACGATGAAGATTTGAAAACCAAAGGTTGGGCCACAAAAGATTGAAAAAAGGATCTGACCACCTAAGCTAAAGAATTAATCCACTCAGAACTATAATTATAGATGACATACTATACAAACAAGGGGAATTTGATTCCCAAATGTTCATTTATGATGTAGACATAAAAAATTGGAAAATTTTTAGGCCAAAAGTGGATGATATTTGTAATATGGGCATCAACACTTTAATTATAGAAAAGATCATCTCCTCAGATGATTTCAAGCAACCCAAAGAGTTTTAACTAGCGATTAAGCATTAGTTGGTAGTGATTAAGGATGTCATTTTTTATTTAATGGAAGAAAAGCAATCTCTCTCAAATGTAGAAAAATAAATTAAAGCTACCCTGAAGTAGATGGTGAACCTATACAGTGCATATGACATGATGGAGGAGGCATTAGATATTGCCCTGAAAAGCCTCATTGATGCACCTCAAGGATCCTTAGATGTCTAAAAGATTAGATATTTGGTATCACTTAAAAAGTCTTATGACCAGTTAAAAGCATTAGTCGAGAAAAGGTGGGTGATGCTCCAAAGAAACAAAAATTGGATTGAGGAATATAGAGTTAAATTCAAATACCAAGCAGGCTCAAACTAAAGGATTCTTGCCACCATAATTGAAGGGAAAAGGACTAAATCATCAACATTGATTCTATGATGTGATTAAATGTTTATTTCTATTCTAAGATGGTGTTATGTCATTCCTCCTTTATTTCTTTTCTTCTCTCTCTTTTCTATTTTCTTTTTCTTGTTTCCCATTGGGAAACCATTGTACCTTGCCCATTAGTGGCAAGTCCTTTTCAAGGTTGTTTTGATTAAGGAAAGGACATATTTTTTTGTTGCACATGTGGACAAAGGTTTGTTTTGTCCCTTGTAGGAATTATCTCCACATATGTAACCAAAAATATTTTATCGTGGTTGAGGATCAAGTTTTTCATCATCACACAAGCATGAGAATAATCTGAGGAATCATATTTGTTATACCATTGAGTAGATTATAGGCCCATAAAAGAATTTTATAGATGGATAATCTTTAGTAATATTCCAAATATAGCTTGAATTATATAAATAAAGGGGGCATGTCCCTTTACAAGAGTCAGTTAAATTTTTGAGCTTGAAGCTATAGCTTGGAGAGTCCTCCCCATGTGATTTTTTGATGCCAAATTGATTTATATTATAAAATCATTGGTAAGCTTTGAGAAAATTCAAGATGTTTCCTTTATTACAAAATTATTTTGCATAGTGCTCTATTACATAATCTTTAAGATATATTATATTCAATTTTAATTCGGTTGTTAAATGAAAATTCTCATGGTTTATCATTCATTCTTGTTGTTGAAATACAATGTTTTATCTTACATGTTTGATAGATTTGTTATCTAATGTATTCTTATTTATGGTAGTCATCCAAGGCTACAATCATAATATAAAATCCTTTCTAATTCAAGATTTGAAAATAGAGCATTAATAGCCTTCTTAAGGGTAGTCTTGGGCTCATGAATTCAACTGGAGGGAGTCATTGAAGGGTGATTTACAATATTAATTATAATCTTTTGAGGATAATTTGTGCATGATTTTATTTGTACCAATTTCTAAACTGAACATCAATTTTTTATGAAATTATTGTAATTATCTTGTGAATTCTTCTATGCTCACTTACTAGCCATCCAAATCTACATCTATCATTCAAGAAAATATGGTTTCAATATGTTTTAAACCTACAAATAACACTCTATTTTCATATCATAAGTGTTATTTACCTTATAGACACATGAAATATTGTGTACTTAAAATGTGCTTGCATTTTATGTTTTAAATCCTAGTATTGAATTTTTTTCATTTGACCCCTATTGTTGAATATTTTAAAAAATATAAATTATAGCCATCTCATCATCTATCTTTAGTAGCTTGTATATGACAAAAAGCATTTGTGCATTTTGTGTGACAACCCTTCATGGGTAAAGTGTATAAGTTTGGTTATGCTTTGGTCATATCTCCATTTTGTACCTATGATCTTCATTAAGATTAACATGCTAAAACTCCTTCATGTGAGCAAGCTACCTTAGTAGGTTCTCTCACCTTGGTTTAGGTAGAGCCAAAAGTAGTAGGGAATTAACCATACCATATGTAGGTGCTTCCCATTCATTTCCTTCATTTAGTCCTCTCTCAATGTTAAACCCTTCCTTGGCCATAATGACATATTCAGTGGTTTCTCATTTCAATTTACCATTCTTCTCAAGAATGTGAGGTTGAACATTAGGGATGTATAACTGGGAACCAACACTTTTTTGGCACCATTGTCGAGGAACATTTTTGTTACCTTTGTTATAGGAATATGCTTGTAAAAGAGTTATAAGTGTTTTATTTATTTTTCTATCTATTATTACTATAATGAGCTATTCATATTAAAGTTCATTAAAATATTTATATCCTTTTAGGTGATTCTATTGAGGATATTCACCCCTATTTTGAGAGAGGTAATCAATTTTCTTGGGGTTATTTTTAATATTTAAGGGTCAGTATCTCATTTATTGTTATGTGGATTTATTTTTCTAGTCTAGAAGTCTTGCTTCTAGTGGAAACTCCATTATATCAAGGTCTTAGGATCAATGCTTGCTATATATTCCCTTCTCTATTTTGAATAATTCTATTTAGATCTACAAACTTGGAGGGCACTAGATCTTCCTTTTAGAAGAACCCATCAAAATAGATTTTCCCTAAGTTAAGTCCCATCCAAGAGAAAACAAGTATGGAAACCTATTATGGGCTAGATCCTAGTTAATAAAATAAGACTTGATTAATTCATTCCCCATTATATTTACCTCCTTTTCTCTAATATCCATTTGGTTGAAGGATACAAGAGTGCTTCCGATAAATTTGAACTCCTCATGAGTCAAGCTCCATCTTCATAAAGGAGTCTTTATCCTCCTACTAGGACATTAAAGATTCACTCTATTCTCATCCTTTGAGTCCTTCACATAATATTCATCCTTAACCATCCCCTATTTCATCTTCATCTTTATATTTAGAGATGGAAGATCATGACTTGAGGAGAAGGATGTTCAATGTGGACAATGATAATAATGGAGATGATGATCAAGACTTGTATAATAGACATAGACCATTTATGATCCTAAGGTTTAGACCTATTAATTTAAATGGCATCCCTAGTTTCCCTAATTAAGTCCCTATGAATATTAGAAATATACTAACTAAGTTTCAATGGAAGAATGCAGTGTTTGGGGAATAACATCTGAAAGACTTCTTAAATGTCATTGAGGATTATGAGATATATATGGAAGATGTATGTATAAAACTCTTTGTGAACACACTTGAGGATGAGGCTAGGGAATGGTTCAAATCCCTCCTTGATGGATCAATAGACACATGGAAAGATATGATTGATGCATTTAAAATGCAATATGGTGATAGTATAGACCCTATATTCTTGCTTTCCGACTTTGGTAACCTAAAAAATAATTCTAATGCTTGTTTGAAGGACTTCAATTATAGATTCAATAAGGTAGTAAGGAGGTTTCCAAAATATATCAAACCTAGTGGTGTTACTTATTTGATTAGGTATTATGATGCATTCAACTATCCAAATTATTATTATCTCAGAGATAAGGCTCCCACAAATCTAAGGATGGCTTACAATTTGGCTATCCAAATAGAAAATAATATCAGAGCCATGGGTAAGCCTTTGAACAAGAGGGATGATGTCAATTTGGTGAACCCTAAAAATCCTCAGTCATCCCATAAGAGTGTAGACTTGGAGGAAAATATAAATACTTTGGCCACTACAGTGAAGGACATCTCTTCCAAATTGGCTAGAACCAAAAAGGGTTTATCTCATGGTCCTACTAACCATGATGACAAGAGAGATCATAAGAGAGATGAAAATAATCATCCCTAAGATCATGGTCAAGATAGGCCACCTTTACAAGCTATGAATAATGATAGGGGAAAAGGCCTAACAAAGGATGACAGACATGAAATGAATTAGAACTGAGGAAGTGGAAGGGAAGTCCCAAATCCTTTGGCTTCAAAAATCAACATAGTCGATTATGAAATTGACTAGTGTGATAAGTGTTTCCTTCCTCACCCCCCTATGGCATAATCAGTGATGGTGGTCAAGATTCAAATGAATTTGAAAATGCATTTGATGAAGATAATATATGCATTATTGAATTATAGGAAATGGAAAGTTACACTTTCAAAGAGGAAGTTATGAATGCCTTAATTATCCCTAATTTTGAGGATATCTCATCATATGAATGTTTTATGTTCCAATTCGATGAACCAACTATGATGGTTACTTCTTCATCAATGGATCTGATGAGTACTACTATTACTTGAGCATTCTAAAAGGCATGTGAATAGGTAAGGGTCCCATTCCTATATTTTATCTATGAAATAAACATGATGCATGAGTATGAGTTACCAGTTTATGACTTCGAGTTCCTAAGATCAATGATGAAAGAAAAATATAGAGACTCCCCTCTATTGATTGAGGATCAATAGTTGATGATCCATTATGCAATTTCCCAAGAAAAGGAGTATAATTTGAGAAGTAAAGACCAAATTTCTCCTCCAAAGGATAAAGATCTTGTTGCCCCTAGACTAGAGACCAAAGAAAAGGGGACCACATGGAGTAAGGAAGCCCAAGGTTCCACCAAGCTTGGTCCTGCACCCTATAGTCTCAAACCAAGAAATACCCATGCTAGAAATCAAACTCATTTATTTTCTAGCATTCATAAGAAGGATGAACCTAAGAAGCCTCCCTTGAAAAGAAAATTTAAGAATGCTAGTTCCCCTGATTCTATTCCCATGACTCTTGAAGGATACATCCCAAATGAAAATGCTACAAGCCTGCCTGCTAACACTCCTTCACCCAAATGTAACATTTATGATGTGGCCCATGTATTAAGTCAACTAAAATTCATGATACCACTTATAGAGTTGCTTAGAATTCTAGAGCATAGGAAAAGAGATTTTGAGTATTTGGGATTCATAGAGAAAATCACTACCAATGAAATTGTTGAAGCTGAACTCCCTCTTTTTCTCTCTATGGAAGGTGAGAAAACCTCAAGGTCTCCTCACCATCACTTGGAGGTATAATTGGGAACAACATTGGTATAAAGCTAGATGGATGTTGACCCATTATATACCACCTTGATAATTAATGGACTAATTATCCAAAACTTCATGTTTGACTCTAGTGCATCTTGTAATATCATGTTGTTAGTTATGTTGAATGAGATTTACATAAGGATAACTATAGCATATGGACAATGAATCACTATGGATTCTAGAGAAGTACCTATTTTTGTGTAGTTAAAGGACTGGTGGTATAACTCATGCAATACCCTAAAATTTTTTTGAGCATGGATATCATTATTATAGATTGTTCACTGAAATGGGGTATGTTTCTATCCAAAAAATGTGATACTAGTATTGGAGGTAGTGTTCAAATGGATATGTCCTATGCCACTATACCACTAGATGGGAAAATGGTTCACTTAAACTATGAGCCATAAATGCTCCATGTCTTAGAGGATCCTAAGTACCAATTGAATGAAGTATTATATGTGGACACATACATTGGGAGTTTTGTGGGAAGTGTTGACTACATAGAGCTACCTCCTGACTCTAGTGTCAATGATGAAGACTCCATCTAGATTATACATTTTGATGGAACATGTTCAAGTGTCAAAAAAGGGGTTGAGATTATTTTTATACACTTTAGGGTCAAGTTTATAAGTACTCTCTTCAATTGGCCTTTGAGTGTATAAATAATATTGTAGAATATGAAGCACTCCTAATTGGCCTCTAGATCACTCAAGAGTATAGATTCAAGAGGTTTCTAGTTAAGGGTGATTTGTAACTAGTGGTGAAACAAGTCCAAACTATTTGCACCACAAAGTAGAAAAAGTTGAAGTAATAACATAATGTTATATGGGGCTGCTTGGAATGGTTTGATGCCTTTTATATTAAGTACCATGCATGAGAACTTAATCACATGGTAGATATGATGGAAAAGAGGGATAAATAATTTAAATTTGAATATGGAAGTCCTTCTTATGAGTATGAGTTTGAGATATTGGTGAGAACCTTTGTCCTAGATAACATTGATCATTGGCAAGTCTTTGACAATGATGACCAAATAAAGAGGTTTTTATGTTGTATGGATGAGTTTGGGGGAAATATTATAGATTAGGACTCTATGATGTAGGTCTGTGATGGAAAATAAACATTGTATAGAAAGGAAATAATCCAATTAAGGACTAATACTATCCCTAGGTAATTAGTTAGTCTAGAAATAGCCTTCAATGGAGCTGATAGAGTCAAATCTAGAAACATTTCTATGTCAAAAGATGTAACTAGAATTAATATTGGGACAACAAAAAATCCTAGGAAGATTTAGCTCGGTACTCACTTGAGTAAAAAGTAAAAGGAATCATTCATTATGCTATTAAACAAGTGCCAAGATTGCCTAGTGTGGTCATATTCAGAGTTGAAAGCTTACAGGGAAGTTTTTTTGTAGCATGTTATTCCTCTTCACCCTAATGTAAAACCATTGTGCCAAAATTAGTGGCCCATAAACCCTATCTTGGATACTAAGATGCAGGAAGAATTTAAAAAATTAAGAGATGGTGGGATCATTCAAGCCATCAGGTATTCATCATGGATGGTAAACTTGGTCCTTATCAAAATGAAAAATGGAGACATCTAGCTATGCATTGATTTCTAAAACCTAAATAAGGATTCTTTGAAGGATAATTATCCATTGCCTAACATGGATATCATGCTCTAAAATGTCATTGGATATGAACTATTGTTGACTCTAGATGGATTTTCTAGTTATAACTAGGTGGTGGTGAAGGAGTCTGAAATCTCCAAGACTAATTTCACTACCCCATGGGGTACCTATGTGTATGTTTAAATGCCTTTTTGTATGATGAATGCAGGTGCCACTTTATAGAGAGCCATGGATGTAGCCTTCATTGGATTAATCAACCAGTTCATTGTTGTAAAATAGGATGATGTTACAATATACTCTAGAAGTGACCACTTGATGTATTTGGAACAAATGATTATCAGATGTAGGAAGTTTGGGATTTCCCTCAATCCCAAAAAATGTCACTTTGGGGTATAAAATTTGAAGTTACTGGGACACATTGTATCCCAACAAGGTGTCATGATAGACCCTAAGAGGGTGGAGGCCATCGACAAAGTACCCATCCACAGACCAGGAAAGGTATTCAATCCTTTTTTTTAGATTTATTTTGTTAGATGATTTGTCTCTAACTTTTCAAAAATTACCCTACCTATCATTTCAATGTTGAAAAAGGATCAAACTATAAAGTGGGAGGAGAAGGCCACTTGGTAATTTCAAGATATCAAAGCTACCTAAAAAATTACCCTAGTGCTTGCTAGTATGGAGTATAGAAAATATTTTCAAATATTTTTGTTTGCTTTTATACACACTATTACCACAGTGCTACTACAAAAGAATGATGGTCATGAGCCACCAATTGCCTTTTTTTATCAAGACATTACAAGGATCTAAGCTAAAATATATCATAATGGAGAAACAAGCCTTTGCCCTTTTAAAGGCTACAAAGTAATTAATATATTACATTTTAAGTGTAAAGATTGTGGCCTATGTTCCTCACACAATGGTGAAGGAAATATTAAATCAAAATGAATCTACTAACAAAAGATGCCAATGGGTCAATAAACTTCAAAAATATGACTTTGAGATACAGACTACTAAGTTGGTTAGAGGCATGGGCCTGGATAAGCTAATGATCAAGGCAACTTTATAGGCTATGGAGGTAAATAATATAGAAGGGGTGGTTGATAAACTTGAATCCAAGTACAACCAATCTCCATGGTATAAAGATATAGTATATTATTTGAAGACTCTAAATTGTCCCTCTCATTTAGATAAAATCAAAGGACACTGAAGTTAGTATCCCAAAAGTATCTCCTGTTATAAGATGACTTAGCCTGGAATAACTCCAATGGTATTCTCTTAAGATGTTTGGTGGAGAATGAGATTAAAAAGTTCCATAATGGTGTGTGGTGGTCATTTTGCTCCTAAATTCACTGCACACAAAATCCTAAGGGTTGGTTATTGGTGGCCCACATTATTCAAAGATGTGGCTATGATGGTAAGAAGATGTGAAGAATGCCAATGATTTTATATAAAAATGAAGGCATATAGATCACTTCCCTTATATCCAGTCTCTATCGAGGGACCTTTCAGGTAATGGGGGATGAACTTCATAGGTGAAATATCATATGAATCAAGTGTTGGTCATAATTGGATCCTAGTAGCCACTGACTACTTCACAAAATGGGTTGAGGCAATCCCCACTAGGAGATCAAACCACTAGGTAGTCATCGATTTCTTGTTAAATAATGTGATTTGTCAATTTGGGGTGCCAGTCAAAATTATGTGTGACAATGCTATGTGATTTAGAGATAAATAATTAAATACATTAGGTAAAGACTATGGGATTGATTTAGCATATGCATCCAATCACAATTCATAAGGAAATGGGTAGGTTGAGTATAGTAATAAGAACCTATTTAAGATCATCAAAATAAATTTGGATGCCAACAAGAAAAAGTGGGGTGAACACTTAAAATTTGCTATCTAGGCAGATAGGCTAACTCTAAAAAGATCCATTGGGAAGAGTCCCTTTGAGCTTGTTTATGGAACTCAAGTTGTCTTTCCATTGAACCTAAAATTTCCCACTTACCAATTCATGCAATAAATGGTTGAGAATGAAGAACAAATGAACCAATATGAAGAGAGGGTTAAATGAATCATCAAACTCGATGAGTCTCAAAGACAAGCTCATGAAAGGCATGTAAATTTCAAAGAGCATCTCAAACGGATCTTTGACAAGAAAGTCACCCCAAGAGCTTTTCAGGTTGGTGATCTAGTTACACTCTGGGATAACAGGCATGAGGACATGGGAAAGTATGGTAAATTTGATTCCCTATGGATGGGCCCCTACATTGTTGATTATCAGATAGGGAATCATACATTCTATCTCAAAAATATTAGTGGAAAAATGTTAAAACTGCTGGTTAATGGTAGACATCTCAATAATTTCTTGGATTGAGGCCATGATTACCTTTGTACATATATATATGGTGTGTTGTACTTATAGTATTTGTGGTCCCATTGTGTTTCATTTTTATAGTTTTCATTTCCTTTTCCTTCATTGTATCTGTTCTTGGTTGCCTTGTTTTTTTGTACTTATATGATGAAATCCCTTAACTCTACAGCCTAATAGATAGGTGACCATCTGGTGTTCTATGGGTACCAACTAGGGGTACCTATCCCTCGAGAAGGAGCCTATGTTAGTGACCAAAATTACGCTGGGGTAATTGGGACCTTGCCACTTAAATTCTTGCATCCTAACTAAATAAGTGTTAATGTCTAGTCACCAACCCTAATCTATTAAAAGGTTAGAGTATATGTTCATAATTAATCATATCCTTTGTGTTATTAGGTGGGAATGTTTTTCTATTCTTGTCTGAACTCCTGAGAGGAATTTCTTGAAGATAGAAGATATTCTTAATAGCTCTATGGGAAGTTACCTTGATACACTTTTAGTGGTTTCAATGATTAAATTTATGAAAGTATTTTTGGGCATTGGGAGAATCCTGCACTCCTCCTTGTATTAAAAGAATGGTGTAAAGGTAAGTAA
Organism: Torreya grandis; assembly: GCA_037957365.1. Lineage (NCBI taxonomy): Eukaryota > Viridiplantae > Streptophyta > Pinopsida > Cupressales > Taxaceae > Torreya > Torreya grandis. The sequence goes on from JARHVA010003689.1 coordinate 821,777, forward strand.
AGTGGATGAAAATCCAAGCTCACATTTGGTTGGGATGCATGGTGAATTCTTCAGGGTTTTTAAGTTTTGGGTCCATTTTAAAGAATGTCCTAATTGGTTTTTATTAGAAACATGCAAAAAATTCCTAGGTGTTGAATGTCTGAGTAAATAAGTTAAAGAGGATGCCAAGTGTTAGCTCCTTAAAGTTTTTGAGTTTTGATCCTCATCTGAAGATCACCCTATTTTCCTTTCAGTGATTAAGGTTCAAAATGTCTCTAAGGTATGAGCACTAGAGCATGTAAGGAATATTAAGGACATGTGGCAGGTTCTAAAAGATTTTGATGATTGGGCCCTTTTTGAAGATTGCCTAACTTGAAAGTTGGGCAAGGTTCAAGAGGTCCCTAGAGGCTCAGGTGCTCAAGGTGATGACACATGGAATTTGTACACTCTATTGAATAATTGGGATGTATTACACTGATGTACTAAAGGAAGTGATGGGTGAGAAGGTGAAAAAGAACCCATGAACTTGAAAAGGTGCATAAAGGTGAAACATGCTTAAGTGGGTCCACGTGTTGCAAAATAGGATGCTAGCATGCTTCCCTCTATTTTTCAAAAATCTACTCATGTAATTAATGTGGTAATTGGTAATTAGATATTTCACTTCAAATCATTAATGATAACCCTAATTCTAAAGTGTAAGGGATTATAACTAAGCATTTATCTTCATTTGAATTCACCCTTTGCATTTAGAGCTAATACTTGTGCCTTCAAGTGATCTATGTGCCAGGAGATACTTGTAACACAAAGAATAGTGATCATAATGAATTACTCAAGAATTTTATATTTTCATCTATGAGTAACTCTCATGATTACCAATAAGTATTCCTTGATTCTCTAGTGTTGTGTTTCTAAAGGGATTTTGAGGGTGTTTGGAGAGTTATAGTGTAAAGAAGTCATTATAGCTTCTAATATTACATTTAATGAGTCAAGAAGAATGGATTCATCTTCTATAACATTAAAAAGCAATATTACATTCATTTTTGATGAATTTAGAGACACAAATATTCAAGGGTTAGATTTTTCAGCTCTGTTGAATGTTTTATAGAAACTGAATCTTCTCCCAATTATCATTAACCTTGGTATGAGTTACATGGTCCCTATAGTAGAATTCCCTTTGGTTTCCCTATATCCTAAACTAGTTATTATGTGTACCTAAGTTTATCACCTTGACACTAGGATTTTTGTGGATGGGATTTAATCAGTTGTATGTTGATTCACACTTGAGGCCCTTAGTGCCGTGCTTAGAATCCCTCCCCAAACTAATAGTATCACTCTTACCATAGAGGAGTATCAAAAATACATAGAGACACATGATAAGATGCTATGGGACATTGTGAATTATTGCTAGCTCATGAAGAAGAGGAAAAAGGTCTCTTTATTGTCAATAAACTTAAAATTGATAGAATTTAAAGAGTTGCCTCAGTATATTATCACCATGATCACTAGGGTCTATGGGCGCACCCATCACAGAAAAGTTCAAACCATGGATTTTTTTAGTCCTCATCTATGTGTTGGAAGTGAAAAATAATTAGACTAGGAAACTATCTTGAGTGACAATTTTCACAATCAAATGATGAAATTACACAATGCAATATTCTCAAGGGAAAAATTCATGGGTAACTTTTATATGTCCTCCTATTTGATGTATAGCCTAGTTCACAATAGGACCTTCCCAGGTCTTACCAGGAATATTTTGGGACTAAGGATATATGAGGTTTACCTAGAGGTCACTCTAGAAGGGTTTAAGAGTAACTATTGTAGATTATAAAATTGTTTCTTCAATCCTATGATGAGTGTTTTCTTCCCTTTGAGAAGTCTAAATAGAATGATCATGGCTACCTGAGAGATAATTGACAAATTTGTTGCCTCATTTATTTAGTTTGGAATGTTCACATACATCAAGGAGAGTGGATACTCAAGGGCCCCTCACAAATTTCCAAGGTACATGGATGAAAAAGTTGTCATAGAATTGTGTAGAAAAATGGTGAACCCATATGAAATGATTATAGCTAAGAAAATAAACAATCCTTTCAAATTCCCAGTGGAGATAGGATATTACACATTTCTTTCCCTAGCTAAATGAAAAGGATTGGAACAAGAAATGGGCTTCTATAAGATTTAAAAAATTCCACCCAAACCTAATTATGATGTAATATGGTTGATAAATACTATAACAGGTGTAATCTTACACTAGTCACACTTCAAAGATATTTGGTCTAACTGTACCATTAAGGAGGAGGTTAGAAAAATTGACTAATTGAGACTCATTGTGCAGGAAATACTCACCTACAATATCACTCCCATCCCTAAAGACATGTCATATGACAAAATGACTGTAGCATCAGTATATACTAAAAATAATATTGAAGCCTAGCCTATAGCCCAAGTAGATTTCACTGCCAAGAAAAATAAATCCATTGTATGGAAGGATTTTCCCATCACAAGGAGAATATTTAGGTGGATAAAATAGGATGGGGGGTTAAATTTGATACATATGACACCCCCACCCTCCAAGAGCTTTGATAGGTTGTGAAACTCAAAGCATTCCTACCAGTGTACACAGGCGATCCTCTAGCACTATTAGTAACAACAAAGGGCAAGGGGAAGCAAAGGGTGAGTGATGTGGACTTATCTAAAAATATTGATGTGGAATCAATAATGGATACTTTATCCAAAAATATAATGTCATTTTCAAAGCTAGAAATCCTAGCAAAGAATTAGGATAAAATAATTATAGGAGAGGTGCAACTAGATAGTGCTACTCCCATATCCATTACAATTTTGGGAGCTCCCATGATGCCAGATATTCAAGATGTTGCCCCACTTGCCCCACCTATGTAGCAATCAATAGTCAGCCATTCCTTGAATACTATACAAAGAAGAGAGGATGAGAGGAAGCATTAGAATAGCTAAGGCCTAAGAGAACTAAGAAGGCATTTCAGCCTCTGATAGGGAGCCCCAAGAAAAAAAAGAGGTAGTGTTCAAAGATATCCCCCTTGAGGAAAAATTTGAGAAGCCACATGAAGATAAGTCCTCATATGCCCATAAGTTAAGGGATGTGAGTGATGAAGAGTATTTAGATGAGGGGAGTCTAATCACAGAGTTGATGAAGAAATAAAGGGGCTTCACCCCTCCCCAGGTGAAGACTAGACATAAAACTCTAAGAGAAAGACCACAAACCTTAGTGAAACCTTTGGCCATGGGATTTTTTAAACAATTGGGACCCTTAGGAGTGGAAGGAAAAGATGATGAATAAGTTGTTTTGGCTTCAGATGATCTTTTGTCTTTTGATGATGTGTTTTAGGTTGGGGTTAAGGTGGCTACATAGGTTCAAGCTCCCAAAGAAAAGGAAATGATCCCCTCAAGCATGGAGAAATTTTTAGAAAATGTTATCACCCAGCCACTAAGCCAAGACAAGGGTGATGAAATTAGGAATGTGTAGGAATTTAGGGATGAAATCAAGAGGGAGTTGATACATAGGGATCAAGCCCTTACCAGTAGTGAAAAGGTGGGGGTACAGGAAGTAGACAAAATAGATGTTACTATCGATGTCAAAGTAGTAGCACATATTCTTCCCCCTCTAATGGAATCAAGTTCAACACTAGGGGAAGAAGTTGATATTGGGGAAGGTAGGGGATCGAGCCTATAAATGGGTACCCCTACCCCTAGAAATAAATAAAGAAGTAGGTCAAATGGATGAAACTAGTGAAATAGGAGGATTAGATACTACCTCAATTGAAGTACCCCAGGGGTTTCTCCCCTATATTAAAGTCTATGATCCTATTAGGCATGGAGATGTTGAAGCCATGATTGGTGAAGAGTTTCCCAAGGGTGACAAGGAAGACACTATTTATTCCTCCATCTACATCACCCACCCAAGAATAAAGGATGAACTAGTTGCAAAGCATTTTACTTAGCCTGTGGAACATGGGAGTTTCATAGACAAATGATCCCAGTAGGATGGGGTAAGTTTTGAAGTCTTAGAATAGATAGAGCCAGGTGAAAAAGGGGAGTGAGGAGTTGATGAAAAATATGTTAGGTTAGAAAGTGATGAGGATACTAAGCATATTGTGTTAGGATCTCATCCCACTCTAATGATAATCCCCTTAACCAACATACCAGTGACACCCCCATTTAGTGCATCAAATCCAACATCAAGATCCACAACTCTGATGAGATTCTAGACTATACCTCTTCTTCGGATCGAAGATCAAGTTAAGAATAAAAGGGACCTAATGAGCAAACTAGGGAATATAGATGTACTAAATATTACCTAGGCATACAAGGCCAAGCCCCCTAAGAAGGCCAAAGTTCACTAACGAACCAATTTCAATGAGAAAGGGGAAAGAACATAGGAAATGACCATTCCTCCACTAAGGGCTACAAATAAAGATGCTCACCTTTAAAACTATGCAATGTATAGGTATGATCAGGGAGAACCATCAAGAAATGAGATAAAACATAGCTTGTAAGTCTTGGCAAGCATGGTGGTGCACCAAATGGACAAAGATAAAGCTTCAATGGAGGAGTTGAAGGCACATAACTAAGCCATGAACTAGTACTTTCAAAATTTACTAAGTGAGACCAAAGTAGTAACCCCAACTATGAGCAAGGCCCTAGATGCTCATATAACTTCCTTAGGTTCACTTGATTTTAGCCATGATGAAGATTTGAAGACTAGAGGTTGGGACACAGAATATTGGAAAAAGGATTTAACCACTTGAGCCAAGGAAATAATCCACTTGACACAAGAATATTTGGATGACATACTAGATAAACAAGGGGAATGTGATTCCTAGATGTTCATTTATGATGCAGACATCAAGAATTGGGAAAATTTTAGGCTGAAGGTGGATGAGATTTATAATATGGGTATCAAAATTTTAATTATAGAAAATATCATCTCCTTAGATGATTGAAAGCAACCCAAATATTTTTAGCTCATGATTAAGCATCAGTTGGTAGTGCTTAATGATGGCATTTTTGATTTAAAGGAAGAAAAACAATCTCTCAAATGTAGAAAAAGAGATTAAATCCACCTTGAGGTAGATGGTGAACCTTGATGGTGTATATGACATGATGGAGAAGGCATTAGATATTGCCCTAAAAATCCTCATTGATACACCTCAAGGATCCTTCACTGTCCAAAAGATTAGAGAGTTGGTGTTACTTGAAAAGTCTTATGACCAGTTAAATGCATTAGTCTAGAAAAGGTGGGTGATGCTCCAAATGGTCATGAATTGGTTTGATGAATATAGTGTTAAATTCAAATACCAAGTACGCTTAGACCAAAGGATTCTTGCCACCATTATTGAAGGGTACACCACATACAAAAATAGGTTGGGAAAGGAATCGGTCATCAACATTGATTCTAAGACATGATTGAATGTTTCTATTTCTTCTAAGCTGGCATTATGCCATTCCTCCCTTCTTTCTTTTTTTCTCTCTCTTTTCTATTTTCTTTTTCTTGTTTCCCATTGGGAAACAATTTTACCTTGCCTATTAGTGGCACATCCTTTTCAGGGTTGTTTTAATTTGTTATTTTGATTAATGAAAGGACATCTTTGTTTGTTGCACAAGTGAACAAAGGTTTGTTTTGTCCCTTGTAGGAATGATCTCCATGTATGCAACTAAAAATATTCTATCATGGTGGAGTATCAAGTTTGTCATCATCACACAGGCATGAGCATAATCTGAGGAATCATATTTTGTTATACCATTGACTAGATTCTAGGTTCGTAAAAGAATTTTCTAGTTGGAGAATATTTAGGAATATGCCAAGAATAACTCGAATTGTATGTCTCTTTACAAGGGTTGGTTAAATTTTTGAGCTTAAAGCTATATCTTGGAGAGTCCTCCCTGTGTGATTTTTTTGTGCCAAATTGATTTTTATTATAAAATCATTGTCAAGATTTGAGAACATTCAAGATGTTTTCCTTTTTATATAATTGTTTTGCATATTGCTCTATTACATAATCTTCAAGACATATTATATTCAATTATTAAATGAAATTTGTCATGGTTTATCATTCTTTCTTATTGTTAAAATACAATTTTTTATCTTACATGTTTAGTAGATTGGTTGTCTGATGTATTCTTATTTATGGTAGTCATCAAGGGTCTACAATCAAAATATAAAATCCTTTCTAGTTTGAGATTTGAAAATAGAGCATTGATATCCTTCTTAAGGGTAGTCTTGGGCTCATGAGTTCAGCTAGAGGGAGTCATTGAAGGGTGATTTTTAGTATTGTTTGATGAGTGTCGTTTAACTCTTTATTTAATCAATCTTTCATACTGATGTCTATCAAACCAGGGCTGGTGTGTAAAGCTATCGACAATAAGGTTTATGGTGGTAGATCTATAAATTGGTCTTGGGGGAATTTTGATGATTCTAATCTAACTTTTACCAATGAAATAATTCTTCTAAGCTCATTGCGTCACACAATTGCTGAAAGAAGAGATTACTAACTAATTCAATCCTTTTCTTGAAATTAAAACACACTTTCACACTTTCTTGAAATTGTAAATTTAAATCTAATTCACACTTGTTGAAACTGTAAATCTAAATCTAATTCACACTTTACTTAAACTATAAATCTTAATCTAATTCACACTTCACTTAAATTTTAAATCTAAATCTAATTCACACTTGCATGAAAATTTAATTCTATATCTAATTCACACTTTGCTTAAAAATGTAAATTTAATTCTTCATTCACACTTACTAGAAAAATGAAATACTATTGAAATGTAAACCCAGAATTTACTATTTTATGAATGACTAAGACATGCAAGAATTGAAGATACTTTGATTATATAATAATAGAGAATAAATTTAACATAAATATAAATATCGTATAAAAATTCTTAGTTCCAAGGAGAGAGGGCCTTTGCTCTTCTTATTGTCAAGAATGAAGTTTACTCAGTACTAAAAATTGGAATAATTCTACATTAACTCATGAAAGATGGAAAGTTTACAATAACCTTGGAGCTCAAAATGTAACTATATTCATTATTATTTTTAATACAAATGAAAATGTACATATTTATAATCGTTCCTTGGATTAAAGACAATATGCTGAAAAATAGAACTACTAGTCAATTTTTTGCTCCCCAAAGATAGGAGATTCAGATTGATTATAATCCTAGAGAATCCAACTATTATCACAAAACAGTTATACTATCTCTATAATAGTTTTAAGGTCCAAATATACACAAAATATATCAATATTTAATCCTTCAAAATAGGAGGCAAATATTTTGTTGATGTGATTCCAACTGTAGCCATACTTCTTTCCTACAACTCCCATATCTCCCAAATCTTGGATCTACAAAGTCCATAGAAATAGACCTATAGAGTCTATAGATTCTAGATCTGCAGTGTTTGTAGAAGTAGTTCTATAGAGTCTATAAAATTAGTTCATTTTGTAGAGTCTATAGTAGTTCCATAGAGTCCATATAAGTGGTTCTACAGAGTCCATAGATGTTGGTCAAGTGAGTTTGTAGATTCAAGAAATTGAGGTCAAAAATGGAACTTCTCCAAAATATTATTTCTACCATCCTTCCTATGTATTCTTCAAAACCAAAACACTAAAGCATGCTACTTGTTAGGTATAAATGAAAAAATGATAAATCAACCTTTGGTTTGACATAAATGAGATAAAGTAGCTATTTTCCATTCAATAGTTAGCTAAAGGTCTATGATTTGCATAAGATTATATCCTTAGAGAGATGAAATGAAGGAAATTCCATGTCAATAATGAGCCATATTTTGGGCTCATCATCTCCCCCAAACTTTACCTTTTACAAGTCCCATTGCAAACATTTAGCTAGCTTCATTAGTTCTTGGCCTATTTTCCATGCCATTGTTGAGATCATATTCATAAAATTCATCTTTGATATGTTGATCTATATTTCTTGTAAATCCTATATATATTAACCATTCTTTTCCATATGTTAAAATCTTCATCAAATTATGGTGCCCAATTCTGCCATCCAAGAACTAGTATGATAAACAATGGAGGTCTATACCTCATTCCAATCCATATTTGATTTATTCCATAGTTTATTACTTCTATAATTTCTTCAAGAATTGCTTCAGCTATTCTTTTGTTCTACCTCATATTGTTAGGAGACATAACTTCTCATATTTTGAAAGATACTAATAGTTGGTCCCATCTTTTCACACTAGCAGCAATAATTGAATCAAAGCTTTGTCTTACAAATAGGTAAAATGAAATAATATAGTTATAGAAAGCTTTCAGATAGTGGTTTCTGATAGTAGTATTTATGGTCAATCAAAGCTCTCTTGAAATTATGGTCAATCAATCTTAGAATGGAGAAGGCTAGTCTGATGCATAACCCTATAGTTTTAACATGATCAGTATATTCTTCAAATCTATTTTCCATGCCAACTCATTCTTGAAAGTGGAATGAAGTGCTCTCAACCAAAATTCTCCTACATGTAAATTTATGAAAAATTTATTATGTTCATGATCTCCTATTATCAAATCATGTAGATGAAATTCATAGAGGAGATCCTGAGTATCATACCTAGAACTGTAGAATATTTCAAAAAATGTAGATGGATACAAAATATTATAAGAAAGATGGTAGGATAGCCTAAGAATTTTCCATCTATATAATTATTAAAATAGGAACAAATTATATGCAGGAGCTAGACTTTTACAAGCCAAAAGAATCTATCCTAATTTGCAAACATTCTGCAAGTCTTCCTCAAAAGTCTGAGTTTTAGTTTCTAATATTTTTTTTGATTTTTTAATTTCTTATTGGTAATGAATAAAACTTCATTATTATATTTTATTTATTGATATTCCTCTTGATATTGATGTAACATTTCTAATGGAAGAATATATAGATAACTAGTCTAACATCCTTGATCAATAAATCTTTTCAGAGAAGAGGTAGGCTGACTATCCTTAACAAAAAATGTCTAAGAAGAATTCAATAATTTCTATTTTATTTCTAAAGGCTCTTTATATATGTCCATGAATTGACTTCTTCCTCCTCTTTCTATTCTATTATTTATTCTAGTTTATTAACTTTCAAAGCAAAATTCAAAGATGTTGTTTTTAATTTTTGTACTAACATAGAGTTGAGCTGATCCTTACTCTATAGTTGGCTGAGTAGATTTGCAATATCTGATACTTATTGTTGAATCAACTTTTGGGATTTATAAATTTCCATGGTTAGCTACATGATAAGATCCTTGGGACTAGATGGTTCTCCTTCTTCAAATGTATATAGAGCTCTACCTTTATTTAATGGAACTTAAATTTGATCATTTTGTTCTCCTATTGAATTACCTTGTTCAGATTTTGGTTCCCTTATTAGAGAGATTTATAATTCATTTAATGGTTGCATTGTAGAAATTTCAACATGTTATTCCATAGGAGCTATTTTAGGAGTCTCTCATTCTTCAATATTATGTTGTTCTAAAGGTTGAGATAGTTGTTTAACACTATCAAAAGTACTCACTGCTTCTTGTTCATCTTCATCCAAAAGAACTAGCTTCCTTCTCCTTTTCTTAGTTCTCTGGGCTACACTTGATTGTTCTTCTATTGTTCTAGTCAAACCCTTAGCTTTCTTAGGTCCTATTGAGGCAAAAAATTATATTTTTAATTTTCTTCTTCTTGAGTAGAGGACTGGTTTCTCAATAGGTTCATGAGGTTCTTGTGGAGGCTCTAAAATAGTGAGGGTTTGAGCAATTTGAGATCTTGTAACCATTATTGAAGAGAGAGGAGTTTCCTTTACAATTTTAGGCTATTTTTTATTTTTCCTTGAGCTCATTTTTTGGTGGGTGTAGTAACTATAAGATATTTCCTTTGTGACTGGATTGAACCTAATGTTCTAGTTTCTTCATGTACAGGTGGGATTAGAATTTGTCTAAGGACTCTATTTTCAAAGGCTTCCCAAAATTATTGCCCTTGTTTTAGGAAATGATGATTAATAATCAAGTGAATGAGGCCATGATGTCTAAGGGAAACATTAGGGGTTGTGGTCATCACTTGGAGGTGACCATACAATAAATATGGAAGGTTAATTTTGCACTGTGGGTTTTACCTTCCATGTTTAAAATATATTAGGATTTTCATAGATTCTCTTCCCAAAAGAGTACATTACCCTTCATAGGTGATATACTTAATTACCCATAATTCCATAGGCTACCATGGATTTGGAGGTGAATCTCTATAGATTCCCTTAGCTTTCCATTTTGAATTAATCAAGCATGTAACTCCAGTCCATTCATTGCTATTGAATTGAGCAATCAGGTCATTAAATGGAATTCTTTTGGTTAATTTCATTTCTTCATCTAGGAATTCTATGATTTCACTAATAACCTAATTAGACATTGGAATAACTAGTCCTTCAATAATAAAAAAATTAGGAGTAAGGTTTTTCATGAATTCTCTTACTAGTGTCTCATAAAAGCCCTAGAATTTTTGGATGAATGGTAGCCAACCATTCACCTCAAATACTACCATAGAAGCCCTATCCTTGAGGAATTTGATTACATTTTTTGGTTCTAACCTTGTATTTTTCCCCATTCTTACCTAAATTCATAAATGCCAACCAAATTGCCACTGATTGTGGAGAAGATTTACAAATTTTAACTAGGGTTTGTACTTATTTTCTTTTAAAATTTGCAGAGGAAAGTATCTTTTGCACTTCATAGAGACTAGTAACTTCTTTGAGCATGTTATGTGTGTGAGTTTAATTCTCTATGAGCTAGTGGTAGCTATAATCATTATTTTACACAAATTTTGGATTCACTCGATGTCTATGGAGTGGGAATATCAACTATTAAGGTGACCTAAACACTGACATGATCAGTTGAACGATGGCATGGCATGGTGGTAGTTTTATGACTCATGTGGAGGGGATAGTTATTATTTCTACCACTATAGGATTTTACCATATTTGATTAGTAATGATTAGAAACCCTTTTATTTTGAGGTTTTTTATAAGATGATGTCATCATAATAATAATGATGTAATTAATTGTATTAGATATATTTATCCATTATGACGTGTTACTTTATCTCTTTCTTTTGCATGCTATTATTATTTCTTTCTTTATGAAATAAATGATTATCTAGTTGTAATTTTTCATCTCCATAGGATTAACCTTATTTAAATCAAAAACTTCTAGTTCACTAAAACATGAATAAATAAACTTATCAATCACTTATTCTTACCTTAGATCTTGTTCTTCTCTTTCCATTTGTCTTGTACAAGTAAGTTTACATGAATTAGTTAGCATACTTCAAAAGAACAATCTGAAGTTTCATTGCATGAGGAAATTAACAAGATTGCATGATCAAACTTTTTTTTTTTTTTAGTTTTTTCCCCTTGACCAACCATTACTAGTTTTCTAGTCAAGGCCCTTTTTAACAATGCATAATCAGCCAACAAGTTGGTTTTCTAGCTATGCATTGTCAATAGCATGCCTGAAAGGATTTTCACTATTTAATTTTATTTTATTTTATATTTATTTATTTACTTTTTTTTGAAATAGAGAGAAATCATTGAAGGACAAGTTCCCTGGAGGAAAATAATTCCTCCAAGAAAGATATTTCACTTTCATTTTTTGTACAAATTCATCTTTACTGTGAGGTTTCTGATAAAGTTTTAGTCTATGCTTATTGACCATAAGAGTCCTTCTACTATCATCAATGGGCATCAACTTAATAGAACCATTTTCAAAGACTTCCTCTATTTGATATGGTCATAACCACCATATCTATAATTTAACTTTGAATTGTTGAAATTTTGAGTTAAACAATAATGCTTAGTCTCCTTTCTAAAACTTTTATTGTTTGATGTGTGAGTCATGCCAAAATTTCCTCTGACTTTGCACCAATTCAAACCTCTATAATGTTTCAATTGTCATTTCATCAAGTTGATTGAGTTGGATGAGTCTCTCCTTTTGTACTTTTTCCAATTCAATTCCCAATTTTAATGTTATTTTCAATGTTTGTAACTCAAATTCAATAGATAATAAGGGTCTCTTACCACAAACTAGCTCATAAGGAGAGAAACCATTAGTTATTTTTTAGGTGGTATTATAGGATCAATCTGCTTTTGGTACTTTATCTACCCAATATTTTTTATTGGTACTAACAATCTTGGTCAGAATGGTTTCCAATTCTCTAATGGTGACTTCAACTTATCCATTAGCTTGTGGATGATATGGAGAAGACTTCTTGTGCTATGCTTGATCTATGTTCATGAAGTACTTTATCATGTTTGACATGAATTTAGGTCCTTGATCTAAGACTATCTCCCTTAGAGCACCAAATCTTTGCATAATTATGAAATATAGGAAATCTACTACAACTTCTCGAGCATGTGTTAAAACTTAAACTTATACCCATTTGGTAACATAGTCTATACAAACTAATAGATATTCCTTTCCTCTAGATGGGGGATCCATAGGTCCTAAAATGTCAATTCCACATTTCTCAAATGATTCTAAAACTAGATGAGGATGGAGAGGCATCTTAGCTGAAAGAGTGGGTTGTCCCATTCTTTGACATGCATCACATTATCTAACATATCTTTTTACTTGTTTGTGAAGGGAAGGCCAGTAGTATCCTACTCCTAATATTTTATGTATAGTCCTTTGAGTTGAGTAATGTCATCCTCTTGGTTCATCATGATGAGCTCTAATGATGTCATAAGATTCATTATTGGTTACACACCTATGAAACACATGATTAGGTCCAAATTTAAATAACATTCTGTTAATCCATTTAAAATAAATTTCTTTGATTAAATATTTTATTTGATTTCTTGAAAAATATGAAGGAAACTTCCCTATAGCAAGGTAATTAGCTATATCAAAAAACCATGGAGATTCTATTGAAACTACAAACATGTTAATCTAGAAAATCATCCTCCATTGGTTCTTCTTCACCTGAAGTGTCAAGTCTAGACAATAAATCAATAACCACATTAAATTTTCTTGGTTTATCTATAATAGTTATATCAAATTCTTTTAAAATAAATAACCATATGATAATCCCTCCTCCCATTATTAGTTTGTTGGTAATGTATCTAATAGCTGAATAGTCTATATAGATAAACACCTTATAGCCTGTTATATAGTGTCTTAATTTATTTATTGCATAAACTACAACAAGGAACTCTTTTTCAATTGTGGTGTAGTTTTTTTCATCAAGTGTCATATTTTTTTATGATATAATAGATATCATGCATGTGATCATTCTCATCTTTTTATCCCAATATTGCACCCATTTCTATGTTCAAAACATCTATATATATATATATATATATATATGAAAATGTTGTGTCCAATCTAGTCCTCTTAATACTGGGGTAGTACTAAACTTGGTTTTGATTGTTTCAAAAGCTTGTTGGCAATCAACACTCCATACAAACTCACTGTCCTTTGTGAGCAAAGCAAACATAGGAGTAGCTATTTTATTGAAGTTGTCTATAATAGCTAGCATGTCCTAAGAAAATTTTAACCTCTATTTTTGTATGTGGAATAGGTAGGTTGGAGATTATCCTAACTTTCTTGGGATCTACCTGAATGCCTCTTGTAGAAATGTGATGTCTTAGCACTATTCCTTGATCCATCATTAACAAGCATTTTTCATGACTTAATGATTATTGATGTTCCTCACATCTTGTCAAAACTCTTTCTAAATTAGTAAGATATTCTTTATAGGTTTCTCCATGGATAGTGAAATCATCCATATAAACCTCCACACAGTCATTAGTGAGGTCAAACAATATTGCTAAGACTGCTCTTTGAAAGGTTATAGGAGCATTACAAAGTCCAAATGAAAGTACTCGATAGGAAAAGGTTACCAAAGGATAGGTGAATGTAGTTTTATCCTAATTTTTAGATACTACCATTATTTGGTTGTATCCACTAAACCCATCTAGAAAAGATAAATATTTCTTCCCTACCAAATTATCCAGAACATGGTCAATAAAAGACAATAAAAAATAATCTCTTAAAGTGGATTTGTTCAATTCTCTATAATATACACATACAAAAAATTTACCATTATTTTTAGGTACAATTACTAATGTTGAAACCCACTGGCTATCTGAAATGTGGTAAATAAATCCTACATCCAGTAATTTTTGAATTTTTATTTTGACTGTCTTTCAATGCTAAATTTATTCTTCTTTGTGGTTGTCTTACTAGTTTTATTGATTCTATGTAGATATGATGTGTAAATACACTTAGATTAATTCCATTAATATTATTGTAATCCCAATAAAAATCCTTGGTGTGTCATTCTAAGACTTCAAAAAGTTGATCCTCTTCATCATTTGTCAGCCAACTATTAATGTTCAAGACTTTTCCTAGTAACACCGTGAGAGGTTTAATGCCTGGACGACTAGGTTCCAAATGATTAAAGTCACTCATTAATGAATTAAAAGGACATGTATGAGGAAGTATAATATGGAATGTAGTTATGTTTTCAAAAAATCCTTTTCCAAGAGGAATAGCTCTTGCTAATGGGCAATGAAATACACCTAAGAAATGGGTCTGTTGTGTTTCTACCTAATTCCAAAATATTTACTTGAATCAGCCTATGATCATATGATGAAGAATTAGTAGAAGGTTGAGATAATATTTCCCAAGAAACTTTGGAGAGTTCATAGATTTTGGACTGGCTGAGTCCATAGATTTTGGACTGGCAGAGTCCATAGATTCTGAACTAGCCGAGTTTGTAGATTTTGGACTAGTAGAGTTTGTAGATTCTAGACTAGTAGAGATTTCTTATGAATGGTAATATTCTTCATAACCTTGGATTACTTTTTCATTCAATTCTTTGAGATGATCTTTAACTATAATTGTATCCAAATATGAAAATTCATTTGTTATATTGTCTGGCTTATCCACACAAAGTTTTTCTATGTAGTTGACTAATGGTTTTGTAGGTAGGTACAAAGAACTATTTTTGGATTTTAAACCATTTGAAATGATCATGTATCCTGACCTACAATCAATTAGTGCTACCATAGTAGTTAGCCATGGTCTTCCTAGGATTAGGGGATATCCTAAATTCTTAGTTTTGGGATGCAACACCATAAAGTCAATTATATACTCTTAAGATTCAACAAGTACTACAAAATTCTCTATAGTTATTTCTAGTTTAGCCATAGATTGATCCACCATTTGAAGGACGGTAATGGTAGGTTGAATTCCCATTAAGGATAGTGTTTGGAGAGTATCAGTTGTTATGATGTTGATTACTACCCCTAAATCTACTAGAACATTTATAATTTCCTTTCCTCCTATTGTGACTCTTATGATAGGACTACCTGGGTCTACATTCTTGGGTATTAAGACTTTTCCTTCTAACAAATTATCAAGCTTGTCATCAACATGTATGGTTTTTGGATATTATTTATTTCTTCTAGGTGTCTTGACACATAAATTCTTAATGATTTTATTCAATTTAGGAATATCCTTAATAAATTGTAGTAGGGGTACCTCAATACTCATATTTTACAACTCATGGATCAAATCTGATTCTTCTTTGGTTTTAATTTATTTTAATCTCTCAGGGAAAGGAATTAATGGTATAGCGACATTTTATTTGTGTTTATCAGAGTTTTCTTTGCTTTCAATTTTTTATTGTTTAATTGAGATTGTTTTATTTCTTCATTTCAA
>JARHVA010003689.1:842500-960000 GCA_037957365.1 Torreya grandis
ATGAATTTTTTGTGACAACCCTTCATGGGTAAATTTTATAAGTCTAGTTATGATTTGGTCATATCTCCCTTTTATACCTATGATCCTCATGAAGATTAACGTGCTAAAACTCCTTCATTTGAGCAAGCTACCTCAGTAGGTTCTCTCACCTTGGTTCAAGTAGAGCCAAAAGTAGAAATAAATTTAACATACCCTTTATAGGTGCCTCTTTATCATTTCCTTTATTCAGTCCTCTGTCAATGTTAAACCCTTCCCTAGCCATAAAAACATATTTAGTGGTTTCTCATTTTAGTTTACCATTCTTCTCAAGAATGCGAGTTTGAACATTAGGGGTGTGTAAAACTTCAAACCAATACGGTGCATATTAAATATGAGCTAAGAGGACATGATATTTGAGAATTGTGTTCAAAGGCTAACTATGATTGTTGTTATTTAAATATTTGAATTAAACAAAAATAAAAAATAGAGTTTTATGTTTTATCCATATCTTTTGATATAAGCCAAATTTGTTGGTGGTGTAAAAATAAAAGATGAAGAGGAATCCATGGTGAATCTAATGAACCTAATTTTAAGATTTAGAAGTGAGTATAGTCAATGATATTAATATTCAAATTTGATAATGTGTTTGTTCTTGTTCTGCAAGTGACTTGAGAAGAATGATTGAGCAAATGTAGATGTTATTTTGATGTCTCATGATGAATTAGCTATTAGGGAGTGTTGTAGACTCCATGAGGATGATCTATGAGTATTTTTGAGGTGTGATCAATTTATCTTGGTTATGGACCATGCTTAAGAAGTTGATAATTTATTCAATAATGGTGTTCTTATGTATAAGGTCTTTGTTTGAGTTATTTGAGCATAAACAAAGATGAGCTAAGGTGACTATGATCATTTGAGGATGTTGAAGTGGACATAAGGAGTGGACCCATGCATTTTAAAGTGGTCCTATGTTTTTTTCTCAAGGGTGTGTTAAATGAGTGAATAGGTCTCCATGAGACCTATAAGAGCTACAAGGGCCTTATTAAAAGGTGTAGCTACTTAAGGGTGACCCATAGATGTTATGGCTAGCCTATGAATATTAAATTGAGACATGTCTTCATGTGATAGATGATTTAAGGGATAACTCATGCTTAATGGATGACTAAGGTAATGATTATCAAGATTGTTCTATAAATAGTGAAACTAAATGTGATGGTTTCTAGACTTTTATAACTTGGATGTGGTGTGAGCATTGAAGAAAATAAGGAAGGCCAAGTGTGCCCAATGGATGGGTTGTTAATAAAATTAGATTAATGATTGTGTGTATGAATTTTAGATCATGTTTATAATTTTAGAATAGTACCATTGTAGGTTGAGCATGAGTGAAGAGGTCTAGAGTGATCCAAAAGGATGTTTTGGATGTCGTGAGAATGAGAGAAGAATTATTTTTATTTATGTGAGCTTGGTGGTTGATCTGAGAGGAAGATCATTATGTGGACTGTGTATGACCATCTAGTCATGTTGTTGAAGATATGACATAGTTATTTCTATGAAGGATGCATTAAGTGTGTACAACTAAAGAGTGGGGATAGTTGGGATATGTAATGTGTCCTAATTGATCTTTGCGTGTTGGTTCAATTATGTAATGTGATTTGATCAATAGGGAGTGTTTTAGTGACAAAATTATTGTTGAGAAGTGTAGAGTGGTCCAAAAGGTAGATTTAGATGCATTGAGTATGCAAAGTTGAAGAGAGCTAATATACTTTGTATCTCCATTAGATTGGTAGGTAATCATCATTAAAGAGATGTGTTCATAGGTGTTGTTTTGGGTGTTCAAAATATAAGTTAGTTGTTTCCTCCTTGTAAGGTAAAAATTTCTAAAGTTCTAGTTGTTGTGGGTGCTCAGCTAAATAGGCGTAGTAGTTCTTTATGGGGTTACAATCTCACTAAAATAAGGAAGGTTAGTTCCTTGATTAGTATATTTATAGTATAAATTATATATTTTTATTATATGATATTTTTCCAATTTCAAGTTCTAGTGGGTTTTATTCCCCAAGAGGTTTTCCCAGATATGCCATGTGTTATGTGCTTGATCTTGCATTGTCTTTCTTATTCATTTCTATGAATGATGTGTATACCTAATGAATGTATGTATTGACTAATTAAGAGTTTTGAAGGATTGTAAATGAATTTAAAATATTGAGGCTCACTAATTCAACCCCGCTCAATGATTGTACCTCTAACACACTAAAGAGAAATTTTCAAGCCATTGACATAGAAAATACAAATACTCTACCTATATATCTTAGTGATTATTGTATGGGTTTAAATATGAACCTAATTCAATAGTATATGGGGGATAGTGGTGGATAAGTAAATAATATCTCCACTCTTATCACTATTTTCACCCATTTACTTTTTCCTTTTTTAACAAAACTAGAACATCATTTTGACACTGGGAAATATTGACAAGAAATATTGTCAACATTCAAGTCTCAAATAGATATATCCATATTTATGGCCTTATGGATAAAAATTAGAATCACCACCATGTTGAGGGTGCTGAATAACCTCTATGACCACATTATTAGCCTCTGGGTATGCGTGGTTAGGAGATATAGAACCCATTTTAGCCTCAATAAGGTCCTTCCCTCTACGATAAAATTACATTTTTTAAGGAAAACTTTGAAAAAATGTCAAAAAATTCATATAAATGAAATAAAATAACCATCATGTGAATTTTTAATCCATCTATATTCATCTTGGAGCACTTGGATAAAAACTAAGAGATGAATCCATGGTTGATGATTTTGTGATCAGTCCTAAAATGCTACTTTTATGTAGTTATGAGATAGGTGTTTTGACTCTAATAGACATTTTCACTTGTGAGACATAAATATACAAATGTGTATATGAAAATTACATATTTTCTCACCATAAAAACATTTGAATCCATGAGGATACATGTTTTTACAACAATTCTAGCATCAGGAAACATGACAAGAAATATTATCAACACTTAATCTGCAACTATATATCTCCACCTTTGGGGCCTCATGGTATAAAATTGGAATTTAAACCATGTCATAGGTGTTTAATAACCTATAGGACCATATTTTTGGCCTCTAGGTATGCCTGATTAATATACAAAGCACCTCTTCTGGCCTCAAGAATGTCCTTCCCTTTATGGTATAATTGTACTTTTTAGGCAAACTTTGGACACACATCAAATGAAAATCATAAGTATTATATAGTAACCTAAATAAAAATCAAATAAATTTCAAAGCCTATAATTTCCTATATAGATTGGATAAAAAATAAGAGATGAATCCATGATTGATTATGTGATCAGTCCTTAAATGCTACTTTTATGTAGTTAAGAGAGAAGTTCTTTGCCTCTAGTAGACCATTTTAATTTTGGGACATCTATTTGTAAATCAATAACATTAAATTTTTTTGGTATATTAAAATTAAATATATTCGCACCACCACTATCTCTGAATCCACATAGATACACATTTTTTCAATAATTTTGGCATCAAAAAACATTGACAAGAAATGCTATCAACATTCAAGCTGTAGTTGGATAGTTCCAAATTTGGGGAATAATGTCTAAAAATATAATTAAAAACATGTTTAATGTTATTAATAACCTCTAGGACCACGTTATTGGCCTTTGGGTATGCCCAATTAGGAGAAGAAGCACCTATCCCATCTTCAAGAATGTCCTTCCCTCTACGGTAAAATTACACTTTTTAAGGCAAACTTTGGACACACATAAAAAACCTTAAGTAATAAAAAAAATAACTATAATATGAATTTTTAAGCCCTATAATTTCACCTTAGATCACTTTTATTTAAAATAAGAGATGAATTTATGGCTAACGATCTTGTGATCAATCTTGAAATGCTACTTTTATATAGTTAAGAGGCATGTTCTTTGCCTCTAGTATAAATTTACACATATGGGACCTTAATTTTCAAATAAATAGCTTTAAAAACATTGGGATATAAAAATTACATATTTTACCACCACCATGACATTTGAATCCATGTGGTTACATGTTTTTTCAATAATTCTAGAATCAAGAAACACTGACAAGAAATATTATCAACATTCAAGCTATAGCTAGATATTTCCACCTTCAAAGGAAAGTGGATGAAAAATAGGATTTAAAACATGTTGGGGGTGATGAATAAATTATACGACCATGCTATTGGCCTTTGGGTACACCCAGTTAGGAGATGGATCACATGTTTTGGCCTCAAGAAGGTCCTTCCCTCTATGGTAAAATTGCACTTTTTAAGGAAAAATTTGGACATGAGTCAAATGAAAATATTAATTCATATACATGATCCAAAATAACCATACAATTAATGTTGAATCCCTATAATTATACCCCAAATCACTTGGATAAAAAATAAGAGACAAATCCATGGCTAACGATTCTATGATCAGTCCTGAAATGCTATTTTTATGTAGTTAAGAGATAGTTTATTTTCATTTAGTAGATATTTCCACTTATGAGACTTATATTTGAAATGATATATGTAAATTAAATATGTTCCTACCACCAAAACATCTGAATTAATGTGGATACACATTTTTTTAACAATTTTGGTGTCAAGAAACATTGATAAGAAATGTTGTCAACATTCAAGTTGTAGCTAGATATCTCCACCTCTAGGGCCTCATTGATGAAAATCAGAATTTATACCATATTAGGGGTGCTGAATAACCTTTAGGAACATGTCATTTGAATTTAGGTACACCTAGTTACGAGATAGAGCACCCATTCTGGCCTTAAGAAGGTCCTTCCCTCTATGATAAAATTACACTTTTAAAGGCAAACTTTGGACACACATCAAATGAAAACCATAAGTCATAATTTTTCAAAATAAACATCACGTGTATGTGGAATCCATATAATTTCACCCCATATCATGTGGATTGTAAATAATGGATAAATTTTTGGTTGATGATTCTGTGATTAGTCATAAAATGCTACTTTTATGTAGTTAAGAGACGTATTCTTTTCCTCTAGTAGATATTTCCATTTTCAGTTCCTCCATTTTAAAATTCATCACTTATAAAATGTAAATATATTAAAATTACATATTTTTCCATCACCATGACCTTTGAATCCATGAAAATATGCATTTTTACATTAATTCTAGTGTCAGGAAACATCGATAAGAAATGTTGTCAACATTCAAGCCGAGTTGGATATCTTCACCTTTAATCCCTTGTGGCTGAAAACTAGCATTGTCACCATGTTGGGGGTGCATAATAACCTATAATAATGTGTTATTTTCCTCTAAGTATACCTGGTTAGGAGACAAGTCACCTGTTCTAGCCTTAATAAGGTCCTTTTCTCTATGGTAAAATTATTAATCATTTACATGAATTGAAAACTTCTCTTATCTTAGAGATATGGAATTATCTAATAACAAGGCCAACCATGTAAATAAAAAATTTAATTTTGAACCATTAACCTATAAAAAATATGTTTGTATGTAATTAAAATAAAATTTATATGCACTACCTAAAAAATCAATAAAATTTGATAAAAGTAAACATGTTTACATTTGAGAATTCAATATACCTTGGGAGTTCAATGCAAGAAACCACTAGGATTAGGTCTGATATTGATAGTATAAAAAAATTATTCATGGTCATGAACATTCCATAGAGTCATGTTTAAAGGCAACCCTTGATATTTGTGCAATTGAACATTTTTTGTGAGAACCAAATTTGAATAAGGGAATATCTTCCTATGTATTTCATAGTATTCAACCAACCATACATCTTAATTTTTGATAGGACATCATAAAATCCAAGTTCCATTAACCACCACCTACATAATGAGATGGAAATTATTTTTCCTAGTTGTGACCATAAAAGTCAATTTCTTTTTTCCTCTACACACTGGCACAAGTAGTAGTTTTTCCCCTCTCAATTATCATCATCTACAATAACTATATAAACATGCCCTACATCACCAAAAAAAAATGATTTAATAATGTTTTTTTGACACACACACACACACAAAAAAAAAAATAGTACATAACACATGCTTTCAATTTAATTTCATATATACTTTAAATGTAAAAATTCATCTCCTACCTAGTTGCACTAGTTAGATACATGGTCAAAGTTATGTGATAGTGTCATATATATAATTTATAATGTTGGTGGGACTTGATATGTAGTAATTTGAATTATAGGTCTATATCTCCATTCATCCACCCACTCTTGTGACTTGCACTCATTCCAAAAAAAGTCCAAGTTTGAGATATAAAATGAGTGAAACTCATTCAATCCTGTTACTATCATAAAATATTCATAGCTTTCCAATTTTTATTCTTACATAAACCATTAATATCTATGAACACTAGATTTTTATTGGGCACCATGGGCCATTTTCTCATTACACCATTTAACTATTTTTTTGTATTTATCAAATCAACAACATATTCAAACTTTAACTCCTCTCTTACAAGTGATCTTTTGACACATGATCCTACACCATAATTAGACCCTTTTACATCACCTAATTTATTAAAACCCTAAATATTTTATACACTAGTGGTCACATGCATCCTGCTCAGCTAGTAGAACATCCATGCATTATTAAATTATGATGTGAAGTTATTTCACCAAATATAATTTTGATTGAAATTATGTTACTTTCTCTCAAATTGCCATAAAACATCTAAAAATAACCTTTCAAAAATTCTATATAATGTTTTCAATCATCACTGACATATAATTGGTACTCCCTTAATATTTTGTAATCATGCTCTATATTGTCAAGTGCATGCATGAATGTTATATGCATGAAAATGGATGTAATGAATTGTATGACTATGACTAAACTTCCATTTTTGGTTGTAATGTGTAATTATTTACAAATTTAACTTCTTAAATAATAGTAAAAATTTGAAATGTGTCCTTACTTACCTTTAATTATTCATTTAGCCATTGAGATCTGTATGCGTGCCTTGTATATACATAAAAAATTTCTCCCTAAATTTAAACATAAATTTAGAAATAAGTATTTATTTTGTAACAAGATCACACCTTTTAGATTCATTTCCATATTTTAACTAATATGTCACATATTTATATTTACTAAAACCAACTAATTATTATCCAATTCTATGTGTACTTTCCTCATGGGTATAATTTTTCAATTTTTGCAATCCACCACAAATTCTACAAGTTCCATCTAAACATGATTTGTTATAAAGAAATTATCCATTTGGTCTTTCACAAAAAAATGGATGGAATAAATTCCCTTGTTGATTTTGGTTGAAATTCCATTCCACACTCCTAAGTAATATTTTTAGTACGCAAAATATAATGGACATAATGAAAAACATCATAATGTATACAAAATTCAACATGTTGGCTACAACAAGTGGTGTGTGTGTGTGTGTGTGTGTGTGTGTGTGTGTGTGTGTGTGTGTGTGTGTGTGTGTGTGTGTGTGTGTGTGTGTGTGTGTGTGTGATTGATTTTCACATAGAAGGGTTCGTCCATTTCAAAATATCTTTAACTAATATAAATTTGTGGATATTTTTGAAAAAATCTAGAGTACAATTGTGTTTGATTCATATCCAAAACATGTTTTGGATGTGGTTCACAGTTATGAGAACCAAATCTTATTGTCACTATATATCTTATATTAGGTGATACCCTTTTGTTATCTTTCAAAAATTCTTCAAGTAAATATATTAGGGCATCGGCTATAACCTTGTATTTACATGGGAGTCTACTAGAGAGTGTTCATAATTGATTGTTATAAAAAACATCAATTATTTTATGTCTCCCAATTGATTTCATTAGTGTTTTTATATTTATGTTCAATGTTTTTCTTGTTTAGCTAATCAAGCATTTTTTCCTTGTTTTAACACTTAAAATACAAGTTGTAAAAACACTTCGGGCAATGTTACCATCTTTGGTGCATTTATTCACACCTACTATATGGTATGTATTATGTACATTTTGAACAATTATTTTGTTTTTACCATCAATATTAGATGTTCTTAGTCCCAGGGTGTTCATTATAGGTATTATCTTATGAACTTTCATCAATGTAACAAATAATTAACATCTTTGAGATTCATTTAATTTTTTAAAGTGCTAGTCCCAGATTATTCCATCATTTCTTCTCATATGGTAGTTAGACATTTTGCTACACATTGGCTTTAAAATTTTTTAATAAATTTCAATTAAATACATGGGTATTATTTTGAAAGTCCTAGGAGGTGTTCTTGGTGCTAAAATTGGTTGATTTAGTGTTTCCATATTTTTATCTTCATTAGTAGTTTCTTCATTGAACAATGTTCCCATATTGTTTTCTTCATTGTTACTTTCTCTAATCAGTGCTTCCATTTAATTTTATTCATTATTAGATGGTAAATCATCATGCATATTATCATTATCACTAAAATTAAAAACCATAAAATCTGAATGTAGAATTGCATTATTATTTGGTATACTATAATAATTGATAATTAGACTTAAAATTTTTGGTATACTATCAAAATTTGGTATAATATATTTATTCATTTCATCATTATTGTGACATTCAATTCAATAGATATAATAGACTTGTTTTCATGAATTATTCACATTTGCTACCTTTTTTTTCTCTCATCACTTTTATTTCCTGTGTTGTTTTATGTTTTAACTAATTCTTCCTACTAGTACAATTTTTGTCACCCATGATTAAAAAAATTTATGAACTCTAGAGGTTGGGAAAATGATTAATTTTTTTAAAAATAGACATGCATGCTATATAGTACCAAGTGGGGATAATTATCAAATTATTAAAAAAATAGACCTGCACTATATAGTCAACCATGATTAGAGAAAGTTATCTACTTCTAAGGGTGGGAACATTGATCAAATCATTAAAAAATAGATTTTCACTATGGAGTACCAAGTGGTGCCAGTGATCAAATTACTAAAATAGATGTACACTATGTAGTCAACCATGACTAGACAAAAATTTCTCTACTTTTGAGGGTGGGGAAATCGATCAAATCATTAAAAAATAGACCTACAGTGTGCACAATGAAACATAACATGGTACATAGGGGACATAAGTCTCTATGTGAAAAAAAGACATTGACCTACATGCATTTTTTACTATTTTAATACCCATGGGACTGTGTACACATTAAAAGCATGTACGCATTAAAACCATGTATGTGTTATTTGATGTGTACATTGATTAAAAAATTGATATTAAACCTAAACCCTAAACACTAAAAACTTAAACTCTAAACTCTAAACCCTACAAAAATTAGGTTCATAGTGCTCAATTTAGCCCAAATCATATCATCAATTACCCCATTTGAATAATAAGATCAATGTATTATGAAATTAGGTAAAATTGATCCCAAAATCATATTATGTAGTCACAAATAGGTTAAATGAGCTCAAATTGGTTCCAATCACATCCACGACTGGGCCTTAAACCTCAAACCCTAAGAACTATAACCTAAACCTTAAATAATAAACACTAAACCCTAAATAAATATGTTTATCCATAATCAACATCCCTTAGAGTAATAATTAGGATCACATGGATAAGTTTGGCCCAAATCATATCACTAATTGCCCTAATTAACTAATTGGCTCAATTTTTGATCACACTAGGGCTAATTGAGCTAATAATCACATTTTATAATCACAAATAGGTTCAACTAGATTAAATTGGCCCCATTGACTTTATTATTTGGCCCTATATCCTAAACCCTAAACCTTATACCCTAATCCCTAATCCTTAATCCTTAAGCCTTAAGCCCTAAATCATGAACCAAATTATTTATACATAATAAACATCCTTTAAAGTAAGAATTAGGTTCACAAGGCTCAATTTGGCCTAAATCATATCACTAATCTTTCCCTATTAATTAATTGACTTAATTTATGATGACATTGGGGCTTATTAAGCTAAAAATCACATTCTATAGTCACAAATAGGTTCAATGAGCTCAAATTATCCCTAATTACCATTGTGATAGGTTAATAAGGATTAATTTGGCCCAAATCATATCATTTATTGCCTCAATTGACTATTGGTTCAATATATGATGACATTAGAGAAAATTGAGCTAAAAATCAAATTTTATAGTCACAAATAAGTTCACATAGCTTAAATTGGCCCTATTTACATTCATAATTAAACCCTATATCCTAAACCCTAAACCCTAAAACCTAATACCTAAGGTTTAAACCCTTAATTAGAAACCCTAAACCTTTAAAAAATTGATTTAAACCCAATTAACATCCTTTAGAGTAAGAATTAAGTTCACAAGGTTTGATTTATCCCTTAATCACATTATTGCTTGCCCTAGTTGACTAATTGTCTTAATATATGAGGGTATTGGGGATAATTGAGCCCAAATTAATAGTCTATAGTCATAAATAGGTTTAATGAGCTCAAATTATCCCCAATTATCTTCACCATTGGACCCTATACGCTAAAACCTAAACCTTATACCTTAAACCCTTAATCAAAAACCTAAAGCCTAAACTTTAAACCCTAAATAGTAAAATATAAACCCTAAACCAATTGATTTAAACCCTAATTAACATTATTTAGAGTAATAATAAGGTTCACAATGCTTAGTTTGGCATAAATTACATCACTAATTACCCCAACTATCTAATTGGTTTAATATGTGATGACATTGTGGTTAATTTATCTCAAAACACATTATGTAGTCATAAATAGCTTCACCAAGCTCAAATTGGTCTTAATTTCCTTCATGATTAAACCCTAAACCTTAAACCAATCAATTTAGCCCAAATTAACATCCTTTTGAGTGAGAATTATGTTCATAGGATCAATATGGCCCAAATTGCATCACTTATTACCCTAATTGACTAATTGTCTCAATCTATGATGATATTGGGGTCGGTTGAGCCCAAAACCATGTTCTATTATCACAAATATATTTATCCAAGTAAATGACATCAAGCTTATAGTCATAATTAGGTTTACATTTTTTTGATGTAAAAAACTTCAATATTAACAACTAACATCAACTAAGGCCATGTATGAACTTTGACAATAAAAAATAAACTATACTAAAATCAATAAGATGGCTAAAAACATGTCAATATACTAGTAAACTATTATTCATATGTAGTTTTTCTACATACATGGTTTTTTTGTGTATGCAATTCTTATGTTTGATATTTAAAACACATGCAGGAATGGATTGGATTCTTGAGCCTAAGGCATGGACCTACAAACACACAGTCAAATGTGTATTTTTGACTTAAAACAACAAAATGCAAATTCCTTCATACTAAACACCAAATTTTATCAATTTTTTTTCTAAAAATAGGACTACAACATTGAGCATGCTCTCCTCTTTATAAATATATACATATTTTTTTATTAATTTAAGATATTTATCTATATTTATTTCTAAGCATGTTTTTATAACACTATGTGTTGCAACTATACATGTTTATCTCTGTTCATGTATCTTTTATTTCATTAATTTAAACTAGACAAAAATTATAGGGTTACAAACTAGACCTAATTCTATACACATTCAAACAAAAATCTAATTTTTGATATTTTTTGAGGTAGTTAGAGGGGTTCACGTTTAGATATGTATTATTGATCATATTTCAAAGTCTATTTATTTATGAAATTAGTAAAAAGATAAATATTCATTATAAAATTTTAGAAAAATATAGGTTACAAACTAGATGATCTTATATAATTTTCCACCAAAGAGTTAAAAAAAGTAAATGAATCTCATAAAATAATGAGGTGCATGACAGACTATCTACTATATTTTTATATAAAATAATTTTACCTTTTCAAATTTATGATGTTTAACCTAGTTATACTTGAGAATTTTAAAAAATAGTATTTTATAAACAATACTCAAAATTCTACAATTCATATTATTATAGCATCTTCATATTTTTAAGGTAGATGTCCCAAATAATCCATACAAGTTGAGTTTTATTGATTTTATTGGAAAACATGTCCACTTAGGACCCTATTTTGGCCCCCTAATTCCATGCACTTACCTTCATTCCTAAATAAATTTGTCCTATAAAATAGAGTAAATTTTCCTTGAACATGACCCCAAATGTATCATAATATGTATCATTTTTAAATTTGTCACTCATGGAGTGTAAATTGAATTACTTAGGTCCTCCATGTATCCCCAAAATATGTTTGAATATTTCAAATAACTCTCCAATATAATATTTGAATCTCATGTGAAATTTGAAATCTGTATACTATATTGGAGTATGCTACTATAAGATTTAGTCTATATGAAAAATCTCACTAATATAAACACATTTTAAAGTGAATGTCAGATCCTACAAGTCACTCATCTCAAAATAAAATTGAATTGTATCATGTCATGTATAAATATAATATCATCTAGAATCATGTATATGTGTGGAGAGTATGTCATCATAGTAAATTATATATCATCAAGGTATGCATGTAAAATATTGAATACAAGTGAATATAGTGGAATGCCAAGATATATATATATATATATATATATATATATATATATATATATATATATATATATATATATATATATATATATATATATATATATATATATATATATAAGAAGCATGCAAGAGTAATTGTCACTAAATAAGGCTATATAATAAGGAAGTGCATGATGTAAATAATAGAATAACACATACATAGGAAGTGCATGATATGGATCATGACACATGAAAATGTAAAAATTTCATAAGGTCAACAATATAAATATGTAATGTCACACAATAACATATAAGTCTAAGGATCTGCATACAAGGGTCATAATATGTTGCTACCAATAAAGGCTAAGAAGCCACAAATAAGGGGTATTAATGCCACAACAAATTTTTTCATGGGGCCACAAACAAGGGGAATGAATTTTGTAACAATAAAGGCTAAAGATTCATAAATAATGCCAAGGGTTCACCCATAATATATCATAATAACTATCATATCATGAAAAGTAGCAATATCAAATAAGCATTTTATAAGTGAAAACTATTATACACTATCCATAAATGTTAGTATCATAGCATAATAAAATAGCATATCCATGTAGTGATGTGTAATAAATGATTATTTAGAAATGCATGTGTAATAAATATATGTATATCAATATGGTAAAGTAGTAATGATAATATATAAAATATGATAATTTATCATGCAAAATTAGATGCCCTAAGCATTGGCATAGCCCCTCAGTATAGAAAAGGTCCAACATCTATGTGTCCATGTATGATGTATCTCATGCATCACACATATACATCATGAAATGCATATATGTATTAAAAATAATATGCCATATACCAAATACATGATAAACAATATATGTAAAAAATATAACATAACAATTCATGTCATGTTAAGGTCCTGATTTATTATTTTTTACAATTTTTTTTATTTACTTGAATTTCTTGATTTTTTTTTAATCTATTTGATATGTGTGAGAAAGGCCAAATCAAAAGGCTTTGAAAATATAATAATGTGAGAGATCTGAATAATGTTTAACTATGTTAAGGAATAACTTGCATTATATTTGATAGATGGAAATGTGGAAAAATTGAAAGTAATAAATAATCCTCCATTGTATATTTTCATCACAAAAATGTATATCAATAGCATATGCAAAAATAGGGATATACATGCACACAATGGGAAATAATTATTGTGAATTTATGTGATATGTAGATAAATATGTATGCAATAACAAAAAAATAAAATGTAAAAATTAAAAAATCATTCTATGAGAATAATAAAACCACTACATGGAAGTGTGCATCACATATCATTTTGTTTACCTCATTGAAATGTCTTGTATCTTATTCAAGATATAATTAATCTTTCATTATTGTTTTGTTTTTTGTTTTCTTTTTTTTCTTTTTTCTTTTTTTAAATTATGAATTGGGTTCCAACTTTTTATTGCTTGGTTCTAAGAATACATAGATTAAATAGTATTTAACAAATTAAAATGTATGTAATGTATAAATTATGTTGAAATATTGTATATAATATAAATTTTAAATATATTTTTAATTTTAATTGCATAAATTTTTAGTAACTTTTTTCCATTAAAATTTGAATTGTGTTTGATAATAATTTTTTAATTATATAATTTAATTAACAATTTACTTACATAAAAAAAGATACACTATTAAAACTAAAATAAAAATCCTTTTAAAAAATCAAATATTTTTATTAATCATAAAATTATTATTTTTAAATATTTACATACACACATTATATGGTTCTAAATCAGTACATATCATTTATAAATTATTTTATATCTATGTCACCTTAAAACAAGTTAAAGGTCCACTCATAGAAATATTTTATGTTATTTTAAATGTAGTATGTTCTTATAATCATAATTTAAATAGTTGTTCATGTAAAATTTGAGGACATGAGTAGATAAATCAAAGAAATAAATATTTGAGTTTGTAACTTTATTAATATTATAAGGCTTACATCTCGTGAAAATTCTAAATACATGTGGCTATGAGTTCAGAAGGGCCAAATAGGTCATTCTCCACTAAGAAAGTATTGACAAAGGTTTACTACATTCCTAAACCTTTGAATTTTTTTGGGTTCCATACATATGATGACCCATACCTTGATATTTATCAATAGATGTATTATTTAATTGGGATATTTTATTATTATAGTATAATTTAATGTTTCTATTGGGATCCATAAAAAATGATGATGATTATTTATTATAGAAAAATTAGATTGTGAGGATTTATATTACATAAATCCTTAATAAATAAAAATAATAAAGTTGTGACTTGCAGAAGATAACTTTTCCAACTTAACATTTTTTGTTTTTCATATTCCTAATATATTACTTTACTTACTATAATCAAATAGAATAGTATTGTTCCTAATTCATAATGAAAGAATAATTGTAATTAATAATATTCTTAAAAAAAATCATTTCACATTCAAAATCTCTATACTCTCATCATATATCCATTGTTGATAATTTTATATGACATTTAAGCTTTATTGGATTCTCTTTATTTTTATTTTAATCCTTTGGGTTTTTCTAATACTTCTGATGCACCACAATTCACTTTTATGTGTGGAATTTTTCTCATTAAATGTAACCACCTTTATTTTTTTGGGATCAATTTCCACTCTTTAGTTATGCTTAAATATGACTTATTTTCATGTTATTTATAAGGAATCAATATAAATTAAATTCTCTTCAAAATACATTACTCTATGTGCCACATCACCTTAATAGTTAATTACTACATTTTAAAACTATAAAATAAAAAAATAGCTTGAGTAGATGGAATAAAGACTTAAGTTGCCTAGGTCTTGAGTTTGATAATTGTTTTACCTATAATATGTAGAATGGGGAATTTCTATATATTTTTGTGGTTATAGAGGACATACCTACTAAAAGGCACATTAAAAGGATTGTGCAAGGTCATTGGGTCACCGATTCCACCAATGAACAAAAATTGATGGAATCTTTTTTTAAATTGTCATTTTTTTTCAAAATAAAAATCAAATATATAAATAAAAAATTATTTTTAAAGGTTTTAGATTTTTTTTAAATTAGTTGTGAATGACTTATATTATATTTTTATTAAATATATAATTAATTCAAAATACATTAGGAAAAATTCAACTTAAATTTATTATCAACAATATAGTTTAGTTTTGATAGAATGTAAAACCCTTTGTTACAAGTGAGTCACAAATATTTTGGGTATTTCATTAGTTTGTGTGTACCTAAAGTACCTATAATAGATTATTTAATTAAAATTTATACTTAACCTAGTAAATTAGACTAGGTCAACCTAACTTTGTGTCATATATTTATAGGTGCATGCAAAAGAAATGCCTTTCATATATTAAACATCTTATTTTTCATTGTATTATATTTATTCAATTATATTCTCTAACATTTTGTTCAACAAAACCATATATTTGTATTATGTTCTCTTATATTAATTTTAATATTTTATTTATATATTATAGATCTATTAATATAATTTAATATGGTATAAAATATTAGAGTCTAAACTATAAAAATCCTAATTCATTTTATATTTATTGTTATGAGAGTGCACCGAAAAAGGAAGGCATTTTATATTAATTTATTTCTATGTCAAGGGGAAATTTGTTGAAGATAAAGGAAGATCCAAAAATAATAATTTTAAAATAAAATATTATGGTTTCATATATATTATTATTGTGGGATTTAAAAAAATAAAAAATCATTTATAAATACTTAGGTTTTTGGTCCTCCTTAACATAAGATTTTGTTTTTATGGGATAATTAGGGTTTATAAGGTAATCCTTATCCAAGTGCATTATTATTTTTAATATAACTACATATTTTGAATCCTTATCAAAAAATAATATGGGAAAAGGTTTTTTTAAATAAAAAATTATTCCATATTTTTATTTAAAAGATTTCAAAGGATTATACAGGTTTAATGACTAGGTGCCAAAAAGAAGTGTAGATATTAAAATATGATTTAAATAGTATAGTAATTTTTTATACTTTAAAATATATATCAAGGCTATACCTTTAAATTTTATACCTTCTTATTTCTTAAAGGCTCGCATTCACCATCTCACTATGCCTAATTGTTTATCTTATGGCCCCATCTTATCATTTATGATGATCCAAATCTCCTACACTATAGAAAAATATTAAAACTTGATATATATCCTTCACTATTAGTTTAATATACTCAAAAACTTCCTATTCTATCAGACACTCTCATTACACATAGGGATAATTGCGTTGATGCAAATGGCGAGATTATTATCAAGTATCTAGTCCTTAAAAGTCATATAATTTGAAAATATTTTGAATCTTATGGATCACCTTATTTATCTTATTGAACCCTACCATGATATATTTTTAAAAGGCATGGTATACATGAAAATATAATCCTACTCATTATTTATCTAGAAAATACTAAGGATGTAGTTATTCAAGCTCAATAAATTAATTAAAAAATTGATTTATACTACCATATTATTCCCTATTTTCATATCAACCATGGGAGAAATCATATGACAAGTCTAAATTACTCAAATAATATCCCATGATAAATATTTGTCAAGTTACATGTTAGATCATTGCATGCCCTTGTATATAGTATATTACACCATTGTGCACATACAAGACAAAACTTAGGAGAGAATTACATATGTCTAAGGCCCTCCTTGGAGTATTTGATATGTAGGAAACACTCATTAACAAAGGAGTCCTTGAGGTAAGCTTGACACCGTGAACCCACTAATACATTTTTATCAAGCTACAAAGACCTAAGATGAAGAGCTAATATTTGATCCACATAAAATCATAGAAAACATGTGCATAAAAATGAAATACATCAGTAGAAAGGCAACTAGAAAACCTATAAGGATCCATGTGGTTGCTTTGGAATATAGAAATTATTTTGTATAATATAATTCCATTTAGATTCATATATAAACATCGATACAAGTGTCTAAAAGTCAAAGAAAGTGTCTAGGCCTCTAAAAATAATATTTCTAGAATATGAGGATTAGATCTTGATCTTGTCCTTACCTATTTCCACCTCTATACTTCTTAAATATGCTTTCACATTTTCAAATAAGCCAAATATTATCTCTCCTTCAATTTTATACAATCAAACTATTGTTTTGAATATACTTTTTATATTTAGCATAACTCAAAATTTCAATTTAAAAATTTCATTTATCTATATTTTTAATTAATTGGTATGTTTTGAAATAATTTTATTCATCCTTGTGTATAAGCTATTAAACCCCCATAATTCTAAACACCATTATCTAAGAAAAGGTTGAACATTTGGTGAATGTGACCACTATGTATTATCATGCAAATCCTATATTTATTTGGGGGTTTTAGTCTCCTAAGGTTTATACTTGTTTTCACTTATTCACATTTGTATGTAACCTAGGAGTATTCCTAGATTAGGTGGTGTTCTTATTGAATATCTTGAGTTACCCCTTGGGCCATTTAAAATGTATCAAGATAATACCATGTCAAATTATTCTAATAACGAGAGTGCCAATAATGACAATGAACATAGTAATGAAAAATTCCTTATATAATATTAATATGATCACATGAGAATAATGAAACACATGAAAATAATGATCATGAACAAATAGATCAAGAACAAGTTAAATATATTACATTATTTTGAAAGCACATATTAATGAAAATCCTAAATATCTCCACAAGATCCTTAATATTATATTAGAAACTAAAAATTAAAAAGGTGTTAGTGAACAACCATTACTCTCTGTTGATACAAATATTAGGGATACTACATATGTCTATCACACATACATTCTAATTTTCCTTCCCTCAAGCAGATTTATGCCTACTACATCTAGTGGGGGTATGGGATAGGTTTTCAAACCATTGTTTATTGAAGATAAAACAACTCTTTCTACATCCTCTATAGGAATAATTAATATACCTCAACTAAATTACTAATTTCAATGCCTAAATCAACACAAGTAATGTTTTCATCCCCTTTGGTGGATTTTCAAATCTCAAAGCTTAATCCTAATGGGTCTACTATAAAAAATCTTCTCCAAGTTATAAAAAAATTGGAAGATAAGGTTACCAACATTGAAAAAAATGATTTTAAATCCACTCATGCTATTGATTAACATAATGTATTACATAATCCTATAGCACCTGAGATATATTTTCTCCCTTTTCTAACTTGTTTTATTGCACCCAAGTTCACATTATTTGATGGAAAGGGTGATCCTAAACATCATCTCCAATATTTCTATACATTATGTCTGGATTATGCCTCCAATGATAAAATTTTGACCAAATTATTTCTAAAGAGCCTAAAGGACTATGGTTTAAGATAGTTTTATGAATTACCAATCCAATCATTTAAAGCATTCAAACCCTTATCAAATCAATTTATAACACATTTATCTATCAACATCAATGAAAAAAAGTCATATGCATAAATTTATAAGATTGTACAAGGAACTAATGAACCTATAAATGAATATGTTTTGAGATATAAAATAATGTTGGCTAAAATGACAAATCAAATGATAGATAGAGTTTAAAAGACATCTTTAAGAAAAGTTTGTTTGCCCCATTACATGAGTCCATTTTTTCAATAAGTTTAAATATTTTGATGAATTATTCCATATTGTTTGAGATCATGAAATGAAACTTATTTCCTTGAATAATATTAAGTATGTATAAAACACACTAACTACATCTACTACCAAGTCTAATCTCAAACCAAGCTACAAGGTAAAACCTCAGATACCTAAAAAGTAAACAACCAAAATAGTTAATGTATCATCATAACAACTTATTTTTTTCATCTTTTCTAATTCATCTAAGATTAAACTTACATGATTACCTAAGTCTATAGCTTTGATACTTTTGAAGCTAGTGTAGGTTCATCTCATATCTCTCCTTATTTTAGAGGTTGATATGGATCAACCTCTACCAAAATGATATGATGCTAATATATATTGAAAATATCACTAAGGCCCTATAAATTCTAAAAATATATGTTATATTTTGAAATTTAATATCCAATATCTTATTGATAACTAGTAGATTACATTTTATGATCCTGTAAATAATTTAGGCTCACAAATTGGTGACCATCAAAATAAGAAGATATTTAACAATCCATTGCAAGATCATTCCAATAAAGATCCAAAAGTGAAAATGGAATATAATACACATCCTCCTCCATCACATTATGAGAACCCATTATATCCACTAAATATCCACTTGAGCAAGAGAAGCTTATTTCCATACCATATATCTAGTTACACAACCATCATCTGTGAAATGGAAAGCAATAGGTAATCCCATTTCCTATGTGGCCCATACTTGAGAGACCATTTCACTAGAGATACATAATGGATTCCATGGAATCCTAATCCACACCTACATGATCTACCCAATTTATAAGAATAAACAAACATGTTCTAATTATAGATGCACCTAAGAAACCATAAAAGAACTAAACATTAGGTTACACAAACCCCTACTACTTATATTACCTCTTCATGATCACATATTATTAGGTAAGTGTATAAATTTGGGGGACAAAAAGGGGCCTACCTATGGACATGTTTTTTACTAAAAATTTAAAA
This sequence comes from Torreya grandis, assembly GCA_037957365.1. Taxonomy (NCBI): domain Eukaryota; kingdom Viridiplantae; phylum Streptophyta; class Pinopsida; order Cupressales; family Taxaceae; genus Torreya; species Torreya grandis. The sequence continues at coordinate 862,682 of JARHVA010003689.1, forward strand.
ATCTCAACTTTTGTAGATTATTTGAGATGGATACACTCAAAATTTGAATATGGTATAAGAATATGAAGTAGAATTTAGATTCTATTTTCCAAAACACTATTTTTTTAAGAAAAATGGTTAATTTTAAGTAAGTCAAACATCTAAATCTAAGGAGGAACTCCTATTTTTTAGGAAAACAAAGTAGATAGTCATTCGTATAGCGCAAGATTTTTATAGAAAAGTTTATTATTTTTCAAAACCTTTTGTGAAAATTTAAATAAGATCATCTAGTTTATGACCTATATTTTATTATAAAATTTAAATGAATATATAATATTTTTTATTAATTTTACAAGTAACTAGATGCTAAAAATTGACATAAAATATATTGATGGTTGTATGACCTTCACAACCACTTCAAATAAATTGAATGTTATTTTTTTTTGTAATGCATATGGAATTAGGCCTAGTTTGTGACCACATATTTTTTTCACATTTAGATCAACAAAAATAAAAATACTTATACATATATAGACATGTATATTTACAGCATGTAGTGGCCTAAAAAATCCATAGTTTGAAATCAACATACCTTTAGAAACCTTAAAATAGTTTGAAAATTAAATAAATCATATATATTTAAAAATGGATAACAATCTCATCATTATGGTAATGATTTAATGAATTAGATCATTGAAATTCATAGTGTATTTGGTGATGGAATTTGAATTTTATTATTTTATGTCAAAGATATTATATTTAGTTATGTGTTAATAGGTCCAAGCCTTTGACTCAGGAATCCAAACCAATTTTGAGCCAAAAGGCTAGGTTTTTGAATTCAAACTTAACATAGCATGTACACTCTATAACACATACGCAATTTAACATGTACATGCTAGAACACATATGTAATTTAATGCATATACACTATAACACATACATGTTATGCTAACATTATACCAAAAACAAATGAGGATCCATTTATGCATGTTTATGTTTATGTTTATATCTATTCACATTAATAATTATATATTTTTATTTTAAAGTGGAATGTATTAATATATAAACTAAAAAAGGACATAATTGATATGGTGATGAAATTTTGGTGTATTTGCACCCAAAAGCATAATTTTGACTATGTAGAGTATGATTTATGGTTTAAATAGGCCCAATCTCATTAAAAATGAAAGAAAGAGTTGATTATTTCAATGGTGGAGGCAATTTGGGCCAATTTAAACCCTTAATCAATCAAGGGAAAAGAGTCAATTGTTTGAATGAAAGATTAAATTGTTTCAATGTGATTTGGGCCTTAGTCAACTCTAATTTCATTAGAAAATGAAGCAAATAGTCATTTGGTTCATTTATAAATGCAATTTTGACATGTATAGGATGTGGTTTGAGGTTTTATAAACTCTAATGTCATCATGTAATGAATGAAATAGTCAATCAGTTCAATTATGGAGGCAATTAGGGTTAATATGAGCCCCTTAAACCTAATTGTGACTATATAATTTGACTTGAGGATAAATTAGATTTGATTTCATCATAGATTAAGCTAATTAGTGAAAATGTACAATCAATGACATGATTCTAGACAAATTTGAGCCACATTCAAACATACTTTGAATTGTATATGATGTGATTTTGAGTGAAATTGACTCTAATGTCATCATATAATGAACTAGATTGACTAGACAAATTTGAGCCACATTCAAACATACTTTGAATTGTATATGATGTGATTTTGAGTGAAATTGACTCTAATGTCATCATATAATGAAGTTGATTCATTCAATCATAGAGGTAATTGAGGCCAATCTGATCCCCTTTAACCTAATTATAAGAGTAGGCTATGATTAGGGGCTAAATTAGCTTCTATTCTATCATGAATTGATCTAATTGGTCAAATGGTGTAATTACAGACATAGATTGGTCAAAATTGAGCCTTGTGGATGTAATTATGGGTTATGGTTTAGGGTGTATTTAGGGTTACAATTAGTCAATGCAAGCTGGATGAAATTGAACCCCATGAATGTAATTTTAACTATATAGGATGTAATTTGGGGGTCAATAGACCCAAATATCATAACAAAATAAAGTAAATAATTTAATTAAATTACAAAGGAAAATGAGGCTAATTTGAGCCCATGTTCAACCTAACTACAAGAGGTGGACGTGAATTATGGATGATTTAGTCATGAATTGATCCAATTAGCCAATTGGTGTAATTAGAGACATGATTTGGGCCAAATTGAACCCTATAAACCTAAATTATGGATCAATCAATTATTTAAGATGTAATATATAGCTTAATTGACCCTGTAATTGTATCATAAATGTAAATATAGAGGTAATTGGGGTCAATATGAACATGTTAAACATAAATGCAAGTATATGATGTGATTTGGGACTAGAAATTATCTCATATTTCTTCACATATTGAGCTATTTAATCCATTGTTATAATCAATGATGCAATCAATTATTACAATTAATGATGTAAGTTGGATGAAATTCAACCCCATAAACCTTATTTTAACTATATAATAAGTAATTTGGGGGTCAATTAACCCCACTGTCATAACACCTTAAACCAAATATAGTCCACTTATTCAATCATGAAGAAAATTAGGGTCAATTTGTGACCCTTTAACCTAATTACAAAATAAGGATGTGAGTTGGGGATAAATTAGCTTTGATTATTTCAAGAGTTGATCCAATTAGTCAATTGGTGTAATTAAAAATATTATTTGGGCCATATTGAGCCCCATGAACCTAAATTATGGCTTATGGCTTAGGGTTTAGGGTTCAATATTCAAGGTTACAATTAGTTGATACAATTAAACCTTACAAAACTAATCTTGAATAGATATTGGATTTAATTATAGGGTAAATCGACCTTGATATCATAAAAAAATAAACTAAACAGTCCACCAACTCAATCATGAAGGAAATTGAGGCCAATTTGAGCCAATTCAACCTAACTAGATAAGAGCAAGATATGATTTGGGGATTATTTAGTCATGAATTGATCTAATTAGTCAATTGGTGAAATTAGAGACATAATGTGGGTCTAAACTAGTCATAATTTGTTCTAATTAACTAATTGGTGTAATTAGAGATGTGATTTAGACTAAATTAAGCCATGTGAACCTAAATTATGGCTCAATTAATTCTTTATGATGTAACATATGACTTAATCAACCCTTTAATTATATCACAAATGCAAATATAGAGGTAATTTGGGTCAATATGATCCCATTGAACCTAAATTCATGTATAGGATGTGATTTGGGGCAATAAATTAGCTCATATTTCCTCACATATCAAGCTAATCAGTCAATTTTTACAGCTAAGGATGTAAGTTGGATGAAACTCAACCCTATGAACCTTGTTTTGACTATATAGGATGTAATTTGGGGGTAAATTGACCCCACTATCATAACATCCTAAACCAAATATAGTCCACCTATTCAATCGCAAAGGAAATTAGAGCTAATTTGTGCCCCTTTGACTTAACTAGAAAATAAGGATGCAAGTTGGGGTTAAATTATCTTAGATTATGTCAAGATGTGATCTAATTAGTCAATTAGTGTAAGTAGATATGTGATTTGGGTTATATTGAGCCCCTTAAACCTAAATTATGGCTTATGTTTTATAATTTAGGGTTTAGGGTTTAGGGTTACAATTAGTTGATTTAATTAAACCATTTGAACCTAATCTTGACTAGATATAAGTTGTAAATTGGGGAATAATTGACCCTGATATCATAACAAAATGAAGTAGATAGCCCACCAATTCAATTTTGAAGGAAATTAAGGCATACACATGTATGGGTTATAATTAGATATATACACGTGTATGGGTTATAATGCATATGCCTTATAACACGTATACAATAGATAAAAAATATTTTTCCAATGTTTATTTTTAAGGTGTTTCAAGAATTATGAACCCAATTACATTCTCCACACTTTCTATTCTTTGCATGTTGAAGACAAAAGGAATAAAATTTATCTTTGTCTAGCCATGGGTGATGGTTATCATTCAAGGAAGAAGAAGCAATTAAATCAAAAAACACTAGAGCAATTATAAGAGTTGAAAGAAAAATAAAATGTTTAAGTTCAAACATTTCACTCAAGACAAGGCACAAACACTATCCCTAATGAGCCAAATGTCATATATAATGATGGATTGAATAATGATGACAAATATTTACCTAATAATCCAAATTATGTTTCAATTCCACATACAAATTATAATTTTTTTTATTTTGTTGATGATGAATCTATTCATGATTATTTACCCCCTAATAGTGAATAAAATTTCATGGAAACACAAAATGATGAAAGTAATAATGAAAAAAAAGCCATGAAAACACTAAATAATGAAAGCAAATAAACAAACAAATAGTGAACATAATGATTTATAAACACCCAATGAATAAATTATACCATTAACAACACCTCCAAGGATTGTGTCTAGAAAAGGAAAGTAGTTAATTGAAGTTGATGAAAATATTTAAAAAAAAATGTATATCAAAATGTCTGACTACCATTAAAGAATACTAGATGAATAAAATTGGGACAATTAATTTGATAAATTAGGATAGTCAAAAACTTCAATCATTTATTTCATTGATGAAATTGATTAATTTGAGACCTATAATGTACACCCTAAGACTAAGAACATATAACATGGATGATGAAAAAAATGTTGAAAATATATATGATGCATATCATATTATATCCTTGAAATCATGTAATAAATATTGTGATGGTACTTATCATATAATTACAACTTGTGTAGTAAGTGACAGATGATTGATTTCAAAAACTAGCTAAGCACTCAAAATAAATAGAAAAACATCAATGAAAGTGATTGGAAGACAATGAATACTTAATGATGCCAATATAACTAAGCTCTGAGCATTTAATGGTAGACTTCTATAAATTATAAGGCTATAGCTGACGCTCTCAAATATTTACTTGCACAATTTTGGAAAGACAATACAAGAGTTTCACCCAATACAAGAGATGTATTGAAAAGAAGAGTTGGTTATCATAACCATGAACAACATCCAAAACATTTCTTAGATATGAATAAAATGTAATTTTACTCTATGTTTTTTGGGAAAATATCCAAAAATTTATATTAGTGAAAGATATTTTGAGATGGCCAAACCATTTTATGTAAAAAAGATCACACATGCACCACTTGTTGTAGGCAACATGCTGAATTTTTAATGCATTATGATGTTTTTCACCATATACATTGTAATTTGCATATTGACAACATTTTCCAAGAATGTGTTATAGAAATTTTTCCAAAATCAACTATGGAATTTATTCCATCCATTTTTTGAAAGACCAGATGGAAAATTCTTTTATAACACATGTTTGGATTGAAATTACAACATTTATGGTGGATTTCTAAAAATAAAAAAAATGTATCCATGAGGAGAGTAGAAGTGCAATTGGATAGGAATTAGTTGGTTTGAGCACATACAACTATATGAATTATTAATTAAAATATGGTAAAGAGTCTAAAAGGTGTGAGTTTGTTACAAAATAAATATTTATTTCATAATTTATGATCAAATTCAAGAAAGAAATTATTTGTGAGTATGCAAGGTGCACACACAGGGCTAGATGGTTGGATGAATATTTCAAGCTAAGCAAGGACACATTCCCACTTGGTTCTATTATCTCATTAATTAAATTTATTAATAATTACACATTCAAACCATAAATTTAAGTTTAGTTATAATAGTTTAATTCAATACAATTTTCCATATTCATGCATATAACATTCATGCATGCACTTGATAGTAAAAATCAAGATAAAAAAACATTAAGGGAGTGCCATTTTTATGTCAATGATGATAGATAACATAGTATATATTAAGTGAAATGTTGTTTTGAGATGTTATATGGATAATTGACTGAGAGTAACATTAGTTTCAATCAACATTACATTTGGTTAGAAAATTAGACATCACAATTAAGGAATACACAAATGTTTTAATGATTGATTAGGATGCATGTTACCACTAGTGTAGAACATATTTAGAGTATCACTAAGTTTGGCCATGAAAAAGGGGAACATGATAGTGTTGGATCATGTGTAAAAATAGATATTGTAAGAGAGGATTTGATGTTTAAATATGGTGCTACTTTTATTGATGCAACATCCATTATTGAATGGTATAATGAGAAAATGAGCCATGGTGATTAATAAAATTCCTTTTTTCCATAAGTATTTATAGTTGATTAAGAAATAACACTTGGAAAATTATGGGTATTGTATGATTATAATAGGATTAAGTGAGCTCCATTCATTTTGTAGCTCAAATTCATGTTCGTGGACTATTAATACAAGAGACTTGACATACTTATGTTCTACATGCATAGACTCCATTTGGAATGAGTGTGAGTCATAAGAGTGGGTGGATGAATAAAATTATAAACCTATAATTCCAATTGACACATATAAAGTTAAACTAACATTATAACCTACACATATGCCATCATCACATGAATTTGACCATGTATATGTTCTAATGTAACTAGGTAAAAAATTAATCATTATGCAATATTTATTCTCATGATCTATCTTGATAACATCATTAGAAAATTATTTTTTGTGATATAGGGAATATTTTTGTAGTTATTTATGATGAGGATAAAGAAGAGGGAACATATTAATGTTTTGTCAGTGTGTAGAGGAAAATAAAAAAATGACTTCCCTAGTCATAGACAGAGAAAACATTAGCTATCCCACTGGGTGTATGGTAGTCATTGGAACTTGGCTTTGATAATATCCTATAAAAATTTCAAATGTATGGTTGTTTGAAGACTTTGAAACACATAGGAAGATAATACACTATTTAAATTTGGTCATTTAAATAAATATTAAATTGGTAAAATATCATTCAAATCCATTTAATAATAATCTATGGAAAGTTTATGAGTTAGACCATGAAGTTATTCTTGCTACTATCAAGATTAGAGTAGATCCTAGTGGTTCATTGGATTGAAATTCCAAGACATATTGGATTATAAAATTTAAATGTATTTAATTTTACCAAATTTTATTTATTTTATAGGTAGTACATTTAAATTTAATTTTTAATTACTTATTAACAATATTTTTATAGGTTAGTGGTGTAAAATAAGATTCCACCTTCACATGGTTTGCACTATTAGTAAATGAATTCATAGTCTTAAAGCTAAGAGAAGCTTAATATAAGTACTCATTTATTACAAAAAAGTCATTCTTGAGGTTGGAATGGGTAGTGGGTCTCTCATTCGGGCATGATGGGAGGCCATGAACCTAGTCTTGGAAATTATCTACCACCTTGGACATGTTATAAGTCCTATGTTTGAGCCACAAAGCACCAGAGGTAAATTATTATAGCTATAGCTTCAATTTTGACTACATTTATTGTTAGTGTTTCCACACTCCTAAAAAATTGTGAAACTAATAATTTGGATGGATTTTAAGGTCATGGATATGGGATCATGTGCAATTTTCCTATATATATGTGTTTCAAGTGATGCACTCGCACGTATAGGTCCTAGAGGTAGAAATGCTAGTTGGATGATAAGAACTTGTCTCTTCACTATGAAAAATTTGCATTTTAGGACCCATTATTGTAGTGTGTGCCATGAGTTCATATCCAAGGTTACATAAACATGATATTGGTTGAAATTATATGGATTTGAAACATAAATGAGTATTATTTAGGTTCATGCCAATGAAATATGGTTTATGTTTTCTACACAGCCAAAGTTAGGCCAAAAAACTATAATTTACTTATATTAGGAATGGTGTTCTTAAGGTTGAAATGGGTAGTGGGTATCTCAATCAAGCATGATAAAAGGATAATAACTTGTTCATGGATGTTATACACCAAATTAAACATGTTTAAAATTCTAGTTTTGAGCCACAAAGAATTAGAGGTAGAGTTATATAACTATAACTTCAACTTTAACAATAGTTGTTGTTAGTGTTTCCATGCTCTTGAACAATAGTGAAAAGATGCTTCTGGGTGGATTTGGATTTAATGTTCATGGGGGAACATGTAATTTTAATATATATACATTTTTTAAGTTATGTAATTTAACCTATAGGTATCAGAGGTAGAAATGTCAAATGGAGGATAAGAACTTGTCTATTTACTACAAAAATATTGCATTTTAGGACCCGTTACTACAACGTATGCCATAGATTCATATCCAAGGTTATGTAGATGTGATCATAGGTGAAGTTATAGGTATTTAATACACACATAAGGAATATAATGATTCATAAAAATTAATTATGGTTTACATTTTACACATGCCTAAAGTTAGGTTTAAAAACTACATTTTTCTTGTATTGGGAAGGGTGTTCTTAAGGCTAGAATGGGTGGGGGGTCTCTTGACAGGGTGTGATGGAATGACAATAACATGGAACTATAAATTATATTCCATATATTTTTTTTAAAATTACATTTTCAAGACACAAATCACTAGAGGTGGAGTTAACTAACTATAACTTTAACTTTGACAACATTTATTGTCAGTGTTTTTGTGTTCTTGAATAGTAGTGAAGACATGTTTATGAATGGATTTGGACAGTGATGTCATGGAAACACATGTAATTTAACTATAAATATGTGATAAAATTTATTTATTTTTGCTTGGAGGTCTTAGAGGCATAAATTATAATTGGAGCTTAAGAACTTGTCTCTTCACTATAAAAACATTACATTTTAGGACCCATTACTGTAACTTGTGCCATTGATTTATCTCCAATGTTACATAAGCATGATATAGGGTGAAATTATATGGATTTAAAATTCATGTGATGTTTCTTTTGGTTAATCCAAATGACTTATGATTTCCATTTTATGCATGCCTAAATTTAGGTTAAAAATCTTCATCTTATTATATTGGGAAGGGTGTTCTTGAGGCCAAAAAGGGTAGTGGGTCTCTTAATCAGGCATGATCAGAGGCCAATAATTTGGTCCTAGAAATTATAAACCAAATTTAATGTGTTTTAATTTATATATATGATCCAAACATCACCATAGGTGGAGTTCTATAATTTCATCTTCAACTTTAACAACATTTGTTGTTAGTATTCCCATGTTCCTTTACAATAAAGAAAACATGCATATGGGTGGATTTGGATGTCATGGTATGGGATCACATATAATTTTATTGTGAAAATATGATTTAAGTTAATTAATTACACTTTTAGGTCATGCAACTATAAATTTCATTTGGAGAAAAAGAACTAGTGTCTTCATTGCAAAAAAGTTACATTTTAGAACCTGTTACTACACTATGTGTCACAGGTTCATCCCTAAGGTTAAATAAATATGATCCCATTTTAAATTATAAGTATTATACATGAATTTTATATTTATTTTGATTTGTGCCAAAAAATTATGGTTTACATTTTATGCATGACTAAAGTTAGGCCAAAAAACTACAATTTTCTTGTCTTGGCAAGGGAGTTTTTGAGGCCTAAATGGGTAATGGGTCTCTTGATTGGAAATGATCAAAAGCCAAGAAAATAGTCATATATTTTATCTTCCACCTCAAAAATGTTTTAATTTCCAGTTTTGAGACATGAATCACCATAGGTGGAGTTATCCAATTGTAGTTTTAACTTTGACAACATTTTTTTTAGTGTTTCTGTGCTCTTGAACATTAGTGAACACACACTTTCATGTGTGTTTGGACATTAAGGTCATGGAATAATGTTTAATTTTAGTATATATATGTGATTTAAGTGATGTATTTTCACCTAGAGGTCCTATAGGTATAAATTCTAGATGGATCTCAAGAACTTGTGTCTTCGCTACAAAAATGTTGTATTTTAGGACTTGCTATTACAACTTGTGCCATAGATTAATATCCAAGGTTACATCAATATTATTCTAGGTGAAAATAGAGGGATTTTAAATGAATGTGAAGGTTTTTTTAGTTAATCAAAATAACTTATAGTTTCCATTTTATGCATACTAGAAATTAGGCTAAAAAACAACATTTTTCTTATTTTTATGAAGGGCATTCTTGAGGATAGAATGGGTGGTGGGTGTATACAAGGGAAAGTGAAGCTGATATAAAAATAAATCCTAGATAAGATAAGATAAGATAAACCATACTTAACCTTCCTGTTGTTAGTAATTTATACAATCAAGGTCATGACCGAGATGGATCCAATAGACCTAACCAATGGATCCCTTACCTTAATAATATCACTAGAGAGGGTTACAAAGCCTCTAGTCAATAAATGTCATATGATAACCATATGTAGGTCCTATGTTTTATATATTTAAAAAAGTAAATTAAAATATAACCTAGTGCTCACTAAATTTTGTGGCACAAAATGGGGGTAATAAACATAAAATTAAACATGCATATAATATCTCTACTAAATTCAATGTAGAGGAAATCCTAATGCATGGAGAGAGAAGTATATATGATAAAAAATACAAATCTATCTAATTTAACAAGGAGGATCAAGAGTTAGGAATAGTTACCTTTAAATATGAACCTATTAAGCCTCAATCTCTCCCTTGGGCAAGGTACTTCATAAGAGATTGTTGTGGTGTGTAAGGATGACAAAGATAGGTCAACTATAGGCTACATGACTTCTCCTATACATCCAAAAGAATTATCGACAATAAATTATTCATATCTCTAAGTGTAGTATTGAAACCCTAAGTAATTATCCTCAACTAGAATGGTGGATAAGCATATGTGCAATATATGATATTTTTCATCTTGTCTCTCTCTAAGAAATGGTGAAAGTATGTGTATATATAGCTAGATCTAACCCTAAAACTTTATAAAAGTTTATCCAATAGTGTTATCTCAATTGAACCTATATCATTAATTAATAAAATCAAGTTAGGTCTTGGTATAGGTTGGTCAAAGATAACCTAGACCTGTAACATGATAATATGTTTTAAGTATGGGGTTGGCCCATGCTAGCATTGTTTGGTAAATGTGAAAATGAGTTTTTGGCTTGGATAGGGGTTGTTTGAGGTGGTGAATTACTTGGAGGATTGTGTAAGTGAGGTGCCAAAGCTTAGGAAAATGTATAGGATAGTTTTGTGTTGGTTTCAAGTGGTGTTATAGGGGACAATAATCTTTCAAAGCACCAATAGCCTACCCAATACTTTCGTGATGCACCCTTTAAGGTGTTCACTCAAAGAGATTGAGGCTCGATGTGTTCTTAAAAGAGAAAAAATAAATAATAATTGATAAAGTTTGAAAATATTATGTATATAGTGGGTATCTTGATTGGATATGATCAAAGATAATAACCCAATCCTAGACATTATACACCACCTTGAACATGTTTGTGATGCCATTTTTGAGCTAGAAAGTATTGGATGTGGAGTTATCCAACTATAGATTCAACTTTGACAACATTTAGTATCAATGTTTTTGTGTTCCTAAACACTAGTGAACACATGATTCTAGGTGGATTTGGACATCAATATCATGAAAACATGTCATTTAACTATATAGATGCTCTTAAAGAAATGGATTTGTACCTTTAAGTCCCAAAGGCATAAATTCTAGATGGAGATGAAGAACTTGTGTCTTCACTATTAAAACATTACATTTTAGAACTCGTTACTATAACTTGTGCCATATATTCATCTCCAAGGTTCTATCAATGTGCTCTAAGGTGAAAGTATATGTATTGAACATGCATGTGATGGTTCTTCTAGCTCATTGACTTATGGTTTCCATTTTATGCATGCTTGAAGTTAGGCTAAAAATTACATTTTTCTTGTTTTGAGGATACTTTTTTGGCTAAAATGTGTGGTGGGTCTCTCAACTAGGCATGATCAAATGACAAAAAATTGGTACTGGACATTATATACCACATTGAATGTGTTGGAAATTCCAATTTAAAGTCATAAAGCACTAGATTTAGAATTATCTTACTATAGCTTTAAGTTTGCCAATATTTATTGTCAATGTTTATGTGCTCTTGAATAGTAGTGAACACATGCCTCTAGGTTGATTTACAAGTTGAATTAATAGAATAACATGTCATTTTATTATCTATATATACTTGAAGTGATTAATTTTAACTTATATGCCCCATAGGCATAAATTCCAGTTGGAGTTCAAGAAATTATCTCTTCAATGTAAAAACATTACATTTTAGGACCCGTTACCACAACTTATGCAATGGATTTATCTCTAATGTTCCATTAACATGGTCCAAGGTGAAATTAAATTAATTTGAATTAAATGTGAAGGTTCTTCTAGTTCATCAAAATGATTTACTATTTTATTTTTATGCATGCCTAAAGTTAGGCTAAAAATTTATAAATTTCTTGTTTTGGGAAGGGCATTCTTGAGTTTAAGATGGGTGGTGGGTTTCTTAATTAGGCATGATTAGAGGAAAAACCTTATCTTAGATCTTATACATCACCATAGTCATATTTTAAATTCTAGTTTATCCACAAAGAAGCAAAGGTGGAGTTCAACTACAACTTCAACTTTGACAATCTTTATTGTTAGTGTTTGAATATTAGTGAGAACATTCTTATTGGTGGATTTGGACATTTAGGTCATGAAATCATGTGTTATTTTACTATATATGTGTGATTAAAGTGTTTTATTTACACTTAGATTTCTTGGAAGCATAATTCAAGTTAGAACTCAAGAACTTGTCTTTTTATTTCAAAAGCATTGTATTTTATGACATGTTATTGAAACTTGTGTCACATGCATCTCCGAAGTTCCATAAAAGTGATATACGGTGAAATTATAGGTATTTTAAATTAATTTTATGAATATTATGGTTCATCCAAATGAATTATAGTTTCCATTTTATGCATGCTTAAAATTAGGTTAAATCTATATTTTTATTATTTTGGAAAGTGTGTTCTTGAGGCCAAAATGGGTGGTGGGTCTCTTGACCTAGTGTGATAAGAGGTATGGAACCTAGTATTAGATGTTATATTACACCTTATATGTGTTTTCAATGTTGTTTTTGAGACACAAAACACTAAAGTTAGAGTTATCTAACTCAAATTTTAACTTTGACAATATTTATTGTCAATTTTTTGTGCTCATGAACAATGGAGCAGATATGATGAGAAGAGAATAAATGGCCAAAATGAGTGTAATGGAGAGCGATATAACATAGTTTATGAATTTAATAAAAATATACATAACCATAAAAATATTCCAAGTCCTTAGGAGATATGATAATTATAATCTTGTACTACTTAAAAGGGCCAAAGAAGAGTCTCCAAACAAGAATGCAAAGAATCTCCAAAGAGAACATCCCAAAGGAGGTAGAACATAACAAATTAATTTAACATGCACAAGTAAAATGTATAGGTAATCCAAATAAGGTATGTAAGAGATGAGTATTACATTGTTTTTTAATTGTACTTATAATAAAAATATAGTATGTCTATAAATTTAATGTAAACAAAACATGAATATCAAGTCCAAAATGATAGTAAACCAATGTAGAAAGGGTATCCAAATTCTAATATTGATAAATGGTGTAATATAAATGGTGTATCCCAATCATGAGAGGCACTTCATAATATTATATGAATCTATCTCAAAAATTAAACTCTTTACTCCCATATATTTTTAATGGAAACACATATTTGAATATTGTGAGTTAGTATTAATAAATTACATGAAGGAAATATTAAAGATGATCATATATAAATATGACCATACACCCATAAAATTTAGTTTTATAATACTAATGTGAGATAAATTGTATGTGAAAATATGATCACTAAAATGTGAACGTGTGTGTGTGTGTGTGTCCATAAAATACATAAAGCCAAACAAAATAATAACATAATAAAATGTTAGATTAATTACATATAGGTATAAAATTACAATAATGCATACATTTCCATACAGGTATATAAAAAATTACATCATCTAACAACATAATAGAATGTCGAGTGAATGTATTATATACATACAATGCCAAAAATATGTACATTACCATATAGGAATATAAAAAAGTACATCATAGAATACATCACACTCATCAATCAAATAGTCTCCCTCTCTTTTCCTTCTTTGAAGAAGACTCTTCCTAGGATGCCTTACTCTTAGATGGAGATCCTTCAAATGCCTTGGATTCCCCCAAGGTATGACTATGGGTCCTTATATGTTTATAGCTCACCTATAGCTGAACCTATTATAATAGAAATTTTATTATAAAATTTATATACTATACATGCAACCAAGTTTAGAAATTAATTTTGTACTAGAATAAATAAATAATTTTAAACATGCACTTATTGAAATCTCATGGTTATGCTCAATATACATCTAACACTCAATAAGGTCAATGATAGGTTAAGGTATATGCATAGAAATGTGAAATAGTGATAAAAGATGATAAGGTTTCCCACTAATCATTTTAATGCCTTAAATGTCATCAGATAACCCTGCACAATCAATACATTAACATAAGTTAAATTTGCTCAACTATATAGTAAAATTATTAAAACAAATATCTATATATAATTCAAAATTACAAGTAAACATGTAGCTCAGTGAGTGTTTGTGCATATGATATTACATCAAAAATGTTTGTGTCTGTTTCATCTCATAGAGATGGAGGATCCTCCACTATGGTCATCAAATGAATAAACAATATTGCTTAGTTTTATAGAAAATATTAAAGATATATGGAAAATTTATCTCCTTTGGTAAACCCATAATTAGTTAAAATAAATTTCAAAACCCGTTTCTCTCTATACGTGCATTGTGCACTTGTGTGTTTCTAAACTTCTCTATCTCAATTTAATACCTTATTGGAATGGAAGTATCCACATAAATAAAATAAAAAATTGAAAAAGAGAATCATGAAATTAGGGGAAAAAATGGTTAAAGAGACCTAGGAATAAAATACACCAAGAGTGTACTATTTAATAGTAGTTTACTTAAATTTTGATATCCTTGATAGATAAATTTAACTTAATTTATTTCATAGAATGCATGATTCACACAAGGGAATAAAATTAAGGATTTAGAAGATAAGTAATGGTATTTGAGGTAGTAATGAAAACAATGAGTGCTTAAGAAACACTATAAATAAGAGATGATAATAAATAAACTTGTGAATCATTAAAATAAGTTCGAAAAGGTGAAATAATACCAACAACATGAAATTAGAATAAATAGAAGGAATACTATATTTAAAAAAATTGGGAGAAATACATCATTAGACATTGAAGGTGGCTCTCTAAAAGGTTGATGATTATTAAAAGCATTCAAAGATTCATTATTCACCATATAAGATACATATTCAATTATGGGTTCTTAGTTTAGAGATTTTATCTTTATATCTTTAAACACATATCACACATATAATATGTATTCACATCACTATCATTCAAATATTAATTCTAACATGTATGATTATTAGTAAAAGGCATATATCTATATAAATAAAAACATGTATATAGAGTATAATATTAACTCAAAATTACATATGTATAGATGAATATTGGCCTAGAAACATAAAAAAATGGAGTATTAGATGGCCCAAAAACTTGTTAGCTCAAAAATGTAGCAGTGGACCATGAAGATTATGGAACCATCTCCTCTTGTAACATAAAATTTATTTATATTTTAGTCAATTTATGTGTAAATTAATTAATAAAATTTAAATATAAATATAACTAAAATTTAAAATGTAAAATATAAAATATACCTTTGTAGGTGTAGTGACAAATGTGTGCACATCAGATCTACATGCCATAAACTCATCACTCAAAATTATATCATCTAAGCCCTCAGATGTACCACCACCATTATCTAAAGGTTTGATGATGCATGTGTAGCCCATACATAGTTGAGCTCATTGATTATTTGATCTACTATGTAGAACTCATACTTATCACCTAACCATGTACACTTATTTGCATGAAGCTTAGACTCAACCATTCACATCGATCTAGTGCTAGTTTATAGAATTTTGTACAACAATCAACCTGAATCATAGCCTACACACCCCATAGCTCATAATTTATGCTAATTCATGTTCCTAATCACTTAATTATTCACACTCTATGCCTCATAGTACCACACCAAGTCTTGTCCCCATTCATAGAATATTATGCCCCAAATGACCTACATGCCTCACATTCTTACACTAAGTCTTGTTCCTATGTTCCATACAATCATGTGTGCATCACTAAATTTTTTGCCCTTTGTGACTTAACCTGCCTCACTATCATATATTCATGAACATGTCAACCTGGCCATGTACTCCAAGTGTTGCAAATACCATTTCTACTGAAAGGATATCCCATATTCATATTTAAATGGTTGAAAACCTACATATTAAATGTTATAACCATTGTAATCTATCATATCTGATTAGATCAATGTGTCTTATATATCCTCCTTAGTAATTGAATAAAATTTATGACTACTTTGGTATTCTTATGATGTATATATGTAACATATGCTTTTGGTTTGAAGGAAGATGCCATTTTCACACGCTATTGTAACATTATTTATCTTTATTTATGTATCTAGTCTATAAACATGCATTGTTAACATTGTACTCTATATTATTTTTCATATTTTAAATTAATGAATAGAAGTTGCATTTCTTGTAAGTTAAGACTTCTACTCCATTGAATGTGTTTTGTTTATTATACCTGAATATTTCACTACACATATGATATACATAACCATAGCTTGATTATCCATCATAAACCTTAGTCCTAGGCCCTATGGTGTTGATCAAGTGGTATTAAAGAAGTTAAATGCTCAAAGAGGAATTGGTATCAAATCCCCATTATATTCCTTTTTATATTCCTATAATCACAAGAGCATAATGAGAGAGAGAAGAATTATTAGTTGATTATGTTTCAAAAACTCCATTAGAATACCATAACAAAAGCAAGATGGTTGACACTAATAAACTGTATGTAAAGGTAAATGTGATTGATCTATAAATCAATCCTAGTTCAGAGAAGATAAATCATACTTACACTTTCGATTTTTGACACATTATATATTTATAACATGACTAAGATGGATCCTCTAGATGTAGCCAAGGGATATCTTACCACAATAATATCACTAGGGAGGGTTCCAAAGTCTCCAATCAAGTAAAACTATGCAATAACCTTAACTAGGTCCTATGTTTTCATATTCACTAAACTAATAACAAGTAAAGTAAAGTCTAATATAGTGATCACCAAAGTTTGTGGCACAAAATGGGGGTAATAAAAATTAAAAGTAAATATTCATATAATACATATACTCATGTCAATGTATACAAAATCCTAATGTATGGGAGAGAAGTACAAATGCATATATATCTATGCTTACAAAGGGGGGGAGGGGAATTTAGAATACTTACCTTTGAAGATGAACCCACTGAGCCTCAATCTCTCCCTTAGCTAAGGTGATTTGCAAGAGGTTGTTGTGGTATGTAAGGATGACAAGGATAAATCAGCTCTAGGATACATAGCCTATCAATTCATCCAAAAAACTTCTCCACAATACAAGATCCATATCGCCAAAGAAAGTATGAAACCATAAGCTATGATCTTCAAGTATAAAGGTTGATAATAAGATATGAAATAAATATCTCTTCTTCTTCTCTTCTCTTAGAAATGATGAAAAAGTTATGTTTATATAGATGGATCTAACCTTAGTTCTTCCTGAAAGTTTAGGCCGACAAGGTCGATCGAATCAAAATTATATCTTTATTGAAAAAATAAATTAGTTATTGGTATAGGTTAGTTAGGGGCTGACCTAGAACATATATAAGTTTTATCAATTAGAGTGCAAGGTTGATGGGGCCGAAAGTGTAATGTAAATCATCAAAAAGGATTTTAGGCTAGGGAAGGGATAATGAATGTGGAAAATGATTAGAAGATGGTGAAAAATAGGAGGAAAATCTTAGGGTAATGTTTTTAGGAGATGGTTGTGTAGATAGTAAATGGTAGTATAGGGACAACAATCCTATGAAGCACCAATGGTATACCCACCACTTTTTCAATGTAACACTTAAGACATGCACTAAGAGAGATTAAGACTCAATGGGTTATTTCAAAAGATAAATAATTATTAATTGATAAAGTTTGAAAACATTATGTGTATACATATGCCCCACTCAAAGCTCATCACGTGTCATGTAGGTGCAGCACAAGATGGTGTTTTGAGAAAATAACGTAGAAACACACAATGCTAAAGCTAAATAAATTGTAGTAAGGAAAAAATAAGATAAATGAAAAGGATATAATTGAAAAAAAATACCTTTAATTACCTAAGTGTTGTAGAAAAATCTGCAATAAATGTAAAGGTGTCCATTGTAGAGAACATTAGGTGAACCTGTAGAGATTAGGGAAAAAGAGTGAAAAGTCAATTTTTTAAAAATATATACATATAATAAGTGAAAATATTCTCTATTATTTCAATATTCCATTAAATTTTATGATTTGGAAAAAGAGTTAGTAGAGATAAAGATATGATTAAAATATGAAATGTGATGGTAAATATTTGAAAGGTAAATAATTTTGAATAATAAATATAAATAGGGTGAAACTTAATTCATTTTTTACTTTTACTATTTTAAGAAAATAGATCTCTAAGAGACATAGGTGGAGACTAGAGAGCGATCATGGTGAGGAGATGACAACTGAGATGGGAAGGATGCATAATGGCTACATTGAGTGTCACACATGTAAGCAACTAGAAATTTCAAAATTTTGAATATTTTGTTTTGAAATTGAGATAAATATATAAAAATGAATGGGGTATTGGGTAGGAATAATTTAGAACAATAGCAATTTATGATAAATGGATAAAAATTCACTACTATGGATGAATATAGTCAACCTGGTTGATTAGTTCATCGGTCAACAGATAATGATAAGGCTAATTTTATAGTAGTGGGCCAATTTAGTTTACTAATATGGGTCCAACTTCATAGTAGTGGGGTAATCTAGTTGGCTAAGAGGAGGCTAACTACATAATAGTGGGCTGATTTATTTCATTTGATAGGGATGATGTAGTATCACTAAAAGAGGCTGACTATGTATAAAAGGGCTGATATATTAGAAAATTGAAATAAAGTGATCGATTTAGTATCCCAAAGAAAGTATAGGGCTGATTTATTATTGAATAGGCTGATTTTACAGAAATGGAGAAACTAAATCAAACCAACTATTTTTTTTTTAAATTTAAAGAATGTATTTTGATTATTTATGACATGGAGATTTGATACATCCTTTGTTGTTTGATATTTTGTAGAGATGTTAGAGGTATTGGTGATTGATAAATGCATCATGGATATCAAATCTACTAGAGTGATTGACTAACATGGATAAATTATGACTAGTTGTACTAGAGCTGGGAGTTATCATAGAAATTAGGCACATCCCATTGAGTGTTGATCTCATTTTTATGTTCTTTAGAGAATAACAATAGTTGACCAATAATTTTTGATAGGTGGTGGATGGGGATACCATAGAGGTGGGTATCATGCTAGAGCATGTCCATAATTTGATGGGATTATTAATAGGAGGGACATCAATGATCATAAGGAAATTGAATGATCTAGAAGAGAGGTGAGCACTAGCTAGTGGGTGATGTACTCAAATAAGATATACCCAAAATTATGGGTTAGTTTATTTGATGTATATATCATGAAATTTTTATACATACATAAGGAAATTATTAAACTTGTGATAACATGAGTAATCTATCACAAGTCAGACAAAAAGGTACCACTATACATGATAGCCTTATGTCAATTAATTTTGGATCAAGGATCACTATATGATTTTTGGGATATCATCTAGGTCTAGCTCATGCATGATATGTATGGGATGCTATCTAAAGGGCATAATACCATGGGGTTATTTATTTTAATGAGTACCTATATATATAGGAGACTAGCTATGTATTGACTAGCTAGATTGGCATGTTTGGTGGACGACAGGTTACCTTGGGTGAAGAAATGGTGATAGGACAAAGTAGCATGGGTCATGCACCATGTGCCAACTATGTAGATGATCACATGAGGGGAGATTAGGTGGTATCCTTACATGCACATTAATACTAGTTGGCCTAATTTGTTGACCATGATAATAGGGTTAGCTTAGGTGTGGATCATGACCCACTATACTTGGTGGGTAAAACCATAGCTAGTGACATGATTTCTAGGGTAATTTAGAATCTCACACCTAGTGGCCCCTATATTAGTACCTAATTTTTGGGCATGACATACTAGAGATCTGAGGGGAAAAGGAGGAAGATGAGTACCAATTGAGAGACTTGAGATTAGGCCATAATGTGTGAGACCATGAACTAATCAAGTATGACATAAAATGAGTAGAGGAGGAGATGACATGGATGTTGATACAAAGATGCAGTAGGAAAAAAACTAGGCACCATATAAGGAGAATTAGAAAACACCTTAGCCAAACCATAGACAAAGGCATCATCAGTAAGAGAGGGTACATACAAGGGTGATATCATATGATGATGCATAAGTCATTCCATAATAGAACTAGTTGATAGAGGTACCTCTTATGAGAGGGTCTGTATGTGCATGAGTGGTTACTCCTAGATTTACATTGGTGTGGAGTCAATATACAAATGAGGTGCTCAAGGGATGAATAAATAAAGAGATGATGGTTGGTAACACTGAGACTGGTTAAAAATGTTCTAATTTTAAGCTTTGATATAAAATACTAGTTGCATGTGGTTATAGTAGATAGATATATTTTGAGACATATATGTGATCTAATATCTATCTAGTTTTAGTTTTGTATATCTAGTGATAGAATAGGTCATATGGGGATCCTTAGTTATGACTACACACCATGACATTTTTATGGGGTGCTAGTACCATACAAGCCCACCATGTTGGATGATCCTATGGTACCATCCTCCCTATCCCAGGCAAGCTAGTTTAGACTAGTGGGGGAGGCCATGATGTAGTTATAAATACATGGGGATGGATTAAAACCATAGATAGGGGTGGGAGTGGGAGAAGCATAGGCCTAGAATTCCTTGGTTCAAGAGAGAGTAGTGTACATGGCTACCATGGTTTAATTTGGATAGGTACAGGCCCAGGTGGCTAAATTACAGGGATAGGTAGTAGGATTGAGATCTTAGACTACTTGTTTACAACATACCATGTAGATGGGATAGTCCTAGGCATCTATGAATAGTGTGTTTAGGCTATAGGATAGGCATGATGAAGCCTAGCCATAGAGATGGAGCTATGTATTTTGTATTTTGTACTTTGTATTGTATAAAACACATGATACATATAAATATTGATTTTGATAGCTAGATTATAATGAGATGACTTGCTTTCTGAGGGAATTAAATTTTGTATAACCAAGTCACAATAATGATTATTTATGTTATAGAGATAAGGTAGAAAATAATCATGATAAAAGGACAAAACATACATGGAAATGAATGAACAAAGAAAAATCATCTAGTCATGAAAATAATTCATAATAGATCATAAGGAAAGAAAATGATACTATGGATAACATATAATGTGAAATATAAATAGTCATAAAAGATAGATAATTAAATGAAAATTTGACATAGTGTCAAATTATATAGAGTATATAAATATAAACTTGGATCACACATCTAATCCAAAATGAAGAAGAAAGTGAAGGAACACCATGATGTGTTCATAAATACTAGTAAATTTTTTGACAAACATTGTCCGTAACATATGATAAATATAGATGGACTCTAACTGCAATGAGGGTCTCATCTATCTTCAAAGAAATATAGGAGAATAACTCTCAACACATTTACTCAATGGAAAATGTAGGCATGCCTAAGGAATCATGATCATGAGGGATATTATGTATAGGATACTTAGGATAAGGTATAAGAATGGAATCTATGGGAAATTAAGGAGCCACTAATGGATAAGGGACTAGAGGTGAAGGAGGATCCAACAGTAGAGGGACCATAGGTGGATGAATCACAGGTGGAGGAACTATTAGGGAAGAAATAGCCACATGTGGATAAACCATGAGGGAAGAAGGGGGAGACTTGATTTATGGGCAACCTATGAGAGGAGAGATATTAGGTGCATGAATGGTCATTAGGTGATCCTAGAGATGTTTCTAGAGGATTAAACAATGATTAGTGTGATGGGTACTGTTGACTAAATTTTGGCCCTTTAGGCCAAAATTGGGCACCCCTATTTGAAAACTTAGCCACATAAGTCTATACCTTTGGCTTAACCAGTATGTAGATTTTCTTTAGAAGAAGTGTTCTTTGACAAAGCCTACAATAAATGTACAAGTATAATTCTTTCCATAAGTTTGGTTTTGGTTTTTTGTTAAGACTTTGAATAGTAATCCTTTTGAGCCTTTTATTTTTGACTAAGTGTTATTTCTTTCAGACTTTTCATTTGGCCAAGTGTCAAATGTTTTTGGATAATTTGTCTGATATAGATTTTTTGAAGGGAAATCTTCAACTCTTTTGAAGGAAGTATTTCAGACATTTTTTCTGAAACAACTTTTTGAAAGGCACTTGCAACTTCTTTGAAGGGTATTTTTTAGATTTTTTGAAGGGTAGTTTTCAAATTTTCTGAAGGAATTATTTTAGACATTTTTTCCAAAATAAATTTTCCCAAGGGCACTTCAGTTTTTCCAAAAGGCACTTGAAACTTTTTTGAAGGGGTCTTTTCCAAAAGCCGAAGGGACACTTGTAATTTTTCCAAAGGGGTCTTTCAAATTCTGAAGGATCATTTCAAAGTTTCAAAGGCCCAATTCAAAGAAACCCAAAGGAACATTACAAAGAACCAAATGGTTCATTTTCAAAAGCTGAAAGGTCATTCGATAGCTCGAAGGAAAAGACCCAATGTAAAGATTTGAATGAATTCTTTCGGTAAAAGTGTTGAGATAAAAAGTTTAAAGGAGAAAAGTGCTAAAACAAAGCAACCATGGGAAAAAGGAGTTTGAGGAATGAAGTTTTCAAAAATATTATCCAAGGGAAACAAGAAGACAAGAAGTTTGAAGGAAATAAAATTCTAAAAAAAAAAACCAAAGGATGACAACCCATAAAACATCGACTTTAAAATACTAAAAATAGCTATTGGTGTAAAAAGGCTCAGTGGGAACATGAAGGAAAGTATAAAGGTAAAAAATGGTGATTTTAATTGAGGCATTTGGTTCAGTTATAACTTATTCATTTGTAATTGATTCATTTGGTGACATGGCATAGCTTACCCACCTCTCTCCCACATGCAAATGTAACTATTTCTCTCAAGATGACACATGTCCAAGTGACCCTTGGACTTCCTTTGCTCATTCCACCTATCAAAGATATAAATATGCATTCTCTTAGCTCATTTGGGTAGCCTCTATTGGTTATTGGGAAAAATCTAGCCATATTTTTAGTCAAAAGACTCTTGAATAAATAATAAAAGCTATTTTTCCACTCACATGTTGCAATATTGAGTGATGATTTGAACCTTGTTGGTTTAGTCTAGTGAAAGATTATCTTTTCTAGCTTATACTCTTGATGGTGTACCAATGTGCAGAAAGAGTGTCATTATAGGTCATTGTTAGTAGTATTTTCTAAGTGTATAGACATTTTAGAAGCATTCTATGAATGTATTCCTTTTTAGAATCATCCATTGCACTCGTAAATGTTGAATGCCTTCTTAAATCTAACATGTGAAGCACTAATGTGACAACACATAAGGAGTTATGAGTTTTATGTGAGAAAAGATATGTTAGTCTTTAAGTAGCATATTCTCAATAAAATAGGAGGAGATAAACATTGGTGCATCACCTTTTTTGTTTTCTTAGTTGTTTTCTTGAACCCTTTTCATACATGAAATGATATATTAGATAGAGCTTAAAAGGTGCATCAAGGGGAGCTATCCCCTTATCTAGAGATTCATCTCAACAAAATTATCACCCATAATAAGAGAGATGAATCTATTGTTCCACTTGGATGAGGAGAGATGAGCATCTCCTCAAAGGTGTGAATCTAAGTCTCAATGATTTTTGGTATTCCCAATGGGACTTCAAATCCTACAATATTATTTAAGGTTGGTGTTGGTCTTGGCATAGTTGAAGATAAAAAAGAACCTACATTCAGTACTTGGTGACTCCATTAAAGAATTCAAGTCTCTGGTTGATGATCAATCTGATTTTCCATGCTAAAGGTGACAACTAGATCTAGTACTAAAGAGACACCTTTTGAGTTTGTGCAACTACTCCATATTCGACTAAAAGGTTTCAGTTTGTAAACACTCATCCTCAAAATGAGATTTTATGTTTAAAGATTCTAAGTTTGTGTTACATTCCATTCATAATATCCATAGTGATCATTCTAAGATGGATAAAAGATAACCTTTTATACCTTTCACCAGGGCATCTTCCTTGTATCTTGCCCAATATGACCAAATTCTAGGAACAACCCTCAAAAGTGTCCCATCCTTTGGTGGGGATGGTCCTATTACTTCCATTTATCACATTAGGAATATAATTTTTTTTAATATTCAAAACATCACCCAAGGAAATGTATTTATTAGGTTTTTGGCCTTATCTTTCAAGGAAAAAGTTTTGGATTGGTATGGGACTCTACCTATAAATTCTATTGGCTCATGGGATGAGTTGGGGGATCTATTAACTAATAGGTTTGGGAAAAGAGTGATCAACTATCTCTAACTGATAAATTTACCACAATAAATAGGGCACCACATGAGTTTATGAAATATTTTAATACTAAATTTCAAAAAACATGGGATAGGATCCCAGATCTTGTGAGACCTACTTCAAACTATCCATTTTTGTACTACCTAAGAATGTTAAATAGTGAAATTAACATGATGATTCAATCTATGATTAGAAATAAATTTCCTTTTACCTATGAAATATCCATTAATGCTAAGAATTATCTTGTCCAATCAGGAAAGATATCTTTTAGGCCTCCAATGTCACTGTTCCTTGATTTGCATTCTCCTAGTCAAGGTGCAATGCCCACTTTAGCCCCTTTGCCTAACTAATAAAGGCATACCATTTATAATTTAAATGAAATAAATTAATTTAAAATCTTGATTCAAAGAGTTATAAATGAGTTAGTTTCCCTTAAGAGACAACAAGCTCAAGGTTATAGGCCATATCAAACATACAATCAATTTGGGCAAACAAGTAGACCTCCTTTCCAAAATAATGCATAAAGATAAGGCCAACTCACCCATGTCAAGAATTATAAAATATATAATACAAATAATCCCTCATCCTCCAAATCCCTTTTCCCCACTAAAAATAACTTGGTCCAATAATATCCCAAGTATCCATCTTTTGAACATGGTTAAGAGTAAGTGACTTATGCAAATGAAATGCACAATCAAGGCATGGTAATGCAAGGTAGCCAGTATTTTCAAGATTTAAATTTTGAAGGATCTAAGTAAGTTAGTGTGGAAAATTTAAAACCTTATATTTATTTTATCCTCATAAATAATTTTTAGGGTGAGTTTTATGCCATTAATTACATGGGGAATATAAGCAATCAGAATACTAGTGTTGCCTCTAATACTAGGTCCAAAGGGAGGGCTATTAATGAATCTCAAGGAGACAATAAAGGACTTGTTGCAACTCATTCGTCATAACCTATGATAATTATGTATAATAAAGCTAATAAAATGCAAGAAAATAAGAGGATTATAAAATTTAGGTCATCTGCTACAACTCTACCTCCAGAATCTACATCACAAGGTGCCAATGTTCATAAAGAGAACCCCAAGGTGAGGAATCCTTCCATAAATGTGGTGGATAATTTGAAGAAGATTAATATTAACATATAATTTTGGGATTCTCTAACATTACCAAGGAAAAAATATATACTCTAAAAGGAATTTCATGGATTGGGTAAACAAGTTAGCCCATCTAGAAATGATAATGTGGTTTTGGTCAATGAAACTTAATCTATAGATGGTCAAGTGAAGAAAGATGATAATACTCCTCATTTTTATCTATATCTAATAATTTTTTATTTTTTTATTCATAATTTTATCATAGATAGTGGATCAAACACATTATTTATGTCCAAATGTATAGTGAATAAGCTAGGCCTCAAGTATGAGCCAATGACTAAAGGAGTTTTGAAATTGGATGGATCACCAGATAAGAATTTTAGGGTAATTAAAGGTTTTAATTTTATCCTTCATGATTTTATTAATTTTTAAATTCCTCATTATGTGGTGGTGGAATATTTACTTCCCTATTTTACTCTTTGTTTATCAAGAGACTTCATATCCAAGATAGGTGGATATTTGGCAGCCAATTGTTCCTACATGGTGTTTAGGATAAAGTATGGAACTAAAGTGAAGATTGAGTCAAAAAATATTCATAGAGATAAATTGGAACCTTACTGACCTAAGTTGGAAAATTTTAATTATTCTATCATTGATGAAGAGGAACTCCATATTGATCAATCTCCATCATCTTCCCTTGAGGGAGTTTCACATTTGTTCCTAGATGAGTGGGGAGATGATAAATATGAGCATGATCCTTATAAGTTTATTTAAGAATATGATATTTGAGTCTATTATATGAACTATAAGGAATAATTCATGCCTAATTTGATGAATTCAAGTGAGGATGTGAATGAATTGTGGTAGCTTTTCTTTGATGGGTCTAGAAGCAAGATTGTGGTTGGTGGTGGAGAAATGTTAGTTTCACCCTCAAAGGAAAGGTATTTTTAAAATTTAAAATTTTATTTATATTTCACTTTTAATGTATCAGAATATAAATCATTTATTCATGGCCTTGATTGGGCTATGAAAAGAGGTGTCAAAGAATTGAAAGTGTTTGGTGATAGCGAACTTGTTGTCAATCAGGTTAGAGGGTAGAATTTGACAAAAAAATCTTTACTTAAGTCCTATAAGCATAAAGTCTGGGATATTTTAGAAGACTTCAAAGCCTTAAACATCACATCCATCCCAAGATAATAAAATAAACATGTTGATAGTTTGGCTTCTATTGGATCTCAGTTTGATGTTCCAAAGGGCATAAATGAAGACAAAAACCAGCCCCATCTAAAAGTGATTGTGAGACCATCCATACCAAATAATGTCACCAATTGGTAAGTATTTTAAAGTGACCAAAAAATATACACTTTTATACAAGATAATGCTGAGTTCTCTACACAAAATTATTCCAAGATTCAACAACAATATGGAGGGTAGATTGTCCAATCGAGGTCTAACAAACTCCCTAAAAGCCTAGTCACTCTTGAGATCATATTCAATGATGATAAATAGATAAATAAAGAGAAGGTAAGAATATGTACCAAGAAGGAAAACTATAATAAGGTTCAGATCTTCAAGGATAAATTGTTTTCACTTGGAAAGGTATGTACTATTGAAGAGCAGCATGGATTCATTGAGTTATGCAAATAATTTTCTAATGTCTTTGCATGGGAGTATAGTGATTTAAAAGGTTTTGATATAAATATAGCTTAGTATACTATAGAGTTAGATGAGAATTATAAGCCTATTAAGAAAAGGCAAAGGCCAATCAATCCCAAAATTGAGCCTATCATGAGGAAAGTACTCACTAAAATGACTGAGTCCAAAATCATTTTCCCATCAAGCATTCTTCTTGGTTAGCCAATTTAGTCCCTATTAGGAAGAAGAATGGGGAAATAAGGTTATGTGTGGACTTTAGGGACTTGAATAGAGTCTCTTGATGGATAATTATCCCCTCCCTTCTATGGATAAAATTATACAAGTGGTGGTAGGTAGTGAGAGGTCTTCTCTCCTAAATGGTTATTCTGGGTACAATCAGATTTTGGTGAAAGAAAGTGACCAATACAAGACAAATTTCACCAAAAAATGGGGCACATATGCCTATATGAAGATTAAATTTTGGTTGTAAAATTATGGTGCTACCTCTCAACATGCAATGGATATGGATTTTCAAGGATTAATCAATGACATTATATTGGTATATCTTGATGATGTGATAGTTTTCTCCAAGGAAGAAAAAGATCATTTGAATCATATAAGGTAGATTTTTGATAGGTGTAGATAGTTTGGTATCTTTATAAACCCAAATAAGTGTGTGTTTTCTATTCATAAAGGAAAAATCTTAGGCCAAATTATTTCCAAGAAAGGTCTATCTATTGATCCTGAAAGGGTAAGTGCCATCTTGGCATTGTCTTTGCCTAATTATAAGAAAGGTATACAAAGATTCTTTGGTAAGATAAATTTCATTAAGAGGTTTATTCCTAATTTTTCTAACCTGGTCAAGCCCTTAACCTCCATGATAAATAAGGACAAGGTGTTCACTTGGACAAAAAGGAGTAAAGAAAGTTTTGAGGAGATCAAACAAGCCATTACCCAAGCTCCCACCCTTGCAATTCCTAACTTCTCCAAATAGTTCAACCTTTATAAATTTTGGAATGAAGAGGTAATCTATACCATACTTACTCAAGATAATGATGAAAATTTTGAACAACCTATTTCCTTCTTTAGTCAAGGTTTGGAAGGCTATGGGATAAGGTACACATATGTTGAGAAATAAGTGCTTTCAATCATAAGGAGTTTAAAGAAGTTTAGGCATATGTTGTCTAACAAAAAGATTCATATTTCTATGCCTCATCCTAATGTGAAAGAATTTTTGTTGAACAAATATTTGAATTAAAATAAGGTAGGATGGATCACAAGGGTAATGAAATATGATGTGGAGATCAAAACTACCAAGTTAGTGAAATGAAAAGGACTGTGTGAGCATCTCACTTCAGACATGAAAGAGAAAAAAGAAGTTGTTTTGGTACTTCATGATGACTCTATATCAGATACTCCATCTATGATAATTTGGACATAGGACATGATGTATTTCCTTCAAACTAGTGAGTGTCCACAAGGTCTTGATAGGTCCAAGAGAAGGTACTTTAGGCTACAATCCATTCCTTATGTACTTGTTGATAGAGTGATATTTACGAAGAAATTTTTAGGTGTGTTGTTGATGTTTATTGATTTAGATTAGATTGACAAAGTATTAATTGAATTCCATGATGGAACAGTTGGTGGTCACTTTACTCCAAGAACCAAAATTGCTAAGATTATGAGGGTTGGTTACTTTTAGCCTAGCTTGTTTAAAGACACTCACACTTGGGTAAGGAAATGCCAAAAGTATGTTATATTTTATGAAAAAAAAATCTAGCTACCTTGCCTCTTCATCCAATCTAGGTTGAGCAACCCTTCATGTAATAGGGTTTGGATTTCATAGGCCTAATCAATCCACCTTCTAGTGTTTCTCATAAGTGGGTGTTGACAACCACTGATTATTTTACAAGATGGGTGGAGGATATATCTCTTAAGGAGGAAAATTAAAGTTTAATCCTTAACTTCTACAAAGGTATAGTAATAATATTTGGACCTCCTTCAATAATAATCTCAGACAATGCATTAGATTTTCTAGGAGTAAAGACAATTGAATGCTCTTTAAAGCATGGTATTTATCTCAGCACCTACTCTAACTAATACCCACAAGGGAATAGACTAGATGAGTCCACAAACAAGAATATAATAAGGATTATAAATAGAAAAATAGAGGAAAATGAAAGGACTTGGCACACCAAGTTGAAAATAACTCTTTGGGCTAATAGGATCACCTTAATGAGAATAATTAGGAATTCACCATATACACTTGTCTATGGAAGGGAAGCTAGAATTATTATCTCACTTGAGTTAATATATTTATATTTTACCTATCAACTATAATTGATGAATAATAACAACATGAAATTCAGGTTATGTGAGTTGACGGAGCTTGAAAAGATAAGAAATCAAGCTATGCACACCATGACAACTCACCAAGAGAAAACAAAGAAATATTTTGACAAGAAATCCATGCCAAGGAGCTTCAAAGAAGGAGAAATTGTCCTAAAATGGTATGAATATAGGGCCAAACATAGAAAACACCTAAATTTTGATGCTTTTTAGACTGGCCCATATGTGATCACATAGTGCAAATAACACAATGCATTCCAACTCTCAAGGTTGGATGGATAGGAGTTGCATATCCTAGTCAATGGGATATATCTAAAGCATTGTTACTAATGTTCTCCTTTTTATTTGTACATAGTTTCCTTATTTATTTTGTTCCCTAAGTGTTTACGCATATGTGTGAGTTGTCTTGTGTCTTACTTTGCTTTATGTCATGTTTATTTTATTCTTGTTGTGTGTTATGTCTTGTAGCATGGGTTTTCCTTTTGGTCTAGTGTGTTGTTCAAGGTTTTGAGTCATGGCCAATGTTTCCTTGTTTGAGTGTCCTTAAATGACTCCATGCCAAATAGATTAATTTGTCTACTAGTCTGGTCAGTATAACAAGCATACTACCCCTACGAGTCACTAATTTATTGACTAAATTTTGGCCCTTCAGGTCAAAATTGGGCACCCTTATTTGAAAACTTAGCCACATAAGTATATAACTTTGGCTTAACCATTATGTAGATTTTCTTCAAAAGAAGTGTTCTTTGACAAAGCCCACAACAAATGTACAAGTCTAATTATTTTAGAAAGTTTGGTTTTGGTATTTTTTTAAGCCTTTGCATAGTAATCCTTCTGGGCCTTTTGTTTTTGACTAAGTGTTATTTATTTTTTACTTTTCATTCAACCAAGTGACAAATTATTTTAGACAATTTGTCTGAGATGGATTTTTTGAAGGGTAATTTTCAACTTTTTTGAAGGAATTGTTTTAGACATTTTGTCCAAAAAACACTTGCAACTTTTTTGAAGGGTCTTTTTTAGATTTTTTGAAGGGTAATTTTCAATTTTTTTGAAGGAATTATTTAAGAAAATTTTCCTAAAATAACTTTTTGAAAGGGCACTTTAGTTTATTTGAAAGGTACTTGTAACTTTTTCGAAGGGGTCTTTTTCAAAAGCTGAAGGGACACTTACAACTTTTCTAAAGGGGTATTTTTCAAATTTCCAAAGGGTAATTTCAGAGTCCCAAAGGTCAACTTCAAAGAAACCTAAAAGAACATTACAAAAAACTAAATGGTCTATTTTCAAAAGCTAAAAGGTTATTCGATAACCTGAAGGAAATGACCTGATGCAAAGAGCTGAATGAATTATTGTGGGAAAAGTGCTAAAACAAAGAAACCATGGGAAAAAGGAGTCCAAGGAATAAAATTTTTAGAAAAATTGTCTAAGGGAAACAAGAAGACAAGAAGTCTAAAGGAAACAAAAGTCTAAAGAAAATACCTAAAGGATGATGAATTGTAAAATGTCAATGTTAAATTGTGGAAAATAGACATTGGTGTCAAAAGGTTCGGTAGGAACTTGAAGGTGAGTATAAAGGTAACAAATGGCAATTGTAATTGAGGCATTTAGTTCAATTGTAACTTATTCATTTATAACTAATTTATTTGGTGAGATGGCATAGCTTTCCCACCTCTCTCCCACATGCAAATGTAACTGTTTCTCTCAAGATGACACATGTTTAAGTGACCCTTGGACTTCCTTTGCTGGCTCCACCTCTCAAAGAAATTAATATACATTCTCTTGGCTCATTTTGGTAGACTTTGTTGGTTATTGGGAAAAATATATCTATGTTTGTAATTTAAATACTCTTGAAAAAATAATACAAGTTATTTTTCCACTCACATGTACTATTGAGTGATGAATTGAATCTTGTTAGTCTAGTGTAGTGAAAGATTATATTTTCTAGTTTGTACTCTTAATGGTCTACCAATGTGCAGAAAGAATATCATTACATGTCCTTGTTAGTATTCTTTTCTAAGTGTATAAAAATTTTAGAAGTAGTCTATGACTATATTCCATCTTGGACTCATCCATTGCTCTCCTAAATGTCAAATGCCTTCTTGAATCTAAAATGTGAGACACTGATGTGACAACACCAATGTTGTGAGTTTTATGTGAGAAAATATGTGTTGGTATTTAAGTAGTATAGTCTCAGTCAAATAGGAGGAGATAGACATTGGTGCATCACCTTTTTTGTTTTCTTAGTTGTTTTCTTTAACCCTTTTCATACATGAATTGTATATTAGAGAGATATTTATAGGTTCATCAAGGGGAGATAACCCCTTATCTAGAGATTCATCTCAAAAAAATTATCACCCATAGCAAGAAAGATGACTCCATTGTGCCACTTGGAAGAGGACAGTTTAGTATCTCCTCAAAGGTGTGAATCCAAGTGTCAAAAGGTACCACATTAGTGCCAAAGGTAATATACCTCTCCATATTTGGGAGTATACTAAGGTAATAACTTGGGGGAGGTATATCCTTATCTATAGGCTGAGGAAGAGTAAGACATAAGGTGTCTATATATTATCAAATATTTTGACAATTAGTGGAGGAATGATTATTTGTGTCATGGAAGTAACAAATATGTTTTTTAGTAGACTTTATGGATGTACTAACAAAATGAGTGGAAGCAAAATCTAGGGAAGACTAGGTTAATTTATAATCTCTAGTCCAATAACTAGTAGCTCTATAAATGTCATAGTATGGTTGATCAACCCATTATGAAGGTAGAGGAGCAAGCTATGGTAAAGGAAGTAATTCATTTCCAAGGGGAAGTAGGGGTGGTGGAGAGACTAGATGAGGCTAGATTAAAGGAGAAATAGAATTAGAATTAGGAAGAGACTCAACCAAAGGGAGTGTGGGAATAAAATCTAGACTAGGCTCAACTGAGGGAGGAGTAGGATGTACATAGGGTTTAAGTACAATAGTAATCATCTCAGGGTAAATTTGGTGATAGGGATCCTGGTATCTAGCAAAGCAATAGGGACTAGTCATAATACAATCCATAAGCATGATCCTAAATATTTCTTCATAAAATTGAGGTGTGCTATGTGAATGTGCCATCTCTACACTATGAAAAAAAGGAATAATTATAAAATTAGGAACTATATAAGATATAATGAGATAAGATAACCTAAAAGACTACAAAAAATAAGAATGACAAAAAAGATCTCAACATATCAAGCTTGAAAAAGACCTCCTAGAAATGGGTCATCTAGAGTATAAACATCATCTTAGTTGGGTGTATGAAGATAAATTGTGTAATTAGGTATGACCTTCTCATCATAGGTGGCATGATGAATAGAGTATCAAGTCTTAGTTAAGATTATGGGAATACCATGACTAGGTGGTTTGATGGGAATGTGTCTTCAGAGAAGGTGGAAGCTGGGAAATGAGATGAGAAGAGAGATCAAAGAATTTTATCATTAGGTTGATCTCATTGGGCTCATATTTATCAAAAAATAATAGGTTAGGTGGTATATTCATGATGAATTTGGGGTGACCATGGTAACCTCATGTAGAGTTGATAGGTAAATCAAAATGTCTAGATTTTTGAAATGAAACACTTTGCAAGGGTTCAAGGGTTAGAATTTTAAATACACCATAGTATTGGAATTGTTAAAAATTATAAGGGTTAGTGTCACCTTGAATCCTATATATTACACCATTGTGAGGTAAATTGACCCATTAGCAGATAGAAGAGGTGATAACCCTTATGCGATGAGTCCATGGCATACCAAGCAAGATATTATAAGAGAGTTAAATTGAAGATAATAACCTTCACTCAAATAGTGATAGGTAGAATAGTGATAAGGAACCACACATAACCTAAAAGAGGCATTTAGCTTTGATCACAACCTTGAAATGTGTTACATGTGGAATTAAGATTACATTCAAAGTATCGAAGGATTTTAATGAAGTTAAAAAAGGAAACATAGGTACTTTTAACCTCTTTAATTAAGGCACACTTGACTTGGATGTCACTGATTTGGATGCTTATAAAGAGGGGAGGATCATTCACATGAAGTACACTATCATCTAGAATCATATAATCAATAGGGAATTTTATGGAAAGAGAAGTGTCAAATGTTTCATCAATGTGTATAGACATCTCTTCACATTATTATAAGATGTTATCTTCTGACCCAAATAATGTAGATTCATGTCCTGCTAAAGGAGGATGGGAGATGTTCATTTCAAATAGGAGTTGTACAAGGTGTTTGAGATGACATGGAGAAGTCTACATGAGTTCAAAAAGGGAATTTAAGATGGGAGATTAGTAAGATCCATGATAGGATCCCATTCATCATAACCCATGAGGGGACTAATAGATAGAGGGGCGTAGTTTTAGATGAATTACTTATAAGGAGGATTATAAGTGCATGTAAATTTGTGTTGATAGGATGTAAAGGGTTTAATTGGGGGAAAA
This sequence comes from Torreya grandis, assembly GCA_037957365.1. NCBI lineage: Eukaryota > Viridiplantae > Streptophyta > Pinopsida > Cupressales > Taxaceae > Torreya > Torreya grandis. The sequence continues at coordinate 896,918 of JARHVA010003689.1, forward strand.
AGTAGTTGAATATCATGAGAGGATGAGGTATTTTATGTAGGTTTATGTTGTGATAGATTTTAAGAATTGGTATTAGAAGGTTGAATAATATTAATGATGGGTAAAGGCATTGGAGAAATTGTAGAAATGTTATGAGAGGTGTTATCCAATGGATGTGTTGGAACTTGTTAGTTGAAAGAGATGAGGTCCTCTTATCTCAAATTTTTTAGGTGAGTTGGGGAAGAATCTTGAGTAACATATAAAGTGTGATATGATTGGTGCATGTGGGTAGGATGAGAATCAATGAAGGAAACTACCCTTCACATATTATTCATTTTGACCACATTCTCTTTGGGTGTTGGGTCTAAAGACTATCAACATTATTGGTATAAGGATCATGTTTTTTGTTACTATCTTAATGGTTTGGAAGATGGTCTTTATAAATAGATAGATGATCATTAACCTAGTTCAAAGATTGATTTTTACTTTGTGTTTTTTGAGCTTTGAAGGAAATGTCATAGGCTTGTTATCATTTATGAATGAGGGAATCCTGATTTAAATTTAGACTAAGGAGTAAATCCATAGTTAAGTTACACAATTTCCTATAAGTCTCACAAGAGTGACCATAACTAGCATGAAACTAAGATAATTTATTTAGATCATACCATGATTTGATAGGGTGAATGGGATCAAGCTCTCATGGAAGTGGCCTTGGTAGACACTTTTGTAGTTCTTCTAAGGATAATGGCTTACAAATATTGATGTTGTTTATTGGGGAAAATTTGGGATGAGAGGTGTGGTTTAAAATGGAAACTTGTTTTGGAGCATGGTCAGGAGAAGTAACTTAAATATCATGAATAGTATTATAGTAATCAATGACACCATCATTAGTAGCATGAATATTTTTATTTTTGATTAGCATACGAGTCTCCATAGGAGGTTGGGATGGCTCAAATTGATACATGAGAAAATATTGGCACTTGGCTTGGTTGAGGGCTTCTTCCAAAGTTCATGAAGAGAGATTCTAGACTTGATATTTTAACTTAGGATATAGAGTGTTGGTGAATATATGAAAGAGGTTATCATCTAACATGTTGTGTTCACACTTGTTAGATAATGTCTTCCACCATTTTATGAAATATTGTGTGGTTTTCATCTAAAGTTTCTTACAATTAATAAAATGAGCCAAGCTATTTTAACGGTCACTAATTTGAAATTCTTTTACTAGAGCATTAACTATATCTTCTAAACTAGTGAATGTGTAGTCATATAAAATGCAAAAATTGGTAACTTAAGCATGGATAATGACACCCAACCCACAATTACCTCTTGATTGCTCCCATGACCCTCATAGGCACCTTTTCACTAATTCCTAATCATTTATAGGCTTTCAAGACCTCATTCTAGCTTAGTCAGGACCCTTCTTCCATGCTTATTTCATCCCTTTAGGTCCCATACCCTCAGGATAATAGCACCAAACTTGGACTATAGCACTAAACCCTAGGGTTTCCCCTTTTCAATTTTGTTGTCCAAGTCCATTTCTATCCGTAATAGTCAAATTATTCTAGTTCCCCATCCTTCTCCTTGTTGGCCTAATGCGAGCACATTCAACTCATGACCAATATATCCCTATATAAGTCCATTCAAAGATCATTTGGAGAGGGTTAGAAAATATCACTATAAAAATAAGAATACAAGAAAGAATATTCAAGCAATCTTCCCTACTCTCTACATACATATAGCCAATACACTTACAAGCTCATCCAAATCCTTACACCAACCCCTAGCCACCTCAAGCATATCCAGTTCTAGCATTTCTGGCATTTTCATATCATAATTACACTAAGCAATTTCAAAGGGAGAACTACATATGGATTGATCCCTCTTCAGAGTATTGGTATATAGGAAACATGCCCATACATGGGGTGTGAAGCATGTCAAGTGCATCTTACACACACTAACCCCCCTCTTTTCTCAAAGTCCTATTCAAGCTTATTAGATACCTAGGATCAAAGATAAATCATCTCTAAAAGGATCTCCATTGAGAGCTAAGCTTCAAATTTTCACAGGTAGAGTCATACAAGAGTGGTAGACATAACTCAGAAAGCTCAGACCTCTATGACTAGTTTGGACTATAGCGGTAGGAGTAAGACTATAACGCTAGACCCTAAAGTGTCTTATTTTCATCACTCATATCCTTTCACTAAACAAAATATAGATTCAAATTTATGATACTATCCCAATCCTACATAGTCAATATCAACCTTCAGCTCAGTCAGATTAACATAGTTCTAAGCTAAGTTATATTTATTTCTATTCACTTGCTATTGTTAGAAAGTCTAAACAATAATAAAAATTAACAAATCAGTAAGTTAATTATGGCATAATTATTGATTGATTTATTTTACTCAAAATTTTAACCAAATAGGAATAAAACCCCTAATTATTCCCAAAATTATTAAATCATTTGGTGAACTTGACTTATTTTGTTTGCGCATAAATCCTAAAAACCCTAGGATAAATTTCCTACTAATTTTTCATCATTTTTTTAATGATTTTTTACCTACATAATAAAATCATAAATTAGCATTAAATTTTAATATTTTATAGTAATTTTAAAATATTTTTCTTTCAAACCCTAGTTGCCCACACTAGATCCCAATAATTTTCAAATCATTTTCTAAATTTTTAATAGAATATTTAAATCAAAAAATCCATTCAAAATTCAAAAATCAATAGTAATTCTCAAAAACATTTTATTTTTCAAAACCCTAGTTGCATTCACTAGATCCTATTAAATCACTAATTTTATAATAAATTTTTGATTTTTTACTTGCATATCTAACTCAAAAATCCACTTTTAATTTCAAAATTTCATAGTAATTATTCAAATAATTATTTGTTAAAACCCTAGTTTCCCATACTAGGTCCCACTGCTTCTTGTGGTATCACCTTACATGTGTGCAAACTTCATATCCTTTTTATGCATATTCCAATTCATTATTTATATTCTATCCATTTAATCTTTTCAACTATCATCCAAGTTATTTTCCTTATGCCACCTAAGTTCTTTGCATCTCTTCCTTTAAGACAAAGTGCAAGACTTAGTGGCAATCCTCTTGAATATACCTGGATTCTTGTAACTCAGCCATATACCATGGATAAACAACCAACTCAGGTTCCTGTTATAGATTTTACACATCCAAATTACACTAATTTCAATAAAGATAACTCTGATAATGAGTAGTATATAAATAACAATGATGATATACACATCGATGCTCATCCTCTACCATATTGGACTATTGATCCACTTCCACCAATTATTGATAAAGAAGTTGTCCTCAACAAAGATTTGATCCTACTAATTTTTCAAGAAAGACTACGGGACCAACCCTAAGATCATACTCTTATCTTGAAATCTATCTTGGAAATTAAAAAGGCTAAGGAAGTTCAATATTCCATTCCTTTAGAGTAACTAGTTAAAAATGACACTACAGGGGCAACTATGTCTCAACAACCCCCTATAACAACCCCACCTGCCTCTATGCCACTAGCTATAACTATTACATCTTTATCTCTTGATGTGGTAGACCTTGTGTAAGAGATAAAATATCTTCAATCCAAGGTGATACATCTTGAGCAAGGTGCCTATATACCTATGTAGGCTTTAAATTCTTTTGTTCTATTACATACACCATTGGCATGTCACATTGCTTCTACACCCTTATCACAAGGTTTTGTTTAACCCAAGATTACTCTATATGATGGAAAGGGTGATCTAGAGACACATTTTATAGCCTTTCACATAGTATGCTTAGACTATGTACCCAATGACTAGATATATACCAAGATATTTCTATGAATCTTGAAGGATTATGCTTTATAATGGTTTTATAGTCTATTGAATCAATTGATCAATGCATTAAATCCTTTATCCAACATGTTCTTAGCTCATTTTTGTATTAACATTGGTGATAAAGTTTCATATGCTCAAGTTTCACAATAGAAACAAAGGTCAAATAAGCATCTCACAGATTATGTTCTTTGATATAAGACTATTTTGGCTAAGATGACTAGCCCCATAGTTGATCATGAATTACAAGATATCTTCAAATAGAGTCTTCTACCAACTTTGCATGAACCAATTATGTTCAAAAGATTCTCTTTCTTCACTAAATTGTGTCACACACTAAAGGAGCAAGAAGTTAAACTAATTTCAATGGGCAAACTCAAGTACACAAGTATCTCAGACATAAAAAACAAAATTAATAACAAAGTCCCACACAAAGTCAAGGTCAATGATAACAAGTGTCAGAATAAATGATAATTAATGTGGCTTCCAAGCCTCCTCAATAAGTGGTTTTTTAGCACCTCCTTAGTGAACATTCACCAATCTACCAATTTTTATAGTTAGAGTTTTACAGTAGCTATTGGAATGTAACATCATATCTCTCCCTCCTATTCAAGAATTTGACCCAAAAAAGCCTCTTCTATGGGGATATGATGTTACGCCCTTAACCATTCATGTGTCTAGGGATATGTGTGGCCAACTTGTGGCTTACATACATATTTTATTTACTTGTTACATTTCTTTATGTTCCTAGATAGGTTGGCCTATGGAATAACCTTGGCTAAGTAGACTATATATAGGAGGTAGTGGTTAGTCTTTATTAATTATGTTAAGTATTTTTCTATTAGTGAATTGATGTGAAGGTTTCCTCCTCAAATTGGATTTTCTATATAATCCAATATTCTATTTTATTATCAATTATAATTGTGTGATCTCTCATATTTGCTTATTCTACACAATATAAAATCATTCTATGTGAATATATAAGTGATTTAATTACAATTGGTATTAGAGATTCAATTTGGGAAAGTTTATTGTGACATTTTATTTTTAGATCTGGTGAGGCATGGCTTCTAGGAGCGATGAGAGTGAAAAAACATAACTTGCAATTTGAGAAGAATTAATTTTTTCTGTCAACACTATTGCTCAAAACATTTAAAAAAAATGTCTAGAAAAAAATTTCCCTTACACAATTGTTGTCATTGGATTCATATTAGTGAGATGATCACAACAATATATTCTTTCAGTACACTTTTTTGGTACAAAAGTTTTTACCCTAGTGCGTAAAGGTAGTCATTGGATTTGTCTTGATAAGGAAATCAAAATGGTACCATTTATTGGTACACTTTATTTAGGGTAAAAACATTCCTAGGGTTTGTATATGGTAGTTATAGGTACTTGAGGAAGAAAAGGGGGTAAGAAAATCCTAAGCCTCCTTTTGCCAACAACATGGATTCTAGAACTTCAGATTTGATGATTTATTAGCTTCAAGTGGACATAAAGAACTTGGTGATGCATGATGACTTTTTTATAGTTCAAGCTGATGTTTTAGGGAGGTAAATAAAGATTAATGGGGTTCATAATGAATTACAACATATCACTACACAATTGGCTGCCCTTACATCTTAGTTTCAGCCCAACAACCCTCCACTTTAACATTCAAATCCTCCTCTCAACAACTCCCATGCTAGTATGAAACTGATGTTTCCAAAAGTGGACAAGCGTAAGTTTGATGGTAAGGATCCTCTCACTTAGATTTCCCAAATTGAGAATTTATTTGAGTTTCATCAAACCCCTAGTTATTAGAGGGTGATAGTGGCATGCCTGTATCTAGAACATGAGAAATTCATTTGATATCACTAGTTATGCACTCAAAATAAAAATAATGGTGGTCTTGTTACTTGGAGTTGTTAGCTCATTATCAAAATAATTTATTTGAGAACTATTTCAACCAATTAGCCAATATATGACAAATAGGAATTATGAAGGATTATATTCATCAATTTTAGAATCTCTCTTTACAGGTGGAAGATATCATTGAGGAAAATTTGACTGATCTAATTTTGGGTGGCCTCAAAGATAGAATCCAATTTGAGGTTTGAATTTGTAACCCAACATATATAGTAGAAGCTATCCCTAAGGAATGCATGATAGCAGAAAAAGATATGGTCAAAAGGAAAACTATCACTACTAGTCATGATTGTAACTTTCCAGCACCATCATTTCCACAACCCACTAGATTAACACAATGATAAATTGAGGAGAAGCAAGCCAAAGGGTTTTGTTATGGTTGTGATATAAAATGGAGAAAGACCATCATTGTGTTGAAAAGAATCTATTTTACATTGAAGGTGCCAATGATGATGAAGATGATGAAAAAGTACATGATGAGGATGCAGAAGTTCCTTAGAAGGAATCTGAAGACTCTTAGCCTATTATTTCTTGTCATGCCCTTTTAGGTATTAGTACTCCCCAAACTCTTAAGGTGATGGGTTTCCTTAAGAAACAAAATGTCACTATCTTGATTGATTCTAGGAGCACACACAAATTCATCCATAGTAAGTTGGCTACTCATTTAAACTATTTCATTTATCTGGATCCAAAATTTCAAGTTATGATTGTCAATGGTGGTATTGTCAGTTGTTCAATAAAATGTCATAGTATTAAGTTGGCCATGGGAGACTACTTATTATATTATTATATGTTTGTTATTCCCATGGGTGGAGCTGATATTGTTCTAAGAGTCCATTGGCTCACCACTTTGGGCACTATTGAGATGAATTTTCAAGAATTATTCATACATTTTCATTTTAAAGAAAGTACATTTAAGCTAAGGGGATTAAAGGCTAAATCTCTATAACTTGTTAGCTCCCATCAAATGACAAACATTTTCCATAAGGGTGCTAAGGGATTTTTAGTTTGCTTATTTTCTATGGAAGTACAACCAACTCAACCATCTCCACCTCTTGATCTACAACAAATAATTGATGCTTATTATATTATTTTTGGAGACATGCTAAAATGACTTCCACCTAGTAACATGCATGATCATGCTATCACACTTATTCCTGATAATACACCACCCAACATCAGGCCATACGAGTATCCCTATATATAGAAAAGATAAATTTAAAATATGGTACAAGAGATGTTGGATGTAGGAATCATTCACCATAACCAAAGTAAATACTCTTCACCAATTGTCATGGTGAGAAATAAAAGATGACACCTGGAGGATGTGCCCTGACTACAAAGAAATCAAGAAGTACACTATTAAAGATAAGTTTTTGATTCCTATCATTGATGATTTTCTAGATGAATTGAATGGTGATCTTTATTTTACCAAGTTAGATCTACATTTTGGGTATCATCAAATCTAGATCCATGATGAAGACACACCCAAAACAACTTTTAGGACTCATGAGGGCCATTATGAGTTTTTGGTTATGCCTTTTGGTCTAACAAATGCACCATCTAATTTTTAGAGTTTGATTAATACTATTTTTAAGAAATTTTTGAGGATTTTTTTTTTGTTATTCTTTGATGATATCCTCAATTATAGTAAACATTGGGAAGACCATTTGCAACATGTGAAATAGGTACTCTCCATTTTGGATCAAAATAATTTGTATACCAAACCTTCCAAATATAATTTTGGTGTTGGTGAGGTTGAATATTTGGGTCATCTAGTGTCTTATGAAGGAGTAAAAGTGGATCCTAAAAAATCTAAGCAATGGTGGACTGGCCAATTCCTAAGACACTCAAGCAACTGTGAAGATTTTTGGGGCTCACTAGTTACTATTTTAGGTTTGCCAAAAATTATGGTAGTATTGTAGCCCCACTCACCTCTTTGTTAAAGAAAAACTTCTTTTAGTAGACTGATGTAACTACCTAGGCATTTAAATAATTAAAATTGGCTATGTGCATTACTCTAGTATTGGTGACTCTTGATTTTTCTAAGACTTTTGTGGTTGAATGTGATGCATTTGGGTATGGTATGGGTTCTATACTCATGTAAGAAGGCAAAACACTTGCATTTGAAAGTCATAAATTAAAGGGTAAAAATTAGCACAAGCCCATCTATGAAACGGAAATGATGGCCATTTTTCATGTAGTCAAACAATGGAGACGTTATTTGATGGGTCATCACTTTCAGGTAAAGACTGATCATGATAGTCTTAAATATTTTTTAGAACAAAGGTTATCATATAAATAACAACATAATTGGGTAATTAAGATCTTAGGATATGATTTTGAAATAGTCTACAAAAAAGGAAAAGATAATGTGGTGGTATATGAACTATCTAGAAAAGATGAATCAGTTGAGACATTGCTATGTGCCATAACCATTTTACAAGTAGATTGGCTAGAGGAAGCATAATTAGAATGGGAACATGATAGTGCTACCCATGATTTGATTCAAAATATTTAGAAAGGTTTAGGTGGATTTGAAAAATTCACATGGAAAGGTATTGCATTATGGTATGAATATAGATTGTACCTATGTAAGAATTCTCTTCTTAAACAAAAAATCCTTTAATAACTTCATACAAATCCAATTAGGGGTCATTCAGAATTTTTGAAAACCTATCACAGAATCAAGTAGGATTTTTTTGGGAAGGTCTCAAGGGGGATGTCTAGACATATGTGGTTGAATGTATGATCTATCAATAAAATAAAGGTGAAACCATCAAAACCCTAGGTATTTTATAGCCTTTATCCATCCCTAGCCAGCATTGGGAAGAGGTATCTATGGATTTCATTATAAGGTTACCAAGATCTAATGGTCAAAATGTTATCATGGTTATTTTAGATCATCTCAATAAGTATGATCATTTTTTTTCATTATCCTAACCATTTATTGCTAGTATAGTAGCTACTACTTTTCTCAATACAGTTCAGAAACTACATGGGACCCCTAAGATCATTGTCAGTGATAGATATTCCATTTTTACTAGTAATTTTTGGACTGAGTTATTTACATTTTTGGGTGCCCAATTGGCTCATTTTTCATCTTATCATCCTCAATTTGATGGAAAAACTAAGGTAGTCAACAAATGTCTAGAATGATATCTCCATTATTTTGTTTCTGATAATTAGGATAAATGGGTTCATTGGCTGCCACTTGTTGAATGGTGGTATAATACTTCTATTTATATTTCTTCCAAAATGTCTAATTTTATGGCACTATATGGATACCACCCTCCATCCATCACTTCAACCTTAAAGGTCCATCCTAAGGTTCATGTAGTTGAAGAACATATTCGCCATCAATAGGAGGTCCTTGTAAGTTTTCATGAGAATTTAGCTATGGCCCATAATCACATGAAACAATAGGTAGATCAACATAGAAGTGAGAGGAATTTTTACATTGGTGATTGGGTCTTTGTTCTCTAGCAACCATACAAATAGATGTCATTGAAGCAACACAAAAAGATAACAAGTTGTCCCCTAAGTATTATGGGCCTTATAAAATCTAGTAAAAAATTGGCAGTGTGGCCTACAAGTTAGATTTTCCTTCATCCACTCGCATACATCTAGTATTTCATGTATCATTTATAAATAAATTCATTGGAGATAGTGTTTCCATTCAAATAGAATTACTAGAATTGGATGAGGAAGGTAGAGTTGTTCTTGATTCTGAGATGATCCTTCAAAGGTGCACTAAACAACTATGTTCTAGAGAAATTATAGAGTACTTGATCAAATGAAAGAATTTTCCATGTGAAGATGCTACTTAGGAGGATGAAGCATTTGTGTGAAAACATCTAAAATTACTACAACATTGAGGACAATGTTGTTTTGAAGGGGAGGGGATTGTTATGCCCTTAACCATTGGTGTGTCTAGGGATATGTGTGGCCGACTTGTGGCTTACATACCTCTTTTATTTACTTGTTACATTTCTCTATGTTCTTAGATAGGTCAGCATATAGAATAACCTTAGCTAAGTAGACTATATATAAGAGGTAGTGGTTAGTCTTTATTCATTATGTTAAGTATTTTGCTATTAGTACATTGATGTGGAGGTTGCCCCATTGAATTCACTTTGTTATATTATTCAATATTATATTTCTCTATCAAGTTCACTATGTGATCTCTCATATTTGATTATTCTATGCAATATAAAATCATTCTATGCGAATATATAATTAATTTCATTACATATGATCAACATGAATTTTTTGAGTTTCATAGAGCACCATACCATACAAAAAATAAATGCATCAGTTTGAGACACAAGATATAGGATTTAATAGATGGAAATCATATTGATCTTCGTACTTGAGTTGAGCCTCCTCAAGCCAAGATAATATAGGATAAAACATTGAAAATATTTTTAGATCCTTTTCCACAACATTCCAAATATGAGATAGGGGATACATCAGGGGTTTATCATCCATATCATGCACATCCCCCACCAGATACATACAAGGCACCTTCATTTGAGTTACATCCTTTGAGCAACATGATTGGTGTATACAATTCCAAAGTTCTAGTTAGACCTTTTATTTCCTTCTCAGAATAGGAGATCATTGCGGATGATACATATTATCATGCTCTCTTTATTAGAACTCACATTCATAATCATCCTATTCATAGTGTTTTCATAGATAATGGATCTAATGTGAACATATGCGCTATGACATTATTATAGTATTTGGGATATTTAGAGTAGGATGTTACATTGATAGACATAGTTATTAGCAAATTCAATGGGCACATGTGGCCACACCATTCACTATTATTCCTAGTGTAGGAGTTTTCAATATGTTACTTGGTTACCATGGGATTAAAAACTTTGAGCATTACCTTCTATAATTCATAGATATATGAAATTCATTCATGCTAATCAAGTTATTATAGTTGGTGGAGTTCCATATGAGTTACCACTCCCCACCTTAGAACCATCTACTTTACAGTCACTAGTTTCAATTCAATCACCAGTTTCCATTCAGTCACTAGTTTTAGTTGTTTCACCAGTTCCAATTCTTCCTCTACTTAAAATTTATACATAGTTAAGGCACCCACCACCATCAAAATAAGTTCATACACCTCCATAGAGGTCTCTTTCACAAAAAATATAGTTTTAGGATTCTATATAACTCCCAGCTATAATATTCACAACTAGGGTAATATCATTGAGATATCTTGCATCTACACATATATCACATTTTTAGAGATATTATCCTACTTTAAAATGGGTCCCTAAGATATCTACAATTGCATCCACTTATTATAGTTATAGGGGGACCCCATAGTTAGTTTCTACTTCAAATATTTTAGATCATTTACAATATATACAACTTTCAAATCTATAGCCTCAACATCTTCATCATGCTTCATGATCACACATGATTCCTCTCCTTGATATACAACACCATGATAGTGAGTCTCCCATGAAACTCATCAATTAATATCATTTTACCTAGTCATACATGTACATAGTTTCTATTACTTGATTGCACATAGCTCAAAACTCTCAAAAATTCAAAAACAATACAAAATTTCAAAATAAAAAACATTAAAAAACACTAAAATTATTTTGATTGTATGCATCATCCATGCTTTACATTGATACTACTATGCTAGACTTACATTTGATATTCTATGCTTATTGTTTGTCAATTTATCTACATTACCATGCTTCACTTTATCTTATTTGAGTGTGTGAAGTGACATCTAGATCCTTGATTGATTCACTCTACCCATTAAAGGGGCATCCTACTTCTGCATTTGAGACACACATCAATATGCATACCCATTAGGGGCATCTTCTACATGACTACGCCATCTAGGTTATGTCATTTATACAACACACACTCTAGTTATCATGATGATGTACATTATTTACCATCTTACATAAATTAATCTATCGACATTCCACTAGTATATAACACTTATATATATATATATCTTAACATATACCTAGTCTTATACTAACATGTCTTGCATACCTTCACATTTTTTATTTGATTAGTTATATCACAATTGTATTTCTAGTTTTACATGCTTTCTTTTATTGATTAGAATTAGTTTGATATGCATGCATTTTCCTATTCTTGCTTCTCTCCTGTATGTGTCTTAGGACATTTGCCAATGTCCTTCACTTCTATTCATGTGTGTGCCTTTGGATAGTTGCCAATTTCCCTTGTTTATACTCTTTTACGTGCTTGTTTCAATTATATGTGTATGCAGAATTTAAACATGCCTACTATGTTTGATTTCTAAATTGAGTGACATGTGCCCATGTCCCTTGTTTTATTGGCCCCTTAGCCATATTTTACATGCTTCTTGATTTTTGACTTGTGTGCTTATTGCTTTATTACTTTCTAATTATTTTTAATGCCATGATCCTAATCATGCATTATATTGCTTTCTTGGATTCCATGATGGACATCATGATTCATCCCTCCATGAAAACTAACAAATAATAAATAACCAGACTTCTCATTCTAGTTCTAGTCTAATATATTAAATTATATTGTTATATCTATCTAGACACACCCCTATTGATTTAATAGTCTTTTAATATAAACCATATTATATCTTGAGATATCTTATCAATTATCATTAATATATCATGTATATTTTTGGTATAACACACTTATAGGGATATTTATTTTGAGGGTATTCATTACAGGGTCTTCACTCCTACCCTGAGAAGAGGGGCAACAAATATGGGTTGTCATAGAGATCAGAACTCTTTATAGTCAAAATCCAACTTCCAAAACAACTCAAAACAATAATTAGAGGTCAAACCAAGAAAAATAGATTAGAAAAATAGTGATGATTCCAACATAGTTTTTAGTTTTAACAAATAAAAACAACACCAAACATGGACAAAAGTCCCAGACACTAGGGTGTCCTATTTTTGGTGCTTCTATCCAAATAATAGAAAAACTAGATTTTACAAAAGCAGGTAGAAAAGTATGTTCAACTATAGTTTTTCACATTTAGACTAGTTCAAAATCAATAATTTCTAGTACACAGTTTCTTATAGAATACAAATATAGGGGCATCATACATGGCATGATGGCTCTCACTTCTAGTTTTAGATATGGTAGTTGGTATAACTTCCAAATTAGAATCTATGTTTTAGACACCAGTGATTGGGGGAAATGTGCATGGCACATTTGTTTTCTTTTCTTTTTGATTCAACATTACCTAGGAATTATTAGTAGTTTCATGCCTTATTCCATCCATAGGTGGTTGGCATAATTTTGGAGTGGCTATCATACAAGCATAGTCTCCACATTCTTGAGTTCTCAAATTCTTGAGTGGCTTCCATATAAGCTTAGTTTCCAATTTCAATGGCTTTCATAAAAGCCTAATCTCCATCTTTTAGAGTGACCAAGAGTGGCTTAGTTTCCATCATACATTCATGTATCCATGTCAACATTATTAGATTATAGAGCATTCATGGGCTTTAATAGCCATCTCATTTGACACACATTTCATACTATTATTAGTTTATAGCTTCACTCCATAGGGTAATGATGGAGCCAAAGGACTAATAGCCTTTGTATTCTTGAGCCACCTATTTAGAGGGATTGGACACATAGTCTAGACATTGATTAACACATGCATGATCATATAGCTTCACTTAGTAGGTGATTATGGAGCCAAAGGGCTAGCCTTTTCATTATTGAGCCACTCTCAGGGAATTGAGTACTCATCTCCATTCAAGATATTACTCTTGCTAAAACACCTTCCAACATTACTCAGCATAATCCAACATCACTCAGCATCACAACAGGTTTTGTATTAGTTTACATACCTAGTGAGGTGTATTCATTCTTTTCTCTTCCTCTTTCTCTTACCCAACTTTGTACATTCTTATTTTAGATATAGTGTATCTAGTAAGAACTGATTTACTCTTTGTTTTTCTTACAAATTAATACTTCACAGTATGCTCTCTATGCACACCCAACATCACAACAGCTTCATGAGATTCACCCTTACAAGTAAGTTTAGGTACGCTTTGTATTTTTCCTTTATCCTAGTATTTATATTTGTTGCATCACTAGAATAAAAGGGGGGGGCAAATTTAGTCATATAAAATGCAAAAAATGGTAACTTGAGTGTGGATAATGATACTCAACCCATATTTCCCTCTTTCTTGCTCCCATGACCATCATAGGCACCTTTTCACTGATTCCCAGTCATCCATAGGTTTTCAAGATCTCATTCTAGCTTAGCCAAGACCCTTTTTCCATGCTTATTCCATCCCCCTAGGTCCCATACCCTCAAGATAATAGTGCCTAACTTGGACTATAGTGCTATACCCTAAGGTGTCCCCTTTTTGACACTATTATCCAAGTTCATTTCTAGCCCCAATGGTTAAGTTATTATAGTTCCCCAACCTTCTCCTTGTCAACCTAACATGAACACATTCAACCCATAGCCAATATATCCATATATAAACCCATTAAAAGATAATTTGGAGAGGGTAGGAAAATATCACTAAAGAAGCACAAATACAAGCAAGACTATTCAAGAAATATTCTGTATTCTCTACATACATCCAAAAAATACACTTACAAGCTTATTCAAATCCTTACACCAACCCCTGGCCACCTCAAGAATATTCAGTCCTAACATTTCTTGCATTTTCATATCACAATTACACTAAGCACTTTTAAAGGGAGAACTACATATAGCTTGATCACTCTTCAAAGTATTGGTATGTAGGTAGTGTGCCCACACATAGGGTGTGAAATAAGTTTAGTGCATCTTACACACACTAACCCCCCTCTTTTCTCAAATTCCAAATAAAGCTTATTAAATACCTAAGATCGAAGATAAATCCACTCTACAAGGAGATCCATTGAAATTTAAGATTCAAAATTTCACAAGCAAGGTCATACAAGAGTGGTGGATAGAACCCATAAAGCTTAGACCTTTATGACAAATTTGGAAAATAGTGGCAAGAATAGGACTATAGTGCCAAACCTTGAAGTGTCCTATTTTTGATGCTCCTATCCTTTCACTGAATGAAAGCTAGATATAGGTTCTTGATACTATCCCAGTCCTACATAGTCAATATTAGCCTTTGTCTTAGTCAGATCAGCATAGTTCTAAGCTAAGTTATATTTCTCTCTATTCACATGCTATTTTTAGAAAGTCTAAATAATAATCAGAATTAACAAATCAGTAAGTTAATTATGGCATAATTATTAATTGATTTACTTTAATCATACTTTTATCTAAATAGAAATAAAAATCCTGATTATTCCAAAAATTATTAAATCATAATGAATAAGACTTGAGTTGGTTATAACAATCTAAAGCATTTCTAGATAGGGTTTTCAATAAAACCTTGGTATTGGTAAAAGTTTTTAACTTGACCCAATATTTGTATAGATTATCAAATGTTTTTAAGTGTAAGGTAGGATTAATTAACTGATTATAGCTAATGGTAGGGGTGATACCTCCTATATATGTGTTAGTAATTTGAGGCATAAGAGGTTAATTTTGAAGATGTTTGATTGTTTTGTTAACAAGAGGTGGTTGAGGAATAATATTTCCACAATAATACCTAAGGGGGTGAGGTGGATTTTGGTTATGTACTGCCTATGGAACCTATTAAGGGTAATATTAGAGATGAATAAGGTGATTCTACATTTGCATCATTTAATTGGCATTATTAGCTTGAAAATCATTCATTTGGTTAATATTTTCAACAAACATTGATGGGTTTGAGTGGTGTTTTACACATCATGCAAAGTAATATCATTGGTATTAGTGGATTAGATACCATTGTGAGTAGTGGCATGCATACTATTAGTGTCTTGAGAGGTGTTTCTAGAGAAAGAGGAATTAGTGGCATGATTAGCATGTGTTATGAAAGATGCACTAGTAGAAGGATTAGAAGAAGATGAAACACTAGTGGCATGATTACCATGGGTATAAAATGATGCAATAGTGGGGGAATTAAAAAGAGCAGGTCTTAAAAAATGCCCACTAGATGTTAAACCTACCATGTTAGTAGAGATACTTAGCATGGAGGTTGAGGAAATCAAGGAAGAAGAGGTTATATTATATGAAGGGGTCAAAAGAAAATGAAGAGGTTGAGAGGCAAAGAGACTATTACCCCCAAATCCATGTGAGAATATAGGGGAAGGTGAATGGGGTTAATCTTCACCACTTATCATAAGTTTTTAAATAGTGGAAGGGTCTTTTACTTGATGTTAAGGAAATTAATTAATGAAGAAAATCATTTTTGGAGTATAATATAATTCAAGCTTATTTTCTAAGGAGAATAGAGGGTTACAAACTGAAGATGCATGAGGAGTACCATAATTTTTAATGTGAGTGTCCACATGCACATTACTTTCATCTAAAGTAGGATCCATAATCTATTTATGGGAAAACCTATTGGGATTGGTGAATCTCATAATATCTATTGAGTTGAAATTTATGTTTTCCTCAAACAGGAAGTTTATGATGAGATCAAAAGGCTAAGAAAGACAATGATGATGTAAAGATATATTCAAAAAATAAGATATATAATTTAATCAATCCACTGTGTGATGTAACCCAATAGGCATATAAGAATATAGAGTCATTCATGTTGACTATGTATTAGAAAAAAGAAGGTGAAGTAGATAGGTAATAATACACAATCATTCAGGTTGACGATGTATTATTGAGTAGATAACTGAATGGGTGAATAAGAAGACATAATCATGCAAGTCAACTATGTACTACTGATAGGAAGGTAAAACATAGTTTGTAAGAGACTATATTGACTAACATGATAGTGTGATAAACTAAGGGATTTTTTTTTCAAGATAATTGGAATCAATCATGAAAGTAAACACCCAAACAATTAGATCAATGTGATTGATCCAATTGGGACACACACCATAAGATCTTACACCAAGGTTGGCCAATGCAAGTTTTTACAATATAACAAGTTTTTACAATATAATACATAATGATCAAAGATAAAATAATTAAATGAAAAGTAAATGCTAGATATTTGGTCACATTAAGTGTAATTAGATTATTAATTTTTTTTAGTTTTAATGTGATATGAGAGTTGATTGAAATAGGGAAATAGAAATTAGTCTAAATTTGGTTTTAGGATGTCTGGGCTAAAAAGGATTTGTATTGGCAATGGTATTAGATTGGTATTGGGGCCTACCCATTCAGTTCATAATCCCACAATGAAAAGGGTGTCATTTTATATTCCAATATATATTATTAACCATGTATTTATACTTGGCCAAAAAACCAATTTAGCTTCTCCTTTGGTGATGAAATCCAAGTAGGTAGGCCTTGGGAAGAGAAATGTTTAAATATGTTTTGGATGTTAAGTGATTTGGTAGTGTGTGCAAGAGAGTAAAATAGTGTAACTAAAATCGTAATTTGAAAAACCACCTATTTAGACTATGTGAGTTACTCTAAGCATGCAAACAACTAAATCAAGTACATGTTAATTCCTTGATTAAGAATATTACATAGTTCAGGTGACACTATATGAAAAAGTACATAACAGAGTCGATTGGGTTGATGTTGTTATGTATAAGTGAGGTATTTAAGAATAGAGTCAAATAGGTCTACTATGTCTCTTAAATAGAAGATAGACTAAAAAATTAGGTCAACCAAGTTGACCTAGTTATTTGTAGGCTTATATTTTTGAAGACTGAAATTTAAAAAATTAGAATTGAAATAAATACTAAAATGATAGAGAGGGAAAAAAAGTAACCTTGGTGGGATTTAACATGATTTATATTGAAAATTTTATGTTGTAATGCTTTAGTTACTACTTTTAAATTATGCAAACTGGGTTTAATGGTTTGATGGAGTTTTTCGAAATCCTATATGATGAAGAAGAATAAAGAATAGGGTCAACCTATTTGACATTATTCATTGACCTATATGTTGGTAGAAATAATTAATAGATAGAGTCAACCTGTTTGATAGTGTATACTAATCTAGAATTAAAGAAGACTATTGTGCTGAATATTTTGATCTAGTAACTTGTAGTTTATGAAGACCTATACAGATAGAGTAGAGTCATTCTATGTTAAACATGCACACATAAAGTTATAAATATATCAATTGGTTTGATACAATACTAAAAATATGGAAAAATATAATAAAATTATAAAAAAGATGACATGACATAAAACTTACAAGGTTTAGTTTCATGTAGGGTTTACCAGAATGTATGCAAAAGAAAATGTAACTGATCTATAAATCAATCCTAATTTAGAGAAGATAAATCCTACTTACACTTCCAATTGTTGACACATTAGATATTCAAGGTCATGATAAAGATGGATCCACTATACCTAGTCAAGGGATCTTTTAACATAATAATATCACTAGGGAGGGTTCTAAAGCCTTCAATTAATAAAAACTATTAGTAACCCTAATTAGGTCCAATGTTTTCATATTCACTAAACTAATAAGTAAAGTATAATATAATACTCATCAAATCTTGTGGCACAAAGTGGGTGTAATATACATTAAAATTAAACATGCATATAAGACATATAATCACTTCAATGCGCATGGAATTGGAGAGAAGTACAAATACATATCTATCTACACTTACAAAGGAAAAACAAAGTTAGGAATACTTAACTTTGAAGATGAACCCACCAATCATCAATATCTCCCTTAGCCAAGGTGATTCACAAGAAATTATTTTGGTATGTAAAGATGACAAGGATAAATAAGCTCTAGGATACATGACCTATCAATGCATCCAAAATACTTATCCATAAGACAAGATCTGGATCTCCAAAGAAAGGATGAAACCCTAATCTATGTTCCTCAAGTAGAATGGTAGATAAGAAGATTTATAATATATATCTCTTCTTCTTCTCTTCTCTTAGAAATGATGAAATGGATATTTTTATAAATATGGATCTAACCCTTGTCCTTTAAAAAAGTTTAGGTTGATAAGGTTGACCCAAATGACATTATATCATATTGAAAAAAATAAGTTATATCTTGGTTTAAGTCAACCAAGGGCCAACCAAGACCCTAAATAAATTTTATCAATTAGATTATAAGGTTAATGGGACTGATATTGTAATGTAAACCATCAAAAAGGATTTTATGATAGGGAAGGGATAATGACTATGTAAAATGACTAGAGGAGGGTGAAAAATAGGAGGCAAAGCTTAGGGGAATGTTTTTAGGATATGGTTGTGTAGATAGAAAATGGTAATATAGGGGTAATAATATTATGAAGCACCAATTGTCTTCCCACCCCTTTCCTAGTGTACCCATTAAGGAATATACTCAAAGAGATTGAAATTTGATGGGTTTTTACAAAAGAGAAATCATAAGTAATTAATAAAGTTTGAAAATATTATGTATATAGAAATAACCTGAGGCAACCCCAAAAATTTGAAGGATCATCACCAATTATCTATAGGAATAACACAACAAACATTCTAGTTAGTTCCATGAGATGATGATGCAAATCAACCCAACACCCTCCTCCTCATATCAATAACACACTCCATAATGCTTGAAATATAAAACACCCTTTAATTTATAAGTTAATCATGGCATCCCCTTATTCTAAGGTAAGATATATGCCAAAGAATTGGATGCCTAGATTCAAAAAATCAAGGTGTACTTTTTAGTAAACTATTTTTTTGATGATGAAAAGATCATCTTCATGGTAATAAAGAAGTATATTATGGTTTTAAACTACTGGGAGAAATTTAATGCACAATGAATACATTTTAATAGAATTATGGAAGAATTTTATTGACACACTAAAGGAGGAGTAATACCCTCTCTATCCATTTGAAGATGAGTACATTAATTTCAAATAATTTCACCAATTCAAGGATTAGTCAGTGGAAGACTACACTAACTCATTCCATGGATACTATGCAAGCCTAAAAGATAACTTAAGTGAACAATGTAGGGTGATAAACTACCTCAACAAAATTTAACCTTACATATATGTGAATATGGAGTTATTAATTTTTGACACTTTAGTGTAATCATATCATAATGTCAATAAGAACAAATCCAAGGAATAGATGAAGTAACATGCCACCTCTTCATCTAACGTAGTGTGCCCTACCAACACACAACTCCACATCATAGAATTTTACATGGAAGAAATAACACACTTCTCATAAAGATGAGTAGCACCAAAATCCTACTCAACACTCGAAGGCTCTAACACCTTCCAATTTAAGCAGAGGAAAAAATAGGTATGATGATAAGTGGTGTCATTGCCATCACTCATCCACCAATAATGACTCTAAATGTTGTGCATAGTAGTCCCTAATCATAAAGTCTACATTAAGACCCTCACCAATGGATAAATCTAATGCATATTCCTTTTGTCTAAGCACCAAATCCATTATTATTGACATATTTGAATACCACGAACATCTCTTCCACAATTAGTTATAGGTACCAATTCCACTATGATCAACATATCAAAATAACATGAACATCTATTACAAACTCAATTATGGGTGAAGGATCATATTACCTATACCATCATCAATAGTGATAGTCATAATAAAATAATTATGAAATCCATAGCTAGCACCTTGGTATCATCACTATTATGTATTTTAGACCATACTCTCTACAATGGATGCATCAAAGGAAATATATATATATATATATATATATATATATATATATAGGTTTAATGATGATGCAATTTATAACACAAGGTAAAACTGATGAAGGACAAAATAATTTATGAAATCACACCTCTACAGGTTTATGACATCTTATTAGGAATATTGTATCTATTTGATCATGAAGCTAGACATAAAGCCAAGCCATAGTGTTTGATTATTTGAGTATAAGATAACTAATAGAACCTTTTTGAGTTCATGCCCTCATCCAAAGTCACTTTGGTCTTTGAAAAGTAATGACACAATCTTGTATCGTACATGAAAAATGTATGTTACTCATGGTTTTACCTGATACACCTACATAATGAGGAATGATAAAGCATACCCTAGCAGTGAATGTCACTCACACATAATCACAATAGTAACAACAAATCAATAAGTTACTAGAGTAACAAAAATTAAGTCTTCATAGAAATTGGAGGCCATATAATGCACTATGTATTAAAGCACTCCATTGATTTGTTTCCTCAATCCCCTCTTTTGAATATCCCCCTGTATCATAGATTAGTTTAGGGGAATGGTGAAATCCTATGATAGATACAAAAACTCCTCAATTAGGGAAACATTAGGCTAAACTCTTTGCCTTAAAAGAGTCTAACAGTACTTGCACCCAATAATTATGGGTCTTATAAAATTTTCATAAACTATCGCATGTTTAATAAGATAATGGTTAAGAATTGGTACCCACTACCACATTGACTACCACCTAGACTAGCTCTAAGGTACCCATTACTTCACCAATATTGACTTGAAGTCAAGTTACCTATTGACTAATTTGAACCTAATTAAAATTAGGTCAACCTAATATATATTTTAAATTTTTCATAGGGTATCCTAGGTTCAAAATTGGTCTTATGGTCTTTAATGAGGTCAAACAATATGTTTTATCCTTGTCATTTTTGTTTAAGTTAGTCTTATTTCATCTAAGATCAGCTTTTGAGCAATTTAATGAAATGTTATTATTTTAAATGAGAGAAAAAGGTGTCAATAAGAAATTTAAAATACCACATGTTATTAATAGTTAGATAAACTATTGTTAAATTGACAAATTATAGGTTCAACATCCATCTAAGAAGATTAGGTGGTTTCAGGTGGTCTTAGGTAATTATACATATTGTATAATAGTTTTAGCACATGGGAAGACTTTAAGAGGGTCCCTTCAGATAACCAAAGTTTAATTTCATTCTTGAGAAGGTTTTATACACCTAAAATTGAGCAAAATTGAGTATCATTTCCCATCACTTCTTGGACATGGTCAAATAGGCCAATGATTTTCTTTTAATATAGACAGGAGGAGTAGAGTTCAAGTGAGTGTAGCTGGTAGGTGAAATTAGTTTTTTTGTAATTTAACTTCATGTTTATATATCCAATTTTTGTGGTTTGTGCTTTATGAACCATCACTAAGAGTGTTGGTGACTCTAAACTACCTACACATCCCTAATGGCTTTAGTTTTCCTATCTAATGGGATTGGTCTATGCAAATTGAGTGTTTTACATTGAATTATAGGAAATTTTATTTATTTTCATGTTGGATTCAAATTATTTGACATGTGTGAAGGTGAATAGGTTAGCATGACTATCTATTTTTTTTATAAGTAGACACCATTGAAGTTGTAGACAATGTTTCACCTGTTGTAGTGTTTATTTTCCTGTAAATAGATTTAGGATAAGGATAAAATGTTTGATTTCAACATCTAAGAGCATGTTTGATAGAAAGTATTCATGAAGGTTTTAATATAAAGAGTTTCCTTTATGAAATGCAAAGCCTAGGATACTTGATACTATCAATTAGATTCATTACAAGCATCTTCAGTCTTTTACCCAAATCTGAAAGAAAGATCAAGATATGAAATGAAGATTAGAGGTATTTGAAGTTTTTGAACCTAATTAAATATCTTAAACATAGTTCATGAACCTAGTGAAAGGTAATTAGGGTGGTGATAAGGTTATAACATAACATACAACCCTATATAAAATGAGCACTTATAGGGGTCTCATAACTTTTCCTAAGGTGATACCTACAGACTGATTAAAGTAGCAGGCCATTCTAGTAAATGAAGAATACAAGTTTGGAAAAGTTGGAAGAGTTAAATTGAATGATCATGTAAATAATCACTCTCATAGTGATACACTACATCATTATGTGATTCTTAGGCAAAGAAGATATAGAAAGTGGAACTGAAGCCTCAACCTATAGTCAGTCAAAAACACTACATATAGTCCTCACAGTTGCATAAGTCTATCTTGAAGATTTGAAGTATTAAGGAATATATAAGAGTGATATAAACATGAAATTTTGTGCCTATGGTCTCAATGACATAATAAAACTTTCCATATCCTCATTTTATTATGATGAATATGGGAGATGCCCTTTATTCTGTATCAGATAGAGGGTACTCCACAGGTAGTCTAACTTGTATATAGGGTATATAAATGAAAAACAATGAATGGGAAAAGCCTTGAATATATTTTAAGATGGTATTCGTAGTTGGTTTAGAAGTGGAATTTATTTTTAGGTCACCTACAACTATTGGAAATTTTCACAAGTGGCCATTTACCTAGATACACAATATAAGCCTATTAGGCCTAGGCCCAGGCCTAAACCCTCATGGCCTCTAGTTTGTTTCATATGACCATGATAAATTTATAAACCATATTAGGAATTTTAAGGAATATTAGAGAGTTTAAAATAACCATTATGTTGTAAAGGAATATCACAAATTGGCCATTTCAGCCTAAACCTCTCTCAGGGGTACCTATACCACACTCAAGAGCTCAAGAGCTCAAGAGGTCATTTTATTTTTATCAAACATATATGGATGAGATTCAAAAGACCTCAAAAAGATGTATTTTAGGAGGGTCACAAACTCAATATTTGTGGAATTATTTTAGGGGTTGGATGTCAAACCTTTATGAATCAATGTTAAGAAGCTAAGAGACTTAAAACACTCTGAAAACCCTTGTGCGAACTTGATGGAGAATAAATGAATGGAGATGCACCTAAAAGTTGTATAATTTTTAAAAGAAGTGAATTTAACCTATCTATAACTAACCCAAGCTCCATGACATCCATTTTATTCATACTATCACTTGTATGGACAAACTAAAGTCTAAGTTTCTTTTATGTTTTGATGTGTTTTCTAGGTATAGAGGAAAATTGGTGGATGAAACCCAATGAGGGAAGTTTTTATGGACTTCTTATAACTCCATATACTCATTTATCACCAAATTTAAGCATAAAATATCCTATGTTAACCTTTTTATTGTAGACAGTCTTTGACAAATGGTGAAAAGACAAGTGACTACCTAGTAAGAAGATGAGAGATCTGATATTGGATATTTTTAAGGTCTACATAATGGATTAGAAGATAAAGGTACTTTTAATAGATGTATTAACACCTCCTCCATATAATTCCTTGAGAAACCATTAGTCACCTTGATGAAAAATGTGAATATTGAAGCCAAGAGGGCTAGTAAGTGACTGTAGATAGTAAACACAAGTGTCAAGATGAAGGCTATCAGTTAGAGGGGTATCTAATTATTTACACATCTTATTTACAACATATAATGATATATAATATATGTAAAAGGATTCCTAAGTTGGTTTCAAGAAGTCAAGTGATGCTTCATCATGAGGGTAGTTTAAAGAAGGCCAATTAAGGTCTTTATGCCAATTTTAGGAGAAGGATGCAATTATGATGGACCCTTGTTTATGACAACTTTATAAATTATTTTCTACTTCATTATCTTGAATTTTAACTAGTTTTATGCCTTTAAAATTGACATTTTTCCCTTAAAATTAACTTGTTATCTCTCTTCTCCTATGCTCTATATATGTAAGCCATTTTGGCCTTTGTATCAGAACCATACCTAGTATGGCAAAGCCTTTCTGGTTTGAATATTGTATTTACCTTTGAAATAAATATTTATGATATGTTTTTGAGTTCATATCTTCTTGTCTAAGTGTGGGAAGTTGTGCATAGTGTAATGTCAAGGTACAAGTATCTATCCTTATGTTTTCTTAACTCTTTCATGTTTGGTGCAAGTAGTTCTCCCTCCAAAAGTTCACATGAAGTGTAGTCATGTGTATTTGTCTATCCCTAAGTGTAAGGAGTAGCATTAATGTCTATAATCTAACCTTATATTCACTCACTTTTATAAGTATAATTCATATCACATCCATGTTTGAAATACTTAAATTAGAGTAATCTAAAATGTTGAGACTAGTATTGTGAGTCATATTTCATAGTACAAGTGTATGGTAATCTAGTGGAGATTTATTTGGTGTATCACCTCATTATAATATGTTAAATTTTATGTCACTTCTATCCCTTTTAATCTAAGAAAGTAAGTAGTGTAGGTGATAAGCTATCAAAGACTAATCTAGGGAGTTGGCCCTTAAACCTAGAGGTTTACCTCTGCTATAGGAAACCCATAGGCCTATAGTTAATCGAATATTTCACTCACTATAGAGTAGGCTTGAACAACCTCTCCAAGGTGAAATATTGAGTGACAATAGTTCTAACATGCTTGATGGGACTATTATCTCAAATACATCTTGTTAAGGTGAATGATGGTCTTAACAATATCATAACTATATACGTGTGCTCTACTCAACATTTGGTGACTCCATTGAGGTAATATCTAGTTTTATACCAATTTTTATTATTCCTTTTATTCATACTTCATGGTCCTTACTAGGTCAACTACTAGTATAGGAAACTATTCTATAAATCCAATCCCTCAATCTAAAATTCTTATTGAAGTATAACACCCTCAACCTATCTTGGAATTTGAAGAGAAATAAGACTTTGCAAGCCAAGAAGATCAAAAGAGTGAAAAGGAACTTAAGGAGAACATGGATAGGTAGTATTCCTTCCTAGAATTTAACACTAAAAATCATATACAACTCAATGCCTATGATGATATCCCTCCTAATGCCACCAAGAGTGTTCCTAATTTCAATGGGGAAGGTCCCATTGCCCCAAGTGAGCATATTAGGGACATTTATAACTTTTGTAACTTTCATAATGTCACTAAAGTCAATATTGAAATTAGGTTAATTACCATGTATCTTAGGGAAAAACCCCTTGACTAGTATAGGACATGGATAAGAGGATGTATCACCACTTGGGATGAGTTTGGGGAGTTGTTGAACCAAAGGTTTGAGGACAAAAGTGATCACACATCTCTTATTCATCAGCTAAATGCGATTCAAAGGGGTCCTAAGGAGACTATGCATGACTTAAATGAGAGGTTTCAAAGAAAATGGTATAGGATATCCCCTCCCATGAGACTCCCTACAATCATTTTTTTCTCTACATACCTAAGGGATATTGGAACTCATATATCCATCATACTACAGTCTATGGGTTGATACACTTTGCTTAAAGCTTATGACATAGCCATTAGAGATAATAATGGTCTAATATAAGCTGGTAAAATCCATCCCAAAATATCCATGTGTATTATGCCCAACATGTCTATTGATAATCCAAGTATTGCTCCAATCCCAAATGAAAATACCAAGCCTAGAGCTTCCCCAAGGAAGGTACAAGATACCATTGATTGGGAGGAAAGGTCTAAAGCCTTTGAGGCTCAAGTTTGAAAACTAAATATACATTATGGAGTTAACCAAAATTCCTACCATATCCTCTATAATCAAGTAATTTCACACCTTATAAATATGGTCAAGGGAAAGGACAAGGACAACCTAACTTCAATAGGCCACCCAATGCATTTAATCTAACATCTACTCCCAACACAAGAGTTATGGTTTTAGTCCATAGTAACTTAGTTCAAGGAGAAAAATGGTAGCCTAAATGATAGTATATGGATGATAATTAAGGTGATGGAAAATACTTCGTATCTCAAGGAGGACTTGATCTTTAATTGATGATAGAAGATGAGAACTTCATGTAAGTAGAAACAAATGAAGGATGTCAGCCTCAAAGAGTGAGGTTGACAAACTTTCTAGTGGAAGACACATTTTTACTAAACCAAGGTTCATATATTTCATATAATACAAGATCAAAGAGGAAGGATTTTGGAGATGTTCATGGTGTTGATATAATTCTAAATAACCCTCCCATAAGGTAGCAAGGTGTGAATATAAGAGTGACAATCCCTATAACTTCTGTACCTATTCAAAATTAGAATGAGGGATGGGTGACTCAAAGTGATCCATTACTTCAAGATAAAGGCAATTATTAGCATTAAAGGAAATAATAAAATTTAAATGTTCCTTATTTTAACATCATTAATTCTTTTAATAATGCTAAGACTAGTATATCTCTTTAAGAAGTGCTATACATGCTTGGTTAAAAGGAACTTCTTCAAGATAATTTGCCCCAAGTCCACATCAATCCTCAACCATCAAGACATGGTAATGTATCCATCAATAATTATCCTAATCCCATTTTAAAAATCTCTTCTAAATATAAAAGTCCCCCACCCTTCTACCTCACTCTCATTATGAGAGATAAGCTTCTTCATAATTTCATTGTGCATAGTGGGGAAATACCTTAGTTATGACCAAACTTATGGTAGATAAGTTAGGATTGAAATATGATCCATATTTAAAGTGAGTGATACAACTTTATGGGCTACCATATAAGTTAGTGGGGCTCATCAAAGGTTTTAGAGTTTTCTTGCATGATTGTCCAAGCTTCCTAATACTTCAAGATATAGTGGTGGTTGATCTACCTACTCATTTTACTATCTACCTATCAGGGGATTTCACCACTAAGATATAAGGTTATATCTAAGATAATTGGACCTTATTGGAATGAAAAAAAAGGTATGGAGCAAAGGTAACTATTAGGACATAACCATTAGTTAAGTTTCATATTGAACCATATGTGGAAGTAAGCTCTAATCTGAATTGTACCATCAATGATCAATAAGAGCATGATATGGATGCTAAGGCATCCTCTAAACTTGAAGGTATATGTAAACTTTTCCTAGATGAGTATGGTAATGACAATTATGGACATGATCCATAAAATTTCATTTAATAGATTGACCTTGGCACATACATCATCCATGAGGAATATGATGAACATTCTGAGGTAAGAATTGACAATTTTTTTCCACAAGCTGTTAAGGGTAATTACCTTATTCATATGGATGATGATGATGGTTTTAAAAGTATGTTGTATCAAGATAATTATGAATAAAATTTAATTATATCTATATAATATGGAGGATCCAATGAATGTGATATCCATGAAGAATAAGATTTATGGAAATAGTTCCATGTCATAGTTCAAGAGTTTAAATAATTTAGTAAACTAACTCCCCTTCTTAATAAGTGTGAACCTGATAGTAAGGTTATTGATGAATCTTATAAAAATGAAGGAGAGTGTCTTATCAAGAATGAAAATAAATTTCTAACTACTATCAATAAATCTATAGTCAAGAAGAAGTCTAATCAAGCCAAAGCAAAAAAGTTATGTGATTGAGGAGCATTCCAAATCTCAGTTTGATGTTGAATCACTTTTAGACATGATAGAGTAGTAGGAGGATAAACTTGATGGTTCTAGATGTCAATTTATTCATGTTAAATAAGAAGATAAAGTGAAGGAAACTTTGATAATTCCCAAGTTTTAATTTGAGTGGTGTTAATTGAACATCACAAAAGTCAATCAAGCTGAAAGCTCAAATAAGACTTTTGGAGAGATAAATGAAGTGTTCATGAGATATCCAAAATAAAAACTTGTTTGTAGAATAAGATCTAAGGATGGTAAGTCATTTTAATATCTTCATAAGAAAGTTTTTATTGATAAGTATTCCTCATATGATGGATTTATTTCATGGATTAGTAATGATGCAAGAAGCATTGTCCTTGACCCTAGTTGAAATAATGGTGAATTGCTCTTCACCTCAAGTGTTTTAGGTCTTGTACATACTAGGATAGGTATGATTTGCTTATGTTGTGTGTTATTTCCCTAAGTATTCTTGAGAACACAAGTGTGTTTGATTTGGTGTGTTATCTTTTATGTTTGTTTCCTATTGTTTGGTGTGGTTTGGTGTCTTTTAAAAGGCATTTCAGTATTAGTACATCATATATGTGGCTTCATACCCCAATGGATAGGAGAAGGCTACTAGTCTTTAAAAAAATTGGCTTGTTACCCATAGGAAATTTGCAAAATGTGGACTAATTTGACCCTACGTCCAATTAGGTCAACACCCTATATAATTCAAATTTGTCATAGGGCATCCTAGGTTGAAAAGTGGTCCTATGGTCTTTAATGAGGTCATACAATATGTTTTATCCATGTCATTTTTATCTAAGTTCATCTTATGTCATCTAAGATCACCTTTTGAGTCATTTAATGAAATGATATACTTTTCCATGAAATAAAAAGGTGTAAATAATAAATATAAAATACCACATGTCAATAATATTTTAGAGAAACTCTTGTGAAATTTACAAATTGTAGGTTTAATGTCCATCTAAGAAGATCAAGTAGTTTTAGGCAATTTTAGGTAGCTATATGGCTTATACAATAGTTATGGCACGTGGGAAAACTTTATGAGGGCCTTTAAGATACCCAAAGTTCAATTTCATGCTTGGGAAGCTTTGAAAAACCTAAAATTGGGAAAAACTAATTATCCTTTCCCATCACTCTCTTGGATAAGATCCAATAGGTCAACAATTTTCCTTTAGTATGGACAGGAAGAGTAGAGTTCAAGTGGGTGAACTTGGTGGGTGAAAGTAGTCTATGTAATTCAAATTCATGGTCATAGTTACAAGTTTTGTGGTTTGTGATTTATGAACTTTAACTAATATTTTTGGTGACTCTAAAATACCTGCACATCCCCAATGGCTTTGGTTTTCCTATCTGATGGTATTGATTTGTGTAAATCAAGTGTTGTACAAGGACTTACAAGAAAATTTATTTATTTTAATGTTGGATTAAACTTATTTGGAATGTGTGAAGGTGAATAGGTTATCATGACTATCTCATTTTTTTTATTAAAAGACACCATTGAAGCTGTAGACAGTGTTTCACCTATTATAAAGTTTATTTTCCTATAAATGGATTCAAGACAAGGATAAAATGTTTGATTTCAAAATATATGAGCATGTTGGATAATAATTATTCATGAAGGTTTTGATATCAAGAGTGTCCTTTATGAAATGAAAATTTTAGGATACTTGATACAATCAAGTAGTTTCATTATAGGCATCTTTAGGTCTCACGCTCAAATCTAAAAGAAAGATCAAGATATTAAAGGAAGCATAGGGGTGTTTGAAGGTTTTTAACCTAAATGAATATATTAAAAAAAGTTCATGAACCTAGTGAAAGGTAATTAGGGTGGTGGTAAGGTTATAATATATCATACATACTTATATCAAATGATCACCTACAAGGGTCTCATAACTTCTCCTAAGGTGACACCTATAGATTGACTAAAGTAATAGACCAACCTAGAAAATGAAGAATGCAATTTTTGTAAATTTGGAAGAGGTAAATTAAACTATGATGTAAATAATAAATATGAAAAATGATATAACACATCCTCATTTGATTATTATGCAAAGAAGATAGAGAAAGTGGAATTGAATCCTGAACCTAAAGTCAGTCAAAAACACTACATATAGTCTTCATAGTCCCATAAGTCTGTCTTAAAGGTTTGAAGTATTGAAGACTATATAGGAGTGATATAACAATTAATTTTTGTGAATATTTTCTTAATGACCTAATAAAACTTTCAATATCCTCATTTGAGTTTGATGAATAGGGGAGATGCCCTATGTTCTCTCTCAGACAGAGGGCACTCCATATGCAATCTAACCTACAGACATGGTATATAGATGAGTAAATATGAATGGGTAGAGCCTTGAATAAATTTTTGGATGGTGTTTATAGTTGGTTTAGAAGTGGAAAAATGTTGGAGGTCACCTACATCTATTGGAAACATTCATAGGTGGCCATATACCTAGGTACATAGTTTAGGCCTAAACCCTCATGGCCTCTAGCTTGTTCCATATGATCATGAGAACTTTATAAACCATATGAGTAATTTTAAGTAATATTTTAGAGTTTAAAATAACCATAAATTTGTATATGAATAACTCAAATTGGCCATTTTGGCCTAAACCTCTTTCAAGGGTACCCAAAACGTATTCAAGAGCTCAAGAGGCCATTTTCTTTTTCACATACTTGTACAGAGGAGCTGCATGAGACCTCAATCAACTATGAATAGCTTATGAGGGTCATAAACTAATTATTTGTGGAATTTTTTTAATATTTGGATGTCTAACCTTTATGAATCAATGTTAAGAAACTAAGAGACCTAAAACCCTCTTCAAACCCTTGCGCAATCCTGATGGAGAATAAATGAATGGAGATGAACCTAAAAGTGGACAATTGCTTAGCGAAGTGACTTTCACTCACTAAATATCTATTATATCCATTTTATTCATACTATCACTTATATGGATAAACAAAAATCTGAGTTTCTTATAGGTTTTTAATGTGTTTTATAAGCACAAAGGAAAATTGGTGGATGAAACCCATTTAGGGAGGTCTATATGAACTTATTATAACTCCTTATACTCATATCTCACCAAAGTTAATCATATAAAATCCTCTACTAACCTTTTTATTGTAGGTAGTCTTGGATAGATAGTGAAAAAATAAGTGACTGCCTAGTGAGAAGATGAGAGGTCTGATATTAGATTGTTTTGAAGTCTAACTAATGGATTAGAATACAACGTAAATTTTAAAAAAACTCCCTAACACCTCTTCCATGTATTTACTTGAGTAACAATCAGTTACATTGATGATAAATTTGAATATTAAAGCCAAGAGTGATAATAAGTGACCGTAGATAGTGAACACAAGTTTCAATAGAAAGGCTATCAATTAGAGGGTTATTTGATGATCGCCACATCCTATTTCCAACCTACCATTATAGAGAATATGTATAAAATAATTCTTAAGTTATTTTCAAGCAGTCAATTGATGCTTTATCATGAGGTCAATTTAAAGAAGGCTAATTGAGGTCTTTATGCTAATTTTAGGAGAAGAATGTAATTTTGATGGACATTTGTCCATGACAACTTCTTGAAATTTTTATACTTAATTATCTTGAATTTTAATTGGTTTTCATGCCTTGACACTTGGAATTGTGACCCTTTAACTTCAATTATTCTCTCTCTTCTCTTATGCTCTATATATATAAGCCATTTTGGCCTTTGTATTAGATCCACACCTAGTATGGTGAAGCCCTACTGGTTTGAATATTGTCTTTTCATTTGAAAAAAATATTTATAATCTTGTTTTGAGTTCATATATTATTATTTAAGTGTGGAAAGTAGTGCATAGTGGAATTTAAAGTGATAAGTATCTATCCTTATGTTCTCTTAAATCTTTCATGTCTGGTGTAAGTATTTCTCCCTTTAATAGGTCACATGAAGTGTAGTTAAGTGTATTTGTCTATATCTAAGTGTAAGGAGTAGCATTTATGTCTACAATCTTACCTTATGTTCACTCAATTTAATAAGTACAATGTATATCACCTCCATGTTTAAAATACTTATGTTAGAGTAATCTAGGATGTTGAGACTAGTATTATGAGTCATGTTTCATAGTACAAGTGTATGGTAATATAGTGGAGATCTATCTGGTGTATCATCTCATTAGAATAAGTTAATTTTTATTTTTATTATATCCCTTTTCATTTAAATAAGCAATTAGTGTAGGTGATAAGTTATCAAAGACTAATTTAGGGAGCTAGCCCTTAAACCTAGAGGTTTACCTCTACTATAGGCAACCCAATGACCTAAATGTAATCAAATGTTTCACTCAAACTAGATTATCCTTGAAAAACCTCTCTAGGGTAAAATATTAAGTGACAACATTACCATTAAGTCTTAATTAATTTTTAAGATCTTTGGAAGTCAACATTCAAGACATGGGAAGAATTGTATGAATGGTTGGTTATGACTTTCTGCCTAACCAATGCATAATCCACATTCATGAGATTGATGGATGATCTACTCAAGCATTTATTAGACTCATTAATCATCATATACTTAGATTATATCATAATATTCATTAATACTTGAGAGGAACACATGTAGCACATATTTCAAGTCATAGACACTTTTTGCATCACAAATTATAAGCTAACTTCATAAAGTGTATATTTGGTGCCATGTAGATCCAATACCTAGGTTATGTCACTTACCACATTAGCATTAGGGTATATTTAATCTAGGACTTTACACACCATTATCAATTACATCTAGATCATGGGAATCTATTAACATGGATTTCATGACTAGGCTACCTATGACAAGATGACAACATGACATTGTGTTCATTGTAATAGATAGGTTTTTTAATATGGCCATCATGATGGCATGAAAGAAAGACATTGATGCAACTAGAAATACAAAAAATTTATTAAACTATGTTTGGTTTCATTTTGGGCTACCAACATCCATTGTATCTGACTAAGATCCATTCTTTATGAGTAATTTTTTGTAAGTATTATGAGAAATGATGGGTAATAAAATTGATTGGTTAACATCCTTTAATCCTTAGATAAAAAGGAAAAACCAAAGTGGTCAATTATATAATTATTTATCTTATACAAATATACAATAACATATTCTCACACTTTAGATGATAATATATTGTACATTCAACACACCTACAATAGGGTTTTTCATAGCTCTACTAGTCATAGTCTATTCCAAATATGTCTTGGGTTTCAACCTTTGGTAGTTTTAGACATTTCCTACTATTCACCATTAGGTAATGATTCACACACACAACAATAGGAAGTGGATAAAGATAATAAGTACCACATTTAGTATATTTACCAATAAGTTTAATAGATCCTCTCTCACATCCAAGCTAAGTATAAGGATCACCCTAATTCACATCACACACCTCATTCATTCTGAGTTAGTGATAAAGTCTAGTTGTAACTTCAAAAGGAAAATTTTAAAATCCCATACCAAAAGATAAATCTTCTATGCTATATTCCTTACACCATTTTTCATGTAGTTGGTGAGAATTCCTTCATTCTTCATATTCTTTAGTAATTAGGCATGCACATAGTATTCAATGTGGAACTTCTCAAGCCTTACAATCCACCACTTCTTGATCCAGTAGTAACACAACATCTTTTTGGTTTAGATCTCAAACACCTATGCCCCATAAAAAATGAGTAGATCATTGAAGTGATAGATACACACACCCACCATGACACACATCATATTTTTAGAGTGGTAAAAGTTGGGTAATACACTAATTAATATAAGTGGTACACTTTACAACTTTAGGTGTAGTTTTTGGAACTACACACTGACATAATGGAGATTATTGTTCTTCAAAAAATGGAAAATGATCCATGGAAAATACCTACATAAATGAGTTCAATACTTTTTTGATCAATTATGTAGAGATTAAACTTCTCACCCAATTGTGTTTTCTTATTTTCCCAAAGCTTGTGCTCAACCATTCACATCGGTCCTACACTAGTTCATAGACTCTTGTACATCAATTACCCCAGATCATAACTTGTGCAACCCATAACTTACACTTTCATGTTAATTCCTATGCCCCCTCATTGAATTTTGTGTATTGCATTCTTTATAGTCCCATACCAAGTCTTGTGCCTAATTTTTGACTATAGTGCACCAGATTACCCTTGCATCTTGCACTCCCACACCAAGTCTTATGCCCATGATTTATACAATCACATGTACATCACCAACTTCTATGCCCTCTCTGCCTTATAGTTCTATGCACCTCAATGTCATCCACTCATGGACACATTAACCTAGCCATGTGCTCCAAGTTATCCAACTACCATTGATATGAAAAAGAGATATCGTATTCAAATTCAAATGGTTGATATCCTAGACATTAACTATTATAACCATTTACAACTACCACATCTGATAAGCTCGATGTGCTATAGATATGCTCCTTGGTAATCAAAGAAAAATTCTGATCACTTTGGTATTATTATGTATTATATATGTAACATACACATCTAGTTTGAATGAGGATGCCATTTTTCACACACAGATGTAACATTGTTTAGCTTTATTTGTGCATCTAGTTGATACACATGCACTATTGACGTTCTACTCTATATTTTACCTATTCTCCATTAATGAATACAAGTTTCATTTCATGTAATTAAATACTTCTCCATTGAATATGTTTTTTTATTCCACTTAAATATTTCATTATGAATTCACTCTACATAGCCATAACTTGACTATCCACCACCCCTCAGTCTTGCACCCCATGCTGTGAATCAACTGGTATCAAACTAGTTAAATGCTTAAGGAAGAACTAGTATATAATCCCTACTCTATTCCTTTTCCTATACCTATAACCACAATATCACAATGAGATAGATAAGGTCTATTAGTCAATTCTATTTCATAAACTCCATTAGAATAATGTAGAAAAAGTAAGATGGTTGATTCCAAGAATCAACCTGAGGTAGCCCTATAAATCTCAAGCCTCATCACCAATTATATAGAGGCAAAATTCACCTATTTTTTTACTAGTTTTATAATTTTATGATATATCTCAACCTGAAATGATCCTCCTCATCTCAATAACATGGTCCATAATGGTTTCAGTTTCAAATCCCGTTTAAGGTACAAGTCAATATCAACATCCCATTATTCTAAGAAAAGATTGATACCAAAGTATTAGATTCTTGGATTTTACCACTTAAGGTATAATTTTAAATCAACTATTTTAATCATGTTAAAAAATCACCTTCATAGAACTAAAGATGTTCATTCTAGATGTCAACTAGTGGGAGACATTCAGTGCATAGTGCACGTAAGAGTGCATTTTGATATAATCATGGAATAATTTTATCAACATGATAAAGGAGTATTATCCTCTCTATCACTTTGAATATGATTACATCATGTTCTAAAAATTACACCATCATAAGTATTAGTCAGTGGAATGCTACATAAAATATTTCCATGACTAATCTACACACCTACAAGAGAAATTAAGAAAACAACATAGGATGCTAAAGTACCTCAAAGTAATTTCACCTTATATCCACATGAAGATAGAGTTATTTAATAAGACATTTTGGGGAAAAAATATTAAAACTCAACCAAGATCAAAGACAAGGTATGGATAAATAAATGTGCCACCTCTCCATCCAATGTAGTGCATAAGGCCTTGCTAACACACAACTCCACATCTCATCCTTCTACATAAAATAAACAACACACTTCTCTCAAAGGTGAATAACACTAAAAACCTATTAAATATTTGAAGGTTCTATGATTTATACTTTATACAAATGAAAAAATAAGTCTAGTGATAAGTGGTGCCATCACCATCACTCATCCACCCATAATGACTTTGAATTTCATGTGAAGAAATACCTTCTCATGGAATCTACATTAGGACCCATGCTTATGGAAAACATTGATGTAGATACCATCCTTATACACAAAATAAACAACACACTTCTCTTAAAGGTGAAAAACACTAAAACCCTATTCAATAGTTGAAGGCTCTATGATTTCTATTTTATACAAATGAAAAAATAAGTCTAGTGATAAGTGGTGCCATCACCATCGCTCATTCACCCATAATGACTTTGAATGCCATTTGAAAAAATAATTTCTCATAGAATCTACATTAGGAGCCATACCAATGTAAAACATTGATGTAGATACATCTTGTCTATGCACCAACTCCACTATGATTTTGTAACAACCACACTAGGCTTTACTAGAATATTTCACTATTAAAAAAAAATTAACCACACATATTCAAAATATAGATTTCACCACAAGAAATCCTATCTAGTGATATTTAACTAACTATATTAATTTAATTAACCATTAATTTTATAACTAATCCACTTAGATATGGATCACCATGAATGGATATAAAATCATGAATAATATTGAATAACCATAAATACTACATCTCAATCATAAATTAAATAATATAAATTCAACCACAATTGATAAAATATTACAACCTTTACTGTAGAAGTTCAATGCATAAATATTATAGTTTTTAGTAGAATATAAAATATCTCAAATGATAAAGCATGATAAAAAGCTCATCTGAGTAGAATCTTCATGACTCAAGTATCAATATGCAATCTCAAGTGTAGTCTTAAGTATAGTACTCCAACTGGGAGGAAGAGCATCATTTGAGTGATTTTCCACACCAACCATGGACCATAGATCCCTTGTATTGATGGTCCTAATTAATCTAGTGGAATTTGTCCACTACTTAATTAGGCTCATGAATGTAAGATTTGGTAAAATAATTAATAATATAAAAAAAATTCATTCTTAATATTTCACTTTAACTAATTAAAAATAAGCAAATTATATAAATATCACAAACATTCATTTAATCCATCAATAATGTGAATGTAATCCAAGCATCTAGTTTATTATAAATAATAAGCAAAATACAAAAGGAGTCCTCAATATAACACACCATCTAGGTAATGAATATCTAGACTACCATTTGCTTTATCCATTAAGAAACTTATAATATTATTTATCCATGAAGTAATATTATAACCCTAGCTAATAAATTATTCATAATCCAAATATAAAAATAGCCATTCGATACATATAATTATGTTATGTATTTAATCTCATAAATACAATGAATTATCTATATTTAAAAATTATAATGATTTTATATTAACAAGATATAAATAAGCATCAATTACTCATTGCCATAATAATAAGAATTATAAAACAGTTGTGTGTGTGTGTGTGTGTGTGTGTGTGTGTGTGTGTGTGTGTGTGTGTGTGTGTGTTTGTGTATGTGTGTGTGTGTATTAATGCATACGTAAAAACACACTATAGATACTTAATTTATACATTATACTATTAATTTGACATCCACTATCATTTGCCTTATAGTATATTATATATGCGAAGCATACAGTCAGGTTTCACACAAAGGCCCCATAACCTTTTTAAATAAATTGAGAAAATACATTGATGTTGATAAATAAACACACAAAATACTATAATTGAAATTTAGTTCTCATTTATTCATCAACACATTCTAATCATTTACATCTAAATAGTCATTTAAGATTTTCTAATTAAATAATATTCATAATTATAAATATAACTAAACATAGTTATCTTTACCCCATTAGGGTATTAACAATGAAAAAATCAACACATAATTGAATACTTACTTGGGTATCAATGGTAATATCTCAAATTTTTATGACTAAGATGAATTCAACACATATATGAATAAACAATATTATTATGCAAATAAACCCATATGAACCCATATACCTAGCCCCTTTATGAAATACACAATATATAAATATTTCATCTTAATAAAAAATATACATAGTCCTATTCATGTATGATAATATTCATAAAATAATTAAACTCACCCATAAAACCTTATCAGTGTTGAGGATTGTCATTGATGTCAAAGGTGCATCTTGTATGAGGTTGATGCCATTGAGAGAGTGTGCCTAGTTGGTAGTATGTTGATATGTCAAGGGTAATTTATGGAGTGTTATAATTGAAGAGTTTTTTCATTTAATAAAATTTTAAGTCAAAATAGATAATTTGAAGGCAAAAAATGCCTTATGGTTGCATGAAGGTATAGGTCTTTGAGTAGCCTAACCCTAGTCATGGCATAAATAGACCTAGTGAGAAGGTATGAGCTTGATGGCTTGGTGAGATGAGTGAACACAATCATGAGTGGTTATATGATTTTTATTTATCATGTATGTTAGGCATTAGACAACTCATGAGAGTCTCAGGGTGAGCCTACAAGGGTAGGACCTTCAAATAGAGTCTACACCTAGAACACTTCTATACCCTACCTGGGCTAATGAGGTATCATGATCTATTGTCAAGATGTGTGAATAATGTATGGTAGTTATTAAACATGAGATAAGTTACTTGAGTATGTGAGTGAGGTGGAGTGTACATGGAAAGAGGCATGAATGTCAATTTTAAGACCTAATGTGGTTTGTAGTTTAAGGTCTAAAAAGCAAAGAGAGAGAATGTGGCCTAATGAGGGTTCATGATCATATTTAAAAGTGTTTGAGAGTATGTAATCATTTTAAAAGGTGATTTATGTTATTTCAAGTATGTTCATGTAGTTTGAGGTCATAGTATGAAGGACAGGCATGAAAATTTATTTGGAGGTCTCTCGACTACTCAAAATGAAGGGTTCTCAAACCGAGAAGGATTTTATTATGCTCATTATATTATAAAAAAATTGAATGTGAAATTAATATATTAATGATATATGGGGAATGGTCTTAGCTCAAA
Source organism: Torreya grandis (assembly GCA_037957365.1). Lineage (NCBI taxonomy): Eukaryota > Viridiplantae > Streptophyta > Pinopsida > Cupressales > Taxaceae > Torreya > Torreya grandis. The sequence goes on from JARHVA010003689.1 coordinate 935,710, forward strand.
ATTATAGGAATTAATTTTTGGATTGAGGGGCTATGCTTTATGAATAATTGTTAAGAATGAAAACATGTTTAAACCCTCTTAGAACCATAATAAGGACCCAATGTTGAATATGTTGATTAAAAGTTCCAAGAATGGATTGGTATTCTTAGGTAATATATTATATATTATATTTTACTCTCCCAGGTACCTTTAGGTGGTATTGGTTTGAAAGAGGAGAGAGAAAATGTTGAGTTACAGACCTATTCTTGAAGAAGTTATAACAATCAAAAGTTGTATTAGGCATAGTAAGAAAATGGATAAAGGAATAAGGTAAATAATTATGTTTCATGTCCATGATTTTTATTTTTATTTTATATCCCTTAAGTTCCATAAAATATTCATCCAAGTTAGCCAGTCACTAAAAAACAAAATGGTGCAAATAGTGAAAAACCTAGGCAATAGTGAGAAGATGAATAGGAATGTGTTATCATAATAGAGTGATGAAAAAAAGTAAATGGATATATTTTTTTTATTGTTAATTCCTATTAATTATTCATATAAATATTTTAATTTAGGTATAATGGTGAAAATGATGAAGCCAAAATGGCTTGTCTGACTTAGTGAGTACTGTGTGTAATGAGGTCAATAAATTGGTCTGTAAGACATAGTTGACACTAAACCATATGAATTTTATATTTTAAGATGGTTTTAAGATGTCATAGGTTTATATAAATGAATAATAATTCATTTAAAATATATATACATGTGTTATAGGTTTAAGTCACCATGACTGGTCTTTGAAAAAAATTATCTATACCAGGTGAGCAAGTTGTAGTAGTGTTTTTGAGTCTTTTTTACATGTGTGATAAAGTATAATTAAATTTGTGAATTTATTGAGACATTTTATGTTTATTTTATTTTATTTAATATTATTGTTTTTTAGATAAATAATACATTATCTTTAGTTGTTCAGGACATACCTTTCTCTGTGTGTGAAGGCTTAATGTAAATAGTACTAATGGTGTGCTTCAAGTGGTGGTTGGAGCTAAAAAGTGTTATGGACATAAGATGATATTATTTTGGGTCTATCTAAGTGGTATATGAAGTATTAAAACCATTTTTTGAGTTTTGAAGTGTTCTAAGGAGATCAAAGGGTAACATTTACTAATGAAAGCCTAATTGAATTAGGTCACCTTAAGGCCTAAAAGAGGTTTTGGTATTTTAAGTTGTGTCCAAACCATTATAATTATTTATTCATGTATTAAAATTTTTATAAGACCTATTTTAAGGGTAATCCAAATTTTCAATTTTGTGTATCTTACCAAGAGGTGTGTGATCTAGAAGATTGTATAAAAACATAGTCTAATAGGCCTAATTGGCTAGTTAGGGAAATTGAGAGTGTAAGCAAAGGAAATAGCACATTGAATAGATGAAGGAGGTATTTTTTAACATTTTAGGGGTGAATATAAAATATAATTAATATATAATATGGGTAATTTAGATGAATATCAAGGTTATATGAGCTAATCTATCTTGAAGAGACATAATTGAGCAAAAAAGCCTAAAAGATAGTGTGAGAGATAGAAGAGTGAGAAGAGATAAATAAGGTGATAATAATCTAATGTGTGAGAAAAAAGGTTTTGTGAAGGTGATAATTTTTTTTATGTGGTTGAGTTGGTGCTGAGTCATCTAGGGGGTTGGTACCTCCTTACAAATTGGTGCTTGTTAAAGCCTAGTTGAGTAGGTGCTTGACTAGTTGGGTTAGTGTTCCATGTGGAGTTGGTGCTTCACTAAAGATTGGTTTTTTTATTATAATAATATATTAAATTTAAATATATCAGTGGGTTTTTCTTCCCTTGAGTATCTCCCACATATTTAATGTGTCATCTTGTTTCATGATCTTGTATGTTTACATATACTTTCCTAGATGTTTATGTTTATATGAATGGTTCATGTATGATTAAGTGGAATTGAATGAATGTTTTGAAGACATTGATTCAACCTTACCCCTCTCAGTGATTATTATTCCAACAATTGGTATCATATCATGGTCCTTTGAATCAAGCTTAATAGCTTGAAGGTGATCTTAAAAAGCACAAGATATCTAGTGATAAGAAAGAAGAAGACAACATGAATGATGAAGAAATAATATCTGATAGTAAAGAAGGAGAATATAAATTAGACATTTAAGATGATCTCATAACTAACCTAGATTATTTAAAGCATCAAAATAAGACTATCAATGATATCAAGAATTAGTTATAAGGTGTCAATATAAAGTTTATATGAAAGGGAGTTGAGTATGATTAGTTGAAGATAGAGCTAGATTCCTTGAAGGTTTAGAATGAGTAGCTCATAGAAAATATGAGAAAGTTTGATAAAGAGCATGATAATTCATAAAAAATCAATATTACTAAAAATAAAATACCAATGAGGCTACCTAACGTAATAAGGGATAAGTTATCATGGGCCCATGGGAAAAGGAGTGATCAGTGAAGAGGTAAGTATAAAAATGTTCTTTTCTATAGGTGTCATACTATGGGACATTGTAAGATTATGTTATAATAGAGTTATAAGGCCCTAAATATTTAAAAAGATATATGAAGCTCCTAGAGGGCATGAGAAGGGTCAAATAATGCTATGGAAGACAAAATAAGTTAGGAATAATCATACTAATTCCAAGAGTCAAGATGGATTATTTGCTAAGGAGGAACATAAGACTAAAGAGGATTCTATGCTAGCTCATACTTCCTTTTACATTCAAGATGAAGGATTAAAATGGTATATAGATAGTGGTTTATCAATTCACATGATAGGAGACAAAAATAATTTCATTTCATTAGAGAAGAATGCTATAGGAATAGTGAGATTTAGAGACAACATAAATACCAATATAGTTGGCAAGGATATATTGAGTTTGGACAATGGGAAGATCAAAACAAAAAATGTGTTGTATGTGGAAGGTTTGAAACATAAAATACTTAGTGTAATTCAAATTTTCAATCAAGGACACACACTAATATTTCATGACATAGAGTGTGAGATAAGGAGAGCCAAATCAGGAAGGCTAATTGCTAATGCTGAGAGGACTAAGAATAATCTATATGTCTTGAATGAGATCAATAAGAAGAAATGATTTATGATAAAGATGGATGAGAGTTGGATATGGAAAAAAAGGTTAGGTCACCTAAACTTAAAAAATATGGTCAAGATAAGCACTAATATATCTGTGAAGAACATGCCTAAGATCACCAAACCTATAAACATACTCTGTAATGCATGTCAACATGGTAAGCACACTGGAAGAAGGTTCAAGTCTAATGAGTACTCTACTATAAGACCCTCAAAGTTAATACACACTAATCTCTATGGGCCTACAAGAATTCAAAGTATTTAAGGAGATATATAATTAATGTTACTCATAGATCACTACACAAGAATGACTTGGATAACATTCTTGAAAGAATACTCAAAAGCTCATGACAAGTTCAATTCATTCAAGGATCTTGTTGAGAATCATAAGAATGGGAAGATCAAGTGACTAAGATCTGATATAGGAGGAGAGTTTTTTTCTAATGAGTTTGATGAATCCTTTGAGGTTCATGGAATAAGGAGATAGTAATCAGTAGTTAGGACACCTCATCAGAATGGGGTAGTGGAAATAAAGAGTATGATAATTCAAGAGATGGATAGAAATATGATAAATTAGTCTATATTATCTAATGGATTTTGGAGAGAGGTAAAGCACTACAATCCACATTTTTAATAGAGGATAGATAAGGACTAATGGTAATAAAAAGACTTATTATGAACTGTGGAAAGGTAAATGTGCTAATTTGGAACACTTTAGAGTGTTTGGGAGAAAATGTTTCATCAAAAGAGATGATGAAGACTTAGAAAAGTTATATTTTAGATCTGATGAAGGTATATTTTTAGGATACTCATCAATGAGCTCAACCTATATACTTAATAACAATATGTTAAAGAAGATAGTGGAAAATACCAATGTGAAGATTGATGAGACAAGGAAATCATACTCAAAGTCAAAGGATACGTTAGAGAATCTAGACTTAAAGAATGAAGAGGAAAATATAGATGTTTATGAGGAAGAATAATAATTTGAGGAGAGATAAGGCTCAAAAATCCCCTCAAGATAAGTTCAAAGAGATCATCCTGAATCTCAAATCATTGGCAACAAGAATGCATGTATGCAAATAAGGAAAAGACTAGTAAGTAATCTAAATTAAGAGAATGTTTCTATATTATATAATATTAAAACTAATAATCTTATATAAGAAAGAAAATACAAATTTTAGATAGGTTATATGAATGAGGAGTTATAAAAAATAGAGAAGAATGAGACTTTGGAAATAGTTCTTAGGCCTAAAGATAAGAATGTCATTAGCACAACATGGGTGTTTATAAAAAAGTTGAATAAAGATGGAGAAGTCACTAGGAACAAGGATAGATTTGTATGTAATAGATATGAATAATTTAAAGGGGTAGAATTTGAGGATACCTTTGCAATAGTAGCAAGATTGGAAACCATCAGATTTATTCTAGCATATGCAAGATTCAAAGGGTTTAAGGTAAACTAGATGGATGTTAAATCTACATTTTTAAATGGGAATTTAGAAGAAGAGGTGTATATATATATATATATAAACTTAAGGGGTTCTCACTATCATGTGAAAAAGTCTATGTTTGTAGATTGAAAAAGGATCTTTATGGTCTAAATCAAGCTCCTGGGTCTCGGTATGATAGGTTGAAAAGGTATATATTGGATAAAGGATTAAAAATAAGAGTTGTAGATAGTAATTTATACATAAGGACAAAATATGACCATAAATTGATAGTGTAGAGAGGATTACAAAGCAAGTTAGTCAAACATTAGTCCGTAAATCATGAAAAATGCGTAAAGAACTAACTAAGACTATCTATTCCTATGGGAATTACAAAGGACAGTAAGAAATAAATGAATGAAAAAAAAACATCATATTACCTTCCAAAATGGATTAACCATACCCATGTGGCTCTAAAGCATGTTCTCCCTTGATCAAGCATCCTTGTCTTTATCAACAAAGGTGGAAAACTCCTCTAATGTCTCAAGAACACTCCATAAAACCTAGGCTCATGATTCCAAATCACTAAACTAGCCTATCAATTAAGATTGCAAAAAAAATGATAGAATTAAAAGGATTGTATACATAATTTAAAATTATAACTTTGCAATATTAAATCTTAAAATTCATGTCCATGGCCTCTCTATTTATAGATTTTTGAGATTGGTTAGGATCAACCATGATCATCCATCTCAAGATTGAGATGTGTGGCCATGGATAATACTAATATTTGGAATTAAACTCATAAATATCCTCAAGATAAATAAGCATTAAAGAGGCATGCGAGGTATTAAATAGTCATGGGTAACCCATAATCTTGATATTTTGTGTGCTTATGGCTTGCTGGATGCCACCCCATAGATGATGTCACTAGGTGATGTAGATATTCAAAATCAATTTACAGTAATGAGATATTCAAAAATATATATGGAATTATTACTTAAGATCTTAAATTATATTAATTAGATTAAGTAATTTTAATCAAGTTTAGTGTAATTCTTTAGAAATTGGTGTGCAATTAATTAAAATGGTCAGAAAGTGATATTACTAGATTGTAATTTGACTGGAGAGGAACTAGAAGGAGATGTTAGATGTGTTGGAGATGTATTCCAATTTAGGATGTTTCTAATACCAAATAAAAAAGGTACATGATGTGTACCAATGAATTAGAATAATAGAGTGATCTAGAGAACTAAATGGTTAATTTGTCATTTTGACTCGAAATGATTTGATCAAACTTAGCTGGCCCATAAAATGCATTGCCCTATTTAGGGATACTTTGACCTAAACTATAAATTTTAAGTGACAAGTTCAAACCATTTAGGGCATTTTATAGATTTTGACCTAAAATGTGCATTTGAGTGTAATTCAAGTAAGATTGATAATTTCAATACAAATGGTGTTAGGAATTGGATGTCTACAAATAGTACTTGTCTATGTAGATGACATCATATTTGGTGGAAATAATGAGAACATGACCAAATTATCTACATAGGTGATGAATAAAGAGTTTTATATGTACATGATAGGATAACTATCATTCTTTCTTGTGTTGCAAGTCACTCAATCTGAGAAATGTATATTCATTTCACAAGATAAGTACATAAGAAAGATGTTGAAGAAGTTTGAGATGGAAAAATGCAAGGAAGTTAGTACACCTAAAATCACATGGTGTAAGTTAAGGAAGGAATTTGAGTCTCAAAAGGTTAATCAAGCATCATATAGGTCAATTATTATAAGTTTTCTATATACCACTACCTCTAGACCTAACATGATGTAAGTAGTAGGTCTTATGGGAAGGTCTTAGGTAGATCCAAATTAATATCATCTACAAGCAGTAAAAATTATACTTAGGTATCTCAAGAGGACTATGGAGTTTGGGTTATGATATCCAAGGAGTAAGGAGATCAATTTGATAGCCTATACAGATGTAGACTGGAAATGAATTCTAGATGATAGGAAGAGTACTAGTGGAGGAGTTTTCTTTTTAGGTGGATGCCTAGTTTCATGGATAAGAAAAAAGAAACCATCATTATAATTATCCACTTGTGAAGTTGATTACATTACAGTAGCTTCATGTTGCACTCAGGTCTTTTGGATGAGAAAGACCTTAAAAGACTTTAAGGTGGAGTATGATAGTCCTAGCCCTATCTACTGTGATAATACAAAGGTTATAAGTGTTTAAAATAACCATATCATGCACTCAATGACAAAGTACATTCCTATCAAGTATTATTTCCTAAGAGAATATGGAAGTGAACAAAGTGTCAAACTTAAATATGTTTCTATATAATATCATATTTTAGACATTTTTACCCAACCACTTATAAAAGAAACATTTGAACACCTTAGAAAGGAATTGGGTGTAGTTTCTACCTCTAGTAGTCACTAAAGAATTTAAGTTCTTAGGGGGAGATAATTAGGTGTTTCATTAGCTCTAAGTATAAGAGAGTAGTGTTGAGAAGGTATGCATGGAAATGGGGTGAGTATGTTTTTATGATGACTCATAAACTTATAGTGTGATCTAAGGAGTTACAGACATCACTTTGTCATTTATGTCAAAGGTGGAGAAAGTTTAGAATTAAGGAGAATTTCTCTGAGAGTGGTTTCTATCAATGAAAAAGGGGGAGATTGTTGAGGATTATCATTGATGTAAAAGGTGCATCTTTCATGAGGTTGATATGACTAAGAGAGTGTGATTAGTTGGTAGTATGTTGATATGACAAGGGTAATTCATGGATTATTATCATTTAAGGATGTAATGAAAGAGAAATTGAAGGCAAAATAAATAATTTTAAGGCAACAAATGCCTTATGGTTATATGAACGTATAGGTCTTTGAGTAGCCTAAGCTTAGTCATGGCATGAAGAGACCTTATGAAAAGTTATGATATTGATGGTTTGGTTAGATGAGTGAACATAGGAATGAGTGGTTTTATGAGGTTTATTTATCATGTATGTGAGGTATTAGAGTACTCATGAAGTCTCAAGGTGATATTATAAGGGTAGGACCTTTAGACTAAGTCTGCACCTAGACCACTTCTAGACCTTGCCTAGCCTAATGAGGTATCATGATCTATTTTCAAGGCATGTGAAGAATTTATGGTAGTGATTAATCATGAGAGAGGTTGCTTGAGTATGTGAGTGCAGTTGAGCTAATGAGCATAATGAAGGGTTATCAACTTGAAAAGGATTTTATTATGCTCATTACATCATCAAAACTTTGCATGGGAACCTAATATATTCATGGTATATTGGGAAGGGTCCTAGCTCAAAATTTTAGGAATTATTTTTTATATTGATGGGATATGCTTTATGAATAATTATTAAGAATAAAAATAATTTAAAAACCTCCCAGAACCCTAATAAGGACCCAATATTGAAGATTTTGATAAAAGGTTCCATAAATTGATTGGTATGATTAGGTAAGACATTATATATTTTATTTTACTATCCTAAGTACCTCCAAGAGGTATTGGTTAGAGAGAGGAGAGAAAAAATGTTGAGTTATAGGCTTATTCCTAAAGAAGTTATTGTAACTATCAAAAGTTGTATTGAACATAGTAAGAAAATGGATAGAAAAAGAAGGTAGAGACTCATGTTTCATGTCCATAAAGGTTTATGAATATTTTATATCTCTCAAGTGTTATAAACTAGTCATCCAAGTTAGCCAATTGCTAATAGACCAAATGGTGCAAATAGTGAAAAACCTAGGCAATAGTGAGAAGATGAATAAGAATGTGTTATCATGATAGAGTGATGAAACCAAGTACATGGAGATTTTATTTTGGAATTATATGTATTATTAAATGTTGGTATAAATATTTTAATTTAGGTAAAGTGGTGAAAATGATGAATCCAAAATGGTTTGTTTGACTCAGTGAGGTCTGTGTGTAGTGAGGTCAACAAATTAGTTTGCAAGAACAATAATTTCCACTAGACCATAGGATATTTATATTTTAAGATGATATAGAGATTTCATATGTTAATATATATTCATAATAATTAATTTATAATGTATATACAATTTTTTGAGTTCAAAGTCACCATGACTGGTCTTTGAGGAAAACTGGTAGTTCTGAGTGAGCAAGTTAAATGAGTGTTTTTGAGTCTTTTTGACCTGTGTGATGAAGTATAATTAACTTTGTGAAGTTAATGAGGTATTTTAGGTTATTTTTATTTGATTTATTATCATTTTTGTGTGGATAAATAATGTGTTATTCTCAATTGTTCAAGACAAACCTTTCTCTGTGTGTGAAGGACTAATGTAAACATTATTAATGGTGTGCTTCAAGTGGTGGTTGGAGATAAAAAGTGTCATGGACATAATATAAAATTAGTGGGGGTATATTTTAGTATTATATTAAGTTTTCCTACTGTTTTTTTATTTTTAAAGTGTTCCAAGGAGATCAAAGGGTAATGTGTACTCATGAAGGCCTAATTGAATTAGGTCTCCTTAAGGCCTAAAAGAGGTTTTGGTCTTTTAAGTTATGGCCAACCCATTTTAATTATTTTTTAATGTATGAAACATGTTATAAGACATATTTAAAGGGTAATAAAAATTTTAAAGTGTGTTTTTTTACCAATATGTGTGTGATCTAGAGGATTGTATAAGAATAAGGACTAATATGCCTAATTAGCTAGTTAGGGAAATTAAGAGTGCAAACGAAGGAAATAACACATTAAAGAGATGAAATAAGTATTTTAGACCATAATATTGGTGTATATAAATTATAATGAAGATATAATTAGGGTAATATAGTTTAATATCAAGGTTATATGACCTAATCTATTTTGAAGAGACTTAGTTGACTGAAGAAGCCTAAAAGGCAGTTTGATAAAGATAAAAGAGTGAGAAGAGATAAATAAGGTGATCATCATATGATGTGTGAAAAAAGGTTTTATTAAGGTGATAAATTTTTTTAGGTGGTTTATTTGGTTCTAATTCATCTAGGGGGTTGGTGCCTCCTTATAGGTTGGTGCTTGTTAAAGCTTAGTTGAGTAGGTGTTTGACTAGTTGGGGTTGGTGTTCCATGTGGATTTGGTGATTAAATAAAGATTGGTTTTTGTCTTATAGGAATAGAGTACATTTATAGATATCATTGGGTTTTATTACCCTTAATGTTTTACCACATATGCAATGTGTTATCTTATTCCATGATCTTGTATGGTTGCATATGCTTTCCTAGATGTTCATATTTGTATGAATGGTTCATGCATGCTTAAATGGAGTTGAATGAATTTTTTAAAGACACTAATTCAACCCCCATTCTCAATGATTATTATTAAAAAAATAAATCCTCTAATACTCATAATTTTATAAATCCAAATAATAAACTTACATTCAAATTATGTATCTACCCATACCTAGGTTACACTATATGAATATGCAGAAGATCCCATTTATGCATAAAAAATATTATAAATAAATTAGGATTTCAAAACTAATATTTAAATTACAACAAAAATTTAATCCCAATCAAATAAAAATATCAGCTTATAATTGTAATACATATAGTCTCGTTAAAGTTTGACTAATGAATTTTACACACACACACACACATACTATCACATTTAAGTTTGACAGTTGATTATGGGGTATATATACACACATATATTTATATATACATATACATATATATATATATATATATATATATATATATATATATGAGTATAATAATTTTTATAAAATTATAATTAATCAAATATATAATTATATATATACTCATGTATACACACACACACACACACACACACACACACACACACACACACACACATGTGTGTGTGTGTGTGTGTGTGTGTGTGTGTGTGTGTGTGTGTGTATTAAATATCACTGAAAACCTATATTCTTAAACCCAAAAGGAATGAATTGGTTAATAGTTGAATGATCTTATAGACATAAAAAATTGAGTCTATTTTTCATAATACCCCAAAGAACATATAACAACCTAGTTCAAGATAAATAACTCAACTAAATTGTATATATGCCCAATAGAGTAAATCCCCATTTTGAATAGTGAATTTGAATTACTATGAAAGGATCGGATATAGTTTTAAAAGTATATTTATATCATGGCCAAGACCTATTATTCCATTCCCAACCTTCCCAGGTTATCCTAGGTTGGATATATGGTTTTGTGGAGGCTGATCCCTCCAGAGGACCCTATATACAGCCCACTATAAATTTCCAAAACTATTAACAATTGAATAACTAGTAACCCAAATTAATTTGAAAACCCATTCTTAAAATTTATCACACATAGATATTTTAATTACAAAACCAACCTAATAATGTATGATTATCAAGGAATGTTGAGCCAAAAGCTGAGCCAATTCTTTCTTTTTCATCTTATCCACCTTCTACCTTCTCATCTCAATATGTCATGAGCCACATGCCATTCACAATCCCAATATCCTCTTTTATTTATTTTCCATCCTCTATTTTCTTCCACTACTCCATCTTCTTTGACTAATTAAACTCATCAAAAATTATTCATGACCAGATAGATTAACTAACTCATAGTTTATCTCCATGCATATGAAATTAAACCCCATAATTATCTCCCAAACATTACTTGACTGAAGTCAATGAATGATTAGTGATCTAATCATTCTCAATGATTATCTACAAAATCCCTAATTAACTATTTTACATTATTTTATTAAATATGCATGATAATGATTTAAACAAACATCATCGACCATCTCAAATACATATGTAACACAATCCATATGTAATATTCCATGAAACACTATCAACTAGTCATGGACTAATGTATTTCCCATGCAAAGACTAACACAATAATGATTAATATAAGTTTGGTAATTCAACAAGACTAGAGTTTACGTTGAATGATATCCAAAAAATATATAATAATTACAATGATTTATAAAATCATTTAATATTTAACATTAATATATATCCATTTATATATATGAATATAAATCTTCGAAGCTAAAAATTAATCAAATACTATAAATTTTAAAATAATGTTATTATCTTTAGAAATTATAATTTAATTATCCTAATAATATTCTTTAATTATTATCATATAAATCTTATAGCATAAGTAATGATTATTTAATCTATCACAACATCATAATTTTTTACTATTCAACCACACATAGTAAGGCAATGATATAAGTAAACATAAATAAATTCACTCATAAACCCAAACAAGATGAGCTATGTAGGATCAAAAAATTAGTGAAATAAATCAAATAATCAACATGATCATCATTAGCAATCAATATTATATTATAAATAATATTAACAATCATCTAAAGGAAAATTACACAAAACATGCTACACTATCTAAAAAATTAATTATGAAACATGATGTACTAAGTGGTGTGTATAAGGGTTTATGAATTCATTCTTTATCGAACCCAAACAAAAAATAATATAATATGTAGTAACACATCAAATAAACCAACATGGAATTGTCCTATAAAAATCATCACAGTCCTTACAAGTGGAACTATCCTCAGAGTATTGGTCTCATAGGACCTTGCACTATGACACTTGTCTATTATGAAAATGAAGTTTACTAGTTTCAATTAATCTGATTGATTATACCATTACCACCTTATGATATAGAACCTGCAAAGCATTCCAATCCAACACATGTGAAGGATCAACTATATATTTTTAAAGATAAGAAACATGAAAAAAATTATGCAAAATAGATAGATCTGATGGAAATGCAAGCCTATAAACTATTGTGTTGACCACTTTCAAAAACCTCAAAGCATCCCACATATCTTGGTAAATTTTTTACTAACTTCCCAAATTTAATCAAGATTTTTTAGGCTTAACCCATAGAAACGCTTTATCACCCACAAAAAACTACCTAGATATTATCTTCAGGTTAGTATAAAGTATCTATCTATAATTAGACTCAGATAACATATAATTTATTATCCTAACTTTCTCTTCCATTTATGAAATCATCTTAGGTCTAAAGACTACCCTATCTTCCAACCTATCCTAATTGATTGGTGTTATACACCTCTTTCTGTACATTTCTTCAAATGGAACCATCTTCAATGCTAATTGGTATGAGTTGTTGTAAGAAATAAACCAATGGAATATTCTCTTCCCACTTTTATTACTGATCCATGCAATACATAAAAAAGATATCCTCTAAAATCTAATTAACTCACTCTATTTATCCATCAGTTTGTGGGTGATATGCAGTGTTGAAGTTTAATTGCATACCCAAAGATGAATTTAGAGTTAACAAAAATCTATAAATCATCCTCAGATCATGATCTAAAATTATTTTTTATAGAAAACCATGAAACCAATACACTTCCTTCACGAATCTCTTCATAAGCATATGCACATTGTTAGTCAAGTTTCCTAGTATAAAGTGAGCTACTTTGGCTAGTTTGTCAACTAATACCAAGATCATGTCATGCATGTTCCATGATAATGGAAAACCTTGGAAAAAATCCATACTAAACACCAACAATTTTTTTTATAGTATGTCATGTGGATATAATAATCTAGTCAGACGTAAATGTTCAACTTTCACATGCTAACATTTCAGACAATGAGACACAAAATCCTTTACATCTTTCTTGATTACTTTCTTGAAAAAAAGTGGTATAAGATTAGACATGGGCTTGGTTACTCCTAGATGTCTTGAATTTGGGGCATTGTGAAATTACTTCAGCCCTATGTTCCTTAGATTCTCTATCTAGTATATACATCCTACCATTATACCACAAATGACCATCATTCTCTATTTTAAATCCCATATAGCTAGGATTATCATCATTTTTAGACAACATTATCCTAACCTAATAATAGAATGCATCTCTTGTCTAGAATTTGATCACTTGATCTCTAAAAGTACTCATGATAATATCCATGACTTATATGTACCTTATACAGCTTAGAACATCAACTACTATATTCTCTTTGCATTTGATATAGTTAATATCAAAATCATAGTCATATAAGAATTTTAACTTAGTCTTTGATGAGAATTAGATTTGGTTGGGTGAATATGTACTTGAGTCCCAAATTATTGGTCTTGAGATCAAATAATTTTCCCAACAAATAATGCCTTCAAACTTGCAAAGCATGCATAATTACTACAAGTTCTAGGTCATGAGGGGTATAATTCACCTCATATGTCTTTAGTTTCCTAGACTCATAGGCTAATATTGATCCATCATATATAATAAATCCTCTAAGTCCATCCCCAAATACATCAACAATCATTGATTGACCATTAGGATAAGGGACTCTTAACACTGGTGCTAAAGTAAGCCTCCTTTTTAATTCCTTAAAGGATACCTCACACTTATCTAACTAGATAAAAGTTTGACTCTTATGATGAAGAGAGGTAATAAAATTATCTATCTTAGAAAAATTTAGAATGAATTTCCTATAATAACCCACTAATCCCATGAAAGTTCTTACCTCATGTACATTCTTTGGTATTGGCCACTCCATACTAGCTCTTATCTTTGCTAGATCTATTGAAATATCACCTACAGAGATAATATGTCCCAAATAATGGCACTTTATTTTGGAAAAATGAACACTTAGATAATTTTACATATAATGTATGCTTCTACAAACATTGTAAAACAAATTATAGATGATATAAGTGTTCTTTCTCATCCTTGGTATAAATGAGGATGTCATCAAGAAAGACCAACACAAAGCAATCTAGGTAATCTCTAAAGACACTATTCATTAGATTCATGAATGTTGTTGAAGTATTTATCAATCTAAATGGTAACACTATGAACTTTTAGTGCCCAAATCTAGACCTGAACACTATTTTTGTGATATCCTCTTCACGTATACTTAACTAGTGATACCCTTTTCTAAATTAAATCTTAGAAAAAAAATTCCCCTCATGTTTGATTAAAGAGATAATAAATGTGTGTTGATGAGTATCTATTATTGATCTTTGATTTATTCAACATATTATAGTCTATACACATGAAAAGACTATCAAGATAACTAGAGAACCGCATGGTTACATACTTGATCAAATCAAACCTTTTGATAACAACACCTGAAGTTGTGCCTTTAACTCAACTAATTTAGTGGTTATCATTCTATACAGTTCCATAGACTATGTCTCCAATCTAGGAATGATATCAATCAATAAATCAAACTCGTGCTTAGGTGGTAATCAATGCAATTATTATAGAAATAGATCATGGAAGTTGTTTTTTTAAAATAAAATCTTTGATATATGATTATTGAGATTATTCCATCTCATTTATCTTAATGATAAATGTCTAGCATCCTTCTTTGAGCTTTCTTGAGTTGAATTACAATTTTTTTTCTTAACTTCAATTCCCTTCTCTCACACTAAAGTTGTATCTAATTTCTAAAATTATCTTGACACTCAACCTTCTTCAAAAAATAGTCAACCTTGAATTTATGTGTTGAAATCTAATTTACTCCTAGGATTACATCATATGATCCTAATGGTTCTACGTAGAGATCTACTACTATAGTAAACTCAAGTAACTTAACCTTTGATTTGAATAGAAACTTATCAACTCTGATCTTTGACTCATTCCCATATTATACTGACCATCCATTTATCATTGCTCCAACCTTTCTATAAAATTTGATAATCACTTTAGGATAAATGAAACATTCTATAGCTCTCATATCAATTAAAATAGAAACTAGATGATAAAAAAAACAACTAATAGTTCTATGGGTGAGGCTTGATCCTTAGCCTATCGATTGTCAAAAGCCACATGAATTCACTATTGAAATGTACCTTGATGAGAATTTGAACCCTTGTTATTTGATTTATCCTAAGGATATTATTGATAAAAATGATCACCTCCACAAATGAAGTAGCTTCAAACTGGTCTTTTCTTCTCAGTCTGTTAGTTTCCCTTGAAATCACCCTTAAAACCATTACCAAGCTTTATGTTCCCTAAACCACTTTTGAACTTAGCATTCTGATTCTTGAACTAAACCTTAGAATCTTTGCTCCTCTGCTTTCAGTTCTTCTTCTTGAAAGTTGGTTTAGAACTTACAAATTTCTTTTTGAACTTATCTATGACTTGGGCAAGAAATTTTAGGTTTTTTCCTTGCTTGACCACCTTATTGAACACCTGATCCATGGTAGATGGTCCATGCACATATACTTCATCACCTATTTTGGGTTTAAATCCCATGATGAATTTATTGATTCTGAACCTCTCATCTCCCTAATATTGAGGTACATACTTAAGAAGCTTGATGAATTCCTCCCAATATTCATTCATTCACAAATCGCCTTGTTTAATATTTTGAAAATATATAATATTTTGGTAGAAGTATATCTATGGAAGCCATCACGACCTAAAAGATGTCACAAACTATTCATACATGCTGGTGGTTGAGTTGAGGTTAATCTCAAGCTTCTTATTTACCTACCAAGTCACTGCTTCACCAAGAAGTTGATAATCTTCCTAGACTACTTTCATGACTTTGGAATAATTTTGAATATCAAAATACTTTTCCATTTCTATTAGCCATGTTTTAGATCCATCCCCTAATATAGTTCCATCAAACTTGGGTGGATTTACCTATTTTATGTCACGTACTAACTCTGTAGTTAATCAATCTCTCACATCATGTGGTACCTCCTCATGCCTCTACTCTTGAATATATTTTTGGCCATTAGGATGATCTTCAAGTTCTTCCTAAGAATTCTCCTCTTCATTTTCATGCACTTCTTATTCCTGGGCCACGTTATGGTCCCTAGTCTCTTACATGGTTGTGAGGATTTGGTCCAACTTTGTATCTTACTTAGCTACAAACTAATTTAGATCAACAAGGGGTTTGGTATTTGAAGTAACCTCACCTCTTAGTCTAGTGTGCACCATTATTATTTTTTATTAAGATAATAAGTTTGTATTATCAAACACATTAAGTCTTAGAGTTTGAGCCTCATCTTGGATACCATAATGTAACAACCCCACAGGGTTTAATAATTTTTTAAAAATTTAATTACACATACTCAACATATAAATTTTACCATGAAAAATCATATCTAGTGATATTTAACTAAATATATTAATTTAGTTAACCATCAAGGTTATAAATAATCCACTTAGCTAAGTATCACCATGAACATATATAGAAATCATGAACAATATCAAATAACCATAAATATTGCATCTCAATCATAAATTAAATATTATAAATTTAGCCACAACTAATATAATATTATAGCCTCTAATGTATAAGTAAAATGCATAAATATTACAATTTTCAATAATACATAAAATATCTTAGATGATAAAACATGATACAAAGCTCCTCTAAGTAGAATTTCCATGATCCAAGAGTCTCCACAACTCAAAAGTCTCTAGGAATAAAGTATCAATATGTAATATCAAGTTTACTCTCACATATAGTACTCTAGCTAAGAGGGAGAGCATCATCCAAGTGCTTTTTCACACCAACCATAGACCATAGATCTCTTACACTATCTCCCAAACAAGGGTATGACTCTCCCATCATGGATGGGTAGATAATTATAGTGAAAAAATATAGATTAACAAACTAGAACCCATGTGTCAAAGATATCTAATACATAATGTGTACCATAAATAAATTTTTTTAATATGATATGACATAAATATGAATACTATATCAACATATGAAATGACAATGTTTATCAAACATTACTTTGGCCAAAGTTTTCAATAATAAATGATCTCTAGGATCAATCAAATTCATACACACCAGTTGATCAGATGACTCGTTATCTTATATTAATGGTGCTAATTAAGCCACTAGAATATTTTCACTATTTAATTAGGGTCATGACTGCAAGATTCAATAAAATAAATAATAACATAAAAATTAAAAGATTCATTCTTAATATTTCACTTTAGCTAATAAAAAATACACTAAATATAGAAATATCACAAACATTTATTTAATCCTTCAAATGAAGTGAATGGAATCCAAACATCTAGTTTATTATAAATAATAAATAGAATACAAAAACAATCCTCAATATAACACTCCATCTGGATAATGGATATCTAAACCACTAGTTACCTTATCCAATAAATAACTTATAATATTATTTATCCATGAAGTAATATTATAAAAATATCTAATAAATCATTTGTATTCCACATATAAGAATAACCATTCCATACATACAATTATGTTCTATATTTAATGTCATAAATACAATGGATGCTCTATATTTAAACATTCTAATGTTTTTATATTAACCAGATATAAACAAGCATCAATTATTTACTGTTACAATAATAACAATTATAACACAACTATACACACACACACACACAAAAAAAAAAAAAAATACACTATACATACTTTGTTTATATAGTATACTATTAAGTTGACATCCACTATCATTCACCTTATGGTATACTATATACACAAAGTATATAGATAGATTTCATATAAAGGTCCCATAACCTTTTTCAATAAACTAATAAATTCCATTGACATTGATAAATAAATACACATAATACTATAATTAAAATTTAGTTCTCATTTATTCAACAACATATTTTAATCATAAACATCTAAATAATCATTCAAGATTTTCCAATTAGATAATATTCATAATTGTAAATATAATGAAACACAGTTATCTTTACCCTATTTGGGTATTAAAAAAACAAAAATTAACACACAGTTGAATACCTACTCAAGTATCAATGCTAATATCTCAGATTTGGTAAAATAATATAAATTCAACACAAATTTTAATATAAAATATTGTTATGAAAATAAAACCGTATGAACCCGTATACCTAGTCCCTTTATGAACCACACAATATATACAAAGTTCATCTTAATAAAAATTATACATAATCCCATTTATGTATGATAAATGCTCATAAAATAACTAAACTCATCCATAAAACCTTATTAGTCCACTAATATTCATACTTTTATAAATTCAAATAGTAAACCTCCAGTTGAATTATTGATCTACTTGTATCCAGGTTACACCAAATGATTATGCAAAGGATACCAATTATACATAAAATCTATTATGGATAAATTAGGATTTAATAACTGAACTTTAAATTGTAACTAAAATTTAAGACCAGTCAAATAACAATATAAAACTTAAATGTGATTGTATACATATATAAGTGTGTGTATACACACACACACACCATAATCAACTATCAAACTTAAATATGATAGTGTGTGTGTGTGTGTGTGTGTGTGTGTATACACTATCACATTTAAGTTTTATATTTGATTATGGTGTGTGTGTGTGTACACACACACACACACATGTATACAATCACATTTAAGTTTTTCAATTCATCAAACAAGTGTATTCATAAAAATATATATGTCCATATTTATATATACAAATATATATGAGTATACTAATTTGTATAAAATTAAAATTAATTAAATATATACTTAGATATATATTCGTGTATATATATATATATATATATATATATCTGTGTGTGTGTGTGTGTGTGTATGTATCATTGAAAAACCCATATTCTTAACCCAAAAAATAATTATTTGGTTAACATTTGAATGATCTTACAAACATATAAAATTGAGTCCATTTTTCAAAATACCCCAAAGAAAATATAACAACCTGGTTCAAGATAAATAGCTCAACCAAATTGTATATATACCCAATAGAGTAAATCCCCATTTTGAATAGTGAATTCAAATTGCTAAAGAAGGATAGGAAAAAGTTTTAAAATTCTATTTATATCATTGCCAAGACTTATTGTTCCATTCCAAACCTTTCTAGGTTACCTTGGGTTGGATATAGGGTTATGTGGAGGCAAATCCCTCCATAGGGACCTATATATATCCCATACTAAAATTTCAAAACTATTAACAATTTAATAACCAATAACCCAAAGAAATTTGAAAACCCATTCTTAAAAATTATCACACAAAGGTATTTGAATTACAAAACCAACCTAATAATGTATGATTATCAAGGAATGTTGAGCCAAAAGCTGAGCCAATTCTTTCTTTTTCATCTTATCCACTTTCTACCTTCTCATCTCAATATGTCATGAGCCACATGCCATTCACAATCCCAGTATCCTCTTTTATTTATTTTCCATCCTCTATTTTCTTCCACTACTCCATCTTCTTTAGATAATTAAACTCATTCAAAATTATGCATGCCCAAATAGATTAACCAACTCATAGTCCACCTCCATGCATATATAGTAAAACCCCATAATTTTCTCCTAAACATTACTTAACTGAAGTAAATGAATGATTAGTGCCCTAATCATTCTCGATGCTTATATACAAAATCTCTAATTAATCATTTTATAATCCTTTATCAAATCTACATGATAATGATTTAAATAAACCATCATCAACCATCTCAAATACATAAGTCACATAATCCATATGTTATATTCCATGAAACACTATCAACAGTCATGGACTACTATATTTCCCATGCAAGGAATAACACAATAATGATTAATATAACTTTGGCAATGAAATAAGATTAGAGTTTACATTGAATGCTATCCACAACATATATAACAATCATAATGATTTCTAAAATTATTTAATAATTAACATTAATATATATCTATTTATATATATGAATATAAATACTTCAATTAAAGAGTTAATCAAATACAATATCTTGTAAAAAATGTTATTATATTTTTACATTTTAATGTAATTATCATAATAATAATCTTTAATTATTATTATCTAGATATTATAACACAAATAATGATTATGGAATCCATCATAATGTTTTACTATTTATCCACACATACTAAGGAAATGATATAAGTAAACATAAACAAATTTTCTCATTAAGTCAAACAAGATGAGCTATATAAGATCACAAAATTAGTGAAATAACTCAAAAAATCAATACAATCATTATCAATAATCAAGATTATATCAAAAAGCATATTAATAATCATCTAAAGGAAAAGTACACAAAACATGTTATGCTATCTATATAATTAATTTTGAAACATGATATACTAAGTGGTGTGTGCAAGGGTTTCTAGATTTATTCTCTATCGACCCCTAATGTCTCCATCTAGACCACTTTCTTTGATGATACTCTCCCTCCATCATGATCTGAGGGAAGAATTTATCATGCATCCACCTCATGCTATTGAAGTTAGTTATCCAAAAACATCATTTTATCCATAAAAAATGTTGTATAACTAATTAAACATGATCATAATGTAATGAATTTAAAATTAATACTAACTAATAAAAAACTAATCATGTAAAGTAACATAAATTATCCCATAATCAACATATGTCATCAATCTTAATCAAATATTAGTTAATCAACTAATCAACCATAATAATCCATGGATTAAACAAGTTATTTAGCTTAGAGAGAAATCAAGATGTGATAGATCGACATATTTTAAGATTGAAAATGTCTCTTCCACACTCAATTCTAGGTGAAAGATGAATCTCTCCATTTCATCATAGACAATGTCAGTATGAATAAAATCATTATAAAATAAACAACTCAATGCCTTAGTCTCACCACTACTATGCATTGTAGACCATACTCTTTAGGATAGATATAATAAGGGAATAGTAAGGGAAAGATATATAGGTTTTATGACACTACACTTTCCAATGCAAGGTCAAAATGATGGAGTAAAACATCACTTATGACATCCCACCTTTGGAGGTCTAAGACATATTACTGAGAAGACCATATTTATTTGAATGCAATGCTGCATATCAATCTAAGCCATATTATTGGATTATTCATGTGTAGTATCACTTATACAACCTTTTGAGTTTATTACCACATCTAAAGTCACATTGGTCTCTACCAAGTAATGTCACAATATTGTATCACACTTTCAAAAAAAATCTTACTCATGGTTTAGGTTTACCCTGATACACTTGCACAATGAGGAATGACAAAGTACATATCGGTAGTGTGTGTCACTCAGACATTGTTACAAAGTATAAACAACTCAAAAATTTATTGGAGTAATAAAAAAAGTCTTCATATAACTTGAAGGCCTTCCAACACAATGCATAGTAAACCACCACATCAATTTGGTTTCTAGATCCCCTCTTTTGAATATCCCCTATATCATAGATTAGTTTTGGATAATGATCAAATCTAGTGATAGATATAATATATCCTATATAAATGAAATATTAGGTAGTGATATTCACCTTGTGAGATTCTATCAGTCCTCATACCCAATAAGGATAGGTCCTAGTGATGTTTCATAGACTATCGTGTGCTCAATAAGATAACATTGAATAACTAATACCCACTATCATTCATTAAAAACCTCCTAGACTAACTCTAAGGTGTGTATTACTTCACCGATCAACTTGAAGTTAGGTTACCATCAGGTCCCAATTCATCCTAAAGATGTTTGGAATATTGAAATAAAGACATGAGAAGGATCATATAAATGGTTGGTCACACCTTTCAACCTAACCAATGTGCCAACCACATTCATGCACTTGATGGATGATCTAATCAAACCTTTCCTAAAATATTTCATCATCATATACTTATATGACATCCTAATCTTCATCAATACTTGGGAGGATAACATGGATCACATCTCACATGTCATATACACCTTGCACTAGCACAAGTTTCAAGCCAAATTTACAAAGTGTACATTCAACATCATGCAGATCCAATACTTAGGTTACATCATTGATCACATTAACATTATCATAGATCTATATAAGATTAAATTAATCCAATATTTTCATAATTCATGTAATCTCATATAATTTAGGGTTTTCTAATACTTACTAACTTATATCATAGGTTTATCCTTGGTTTCTCACACATCTCTTAGGCTCTTAGCTAGATGACACATGTAAAAGCCAAGTTTGACTAGACTAGTACATAACAATGTGTTTTTAAGGCCCTTAAACAATATATTTGTGAAATACCTATTATCATAATTATTTAAATTATACATCCCTTTGAAATTCATACTGATGCATCTGACTATACACTTAGTGCAGTGTTCATGCAACATGGGCATCTAATCACATACCACTTAGAGACATTCATTGACATGGTGAAAAGGTAATCCACCTATGAGAAATAAATGTATGTTACTATTAAATAAATTAAGAAATAGTGACAATACATTCTTAGGAAGGATATCATTTTTTATTCGAACCATAAGCCACTTTAGTTATTTCCAACGTAGAACAAAGTGGAAAATGTACACCATATGACATGATAGATTTCCTAAAATAGTTCCATATCATGATTAAAAACAATAAGGTGAATCTATATAAGGTTGATCATTATTAAAAGAATTCAAAGATCAATTATTCACCATATAATATATATTTTCAATTAGGGGTTCTTAGGTTAGGGATTTTCTCTCTATATATTTCAACACATCTCACACAAATAATAAGCATTCACATCACTATCATTTAAATTTTAGTTTGAACATGTATGATTATTAGTAAAAATCATAGATTTATATAAATAAAAACGTGTATACAAAGTATAATATTAACTCAAAATTACCTATGTATAGGTGAACATTGGACTAGAAACAACAACAGATAAAGCATTAGATGGCCCAAAAACTAGTTGGCCCAAAAACTAGTTGGCCCAAAAATATAGTAGTGAACCATGAATATGATGGCACTATATTCTCCAATAACATAAAAAATTACATATATTTTATTTAATTTATGTCTAAATTAATTTTAAACTTTTAAATAAAAATATAACTAGAATTTTAACATGTAAAATATAAAAAATACATGCATATGTATAGCGACTAATGTGTGCACATAAAATGTACATGCCAAAAACTCATCTCTCAAAATTATATAATCTAATACCTAAAATGTACCACCATCATCATTTAGAGGTTTGATGCATATATCATGATAACATCTATAATGGTGAGGTCAAGTATTCACATTGGCGGAGTATCTCTAGCATCAGTTTTAGAAAGCACACCCATATTCTGAATGAGTGTGTTAGTAAGTGCACTAAGTGCATGTAAAATATCAATCTTCGTGACCTCCTTCACCTTATATGGTATCTCAATTTGAAGTGGATTTTGGGTAGGGAGCCTTGTAGGTCGATTAGGTGCATGGTGTGCACCTAGTCTATCCTACACATAGCCTTTCCCTTAGCCCTAAAACTTTGAATAGTTAAAATAATTGGGAATCTCATTGAGGATAAAATTTACATAGAGTTTTATCAAAAAATATAGAGGGACACCATGGTTTTTACATAGTGGGTAATAAAACACCATCCACCATCAGCCCCAAAAATTATTTCTAATCAAATTATTCTATCATTGATGGATCAAGAAGCATTTTTTGAATAGTGGAAAGGGTACATTGGTTGTTATGTCAATGAATAAGGCACATATCATGTATTTTAATATTTATTCATCTTTCACCTCACATGTTGATAATTTATTAGCATAGTAAGCCCTACATATAGGGTATCGACCAAACAGGTGTGGTGGGTATTGGTCAAAGTGGGGTCCCTAGTTCTCCTAATTATTTTTTTAATTTCTATTTTGTTTGCCACTATGTGTGGATCCAAATCCTCTTGACTGTCTAGGTGGTCTTGTGGAACTATAAAAGGGATATGAGGGCTATGAGGGTTAGGAGGGTTAGGTGTAGGGTTATGAGTGTTAATAAGAAGTTTATGAAGGTTAGGATG